>JAPMUY010003689.1:80000-90000 GCA_026901105.3 Galaxias olidus
AAACCGGACCCCATCTTCACGTTATCGGCCCCGCGTCCCACGGTGCAAGTGAACACAGCTAATAATCCACGCGGAATATTCCGGTTCCAATTAAAACGCACATTGCTATCTGAAGACAGTATGAGGATAAACGGTTCTGGATTTAAATGTCCATCTCCCCCTAAAACAAGTTTGTAATGGGGCAATTAGGTCAGACTCAAACGGTTTGAAAGTCGTTCAGCAGGGCACCACCATGCGCCACGCCGACCGCTTGTTGAAACAAAGCGGTGATCAAACCCAAATAAAGAAAGCGAGCCTTAACAATTGTACCAATGCAGATATTTTTAGTACTTTAATAACTTTAGAACACAAGTCAAATTATGGGACATTTTCACGTCCCATTCGCGGTTTCTTTGCGCAGTTCCGGCGTGTGTCCGTTCTGTTGCACGCGAGTTCCAACGTCAGAATCGCACTGGCTGGGGATACGTCTCGAGCTCCCGCAGCAGCTCAACAAAAATCAAGGCAGATTTGGTAGTAAGGAGGAAAGGGAAGAGTTTCGGGGAAGACTTACCAAGGTCAGGACCGACCAATAACTGCAGTGATCTCCTCTGGCTACTAGAGCGCAGTGTTGTCCGTTGAACAAGCAAGAGAGGCTCAAGTTCTTAATGAATATTTATTTAATACAACACATTCCAAAAAATACCTAAATAACTTATAAATGACTAAAATTTATATTGATATTGCTATTGTATATACACACCAGCCAAACTGTTGGAGGACAATTTAAGACAATACATTCCAAAAACACCTTGAAAACTTTTAAATCACTAAAATTGATATTGATATTGTATATACCCACCAGCCAAATATCTTTATTTTTATTATTAATAGAGACAGGTATTCTGATTGAATTTACAAGCGCCTTTCTAAAACCCAAGGACATGTCATGCTGTGTATTTTATATTATATGTGCATGAGGTTTCATTACAAAAGTTACAGCAATTTACTGCATGTTGTGATCATTGCATTTGCTTTGTAGTGTTAAGTGAATATTGCATGTTGTGATTGTCGTGATTACTTCCACCTTTACCGAATGTTGAACTAGAATCCCATTGGATAGTTGCCACCCCTGTGGACTTATAAAAAGTGGGACCTTCCCCAGCTGGAGGAGCTGGTGGAGCTGGTGAAGCGAGACCTGCCACAACGAACGCACTCTGAACTAAACACAGCGCATACCGTGTGAACCTCCACTCCTGTTGTCAGGACGGGACGGAAAAGATGTGCAAGTACAGTTTGAAATGTGCAGGAACTCTTTAGGCGGTAATTTAATCTTCTCGCTCAGTCGTCTAGACTTCTTCACAGGTCTTCTAGACTTCTTCTGTAGTCTTCTTGATCTCTTCTGTGGTCTTCTAGACTTCTTCTGTAGTCTTCTTCATCTCTTCTATGGTCTTCTAGACTTCTTCTGTAGTCTTCTTCATCTCTTCTGTGGTCTTCTAGACTTCTTCTGTAGTCTTCTTGATCTCTTCTGTGGTTTTCTAGACTTCTTCTGCTGTCTTCTGATCTTCTTCTGCTGTCTTCTGATCTTCTTATGCTGTCTTCTGATCTTCTTATGCTGTCTTCTGATCTTCTTATGTTGTCTTCTGATCTTCTTATGCTGTCTTCTGATCTTCTTATGCTGTCTTCTGATCTTCTTATGCTGTCTTCTGATCTTCTTATGCTGTCTTCTTCTATTCTTCTCATAAGGGATTCTAGCCGTCTTCCGCTTTGGAGGCCTTCTGGGTTAGGGTTTTGGACACTCACTGACGAGAGAGAGAGAGACACACACAGACATCCGGCCATCATTTAGACAATCATATATATACTGTGCATATAAGCTATCTTGGAAGGTGGGGATGGGGAGGGAGAGGACTCTGGAAGTCTTGGAGGGTGGGGCAACACAATTCTATTACATTGCTAAGACACCTTTCCAAAATATAACTAACACTATTTTTCAACCTGTCAATTTCCTTGGATCTTCTCTTGTTAAGCAGGTAACAATAATAATAGAATATGAACTACAGTTTACCCAGCTCTGAGTCTATAGCTGTCAGTCACTGTAAGGTGAGGTGTCAGTAACTTACTCTCAGGAGGGTGTTCCATGCTGTCACCACTGTCATCCGCCTGCTTATCAGCACTATTAGATTGTCCCATAGCTTAGGTCTGATCTCCATTCAGCAAGTCTTAGTTGGTCCTATAGAAGTGACAGAATACAGAGACTAATGAATTACAAGCAGCTATCTTGAGAATTTTATCCAGAGATTTATAAAACGAATTCAAAAGACAGTGTGCAAAACACCTTAAATAAAAGCTTTTTAAAGTTTCAAGTGTACCTGAGCCCGATTTCTTTTTAGATTCAATAAATGCATTTTATTAGCTTGATGATTTTATTAACAAAATGTTTTTTATATAGCAGTCCACAAAGTGAGGTTGATAAATAACTGCTAACAAGATAAGGAGCTTTGTTGGGTATAAGCACCTTTGACCATTGACTGTAATTATTGTTATAACAGCCCTTGTAATAAAATATGAATTGCTACATTTGAGCAAAACAGGATGATACGGTTTTATTGAGGATGCATCACACGGTGTATGTGCCGACTTAGTTGTCTGATAGAGTAGTGGAGTGGACTGAGAATTATAGCAAATCTTATAAAGAAAAGTGGAACACCTGACTTTGGTTTGATAGTGTTCAGAATACAGTCCACATTTATTAAATAAGCAGCTTCTATGCAGGATATTATTATGAACACAGCAAGACAGTTGAATTATTTTGGTCAAAGCAGTTCAAAAAGAAAACAAAAGGTTTTTATCGGTAATGTCATAAAATGGGCATTAAGATGTTCAGCGACCTTTTCAGTTTACCAATACCACAAAAACATCACATAAAAACAATGAACAATAAATTTAATAACTAGCTCTCACTTCTACAGTAAGTCTTAATGACACATTTAAAGGTAGATATGGCTTTACCAGCCACAAACTTTGCAGATTAAGAGATATAATCTCCTACCTTTTAATGTTCACTGTCTCTTCACTGGTGTTGTTTTGTAGTTTTCATTTCCCACAGTGCAGTGGTTACTTGCGACAATCAACCGATAAAGGTAAAGGAACTTTGATAGTTGAAAGGACATTGGACCTAGCCTGGCATCGACAAGGTAATGAGAATTCTTCCCACCTGCACCCCAACTGCCGCCGGGTCTATTGTGCCATTCTGTTCTAGCAACAGCATGGAGTGGGCAGGCCAGGTCACAAAAACGTCCAGATGATAAATAGATAAATACTCGTTTCATGATTTCACTGTTCCATCTCTCCACCAATCCTTTTACTGAAACAATTATTTAACAACGTCAAATAACATTGTGACACTTTATGGGGTATAGATGTTACAGTTTTTAATAATTGCTTCAGCACTACATTTCAAGGGCTGAAATGCATTTAAAACCCTATTGTATAAAGCTTTTTATTCTTCAGTCCTATAGGATTGTACCAGCAACTGAAGCTGCAAAGTTTCTTCAAAGATGTGAACGCAAAATACAAGATTTAGAACACATGACAGCCTGTGTAGCAAATAGTAACGGTTTTGAGTGATTTGGAATATTACATAACTAAGTCTTCAATGGAGACACAAAGAAAGTAGAGATGTTAGCTAGGGCTATTTCGTGAAGTAAAGTATAAGGTGAGCGGACATTTAATGTAGCCTTTTTGTTGTTACGTGTTCCCAAGGCCATATATTCACTGTTGCTGTTCAGTTTTAACTCAGGACAGTTCAGTGGTAACTGCTGACAAACAACAAAACAGGAGGCAGGTCAAAGGGCAACACGTTATTATCTCATTGTTTTATGATCCCTAACAGTTATGGAATATCAAGGCCTGCACAAATCAGTCAAACATTTATCAAGTTGATGCGGTGTCAACACACATGCACATGAGCAGGCACAAAGCTACAGATTGATGAGGCCTATGAAGTTTGCTATTGTGTATGTTTACTGCTAGAGTGCACGATGTCATTTCAATATAGTGAAAGAATAGTCTATTTTTTCTATTTGTTTTCAACGTTAAAGAAGTGTCCAATCAAAATGAAAAGTTAAAAAGATTGTTATAGAAATATTGGTAGGGTCAGAGTTGCTTAAAAAAATAAACAATGTGTCAACACATTATTTAAACTTTCAGGTATGAAAAGACAAAATTCTGAAAAATGTGAAATTTGGACCGATTAATTTTTTTTCAAGAGATTGTAACACCAGATAAGAAGATATTGGCAGCAGCAACATGAAATCTGACTAAAGCTGGGATTCCAATGCCTCTACCGCTCACATAAAGTGAATCTGAATCTGAATCTCATTATGACTCTTCCAACACACTGGAGTTTGGTGAATGACTCTTTTCTCACGTGGCATTCAGTGAGTTTGACTCAAACGACTCTTCACACATACTTACACACACACACACACACACACACACATACAGACACACACACACACACACACACACAAACACACACACATACTGTCATATAGTGAGTCTGAACCTCTAAACCACTCTTAACACACACTGACATTTTGTGAGTCGGACTCTCTGAGTGACTCTTTCTAAACACTGGCATATAAGGATTTCGACTCAAACGACTCATCACACAAACTAGCAAATGTCATAACTCTCTAAGCGAATCTTCACATGCATAGTGAGTCTGACTCCAAACAACCTCTACCAAACAATGGCAGATGGTCTGAATCTCTGGATGATTTATGGTTGGCGGCTAGTTTTCCTTTGCCTGTACGGGCTAATGTAAGCCGTTGGTTAGGTCACTGCATAGAGCACAGAAAAGTGAGAGGGTTATGATCAGTGTACACCACCAATGGTAAGACACCTGAAACCACATACACCTCAAAAATGCACGAGCACCCAAATCAGCGCAAGTGCTTCCTCTCAATCACAGAATGGAGGTGGCCAAGGCGGACGCAAGTAATAATAATAATAATTCATTTTATTTAGTTTTTATCGCTTTTCTCGAGACTCAAAGCACTTCACACAAATTGGTCACCAATTAATTACACAGAACGAACAACGAATGGACCGACAGCTATCAAACACAACACTCAGTCTGAGTGACACCACGGCAGCCAATTTGCACCAGACTTGCTCACCCAACATATTACGTCGTAGCGGTTGGCAAGGGATGGGACGTCAGTGCAAACAAACTCACAAGGCCCAAAGTAGCGCCAACCAAATCACAACAAACAACAAAGGTTCAATACCCAGAATGGCCACAAAATACTGGTGATCCTGGACGAGTCCCCACTTGTCACACTGTGCAATGTTCACTGAAAGTGTAAAGTATAGTGGTACTGGACTCAAAGTCTCTCAGCTGTTCCACTTTACAACAGCGTCAGCGTCATAGGGAGTCATTTGGGGCAGAGAGTGAAATAAAATATTAATTTTAATTTGTGAGCGTGTCATTGCCATAATTATGCTAACCATTGGTTAATTGGTGGTGGTGGTGGTGGGGGTGGGGTGTAAACCTTGCTACTGGAAGTTTGTCTGCCTTGCCCATAATTTGATTTGTTTTGGTGGGCATGGTGATCAACAGTGTAGCCTACTCATACTTACACGAGTAGAAACCAGGAAATGTGCGGATGGTTAAGTGTGTGTGTCTGTGTGTTCCCGCTGTACTCTGGGTCTACGTGCGTCTGCATGCATGCTTGGTAGTGTGGAGAACAGAAGAGTTATTTTGAGAAAAGTCAAAACCAATCTAAATCAATTGTGTATACTTTGCATTAAGAAAATCTCAGATTGAGAACTTGTGATAGATAGTTCAAACCATTTCAATGCTGACTTGGTAGTGTGGAGAACAGAAGAGTTGTTTTCTGGCCACTGGCCACTAGAGTGCACTGATGTCCGTGGAACAATCAAGAGAGGCTCTAATACGATCAAACTTTTCAAATCTTGTCAAACTAAACAGATAGCATTGAATTGTATAATTTTTTTCAAAATAATAATGAAACTCAAATACTGAAATAAAAAGATTTGATTTCTTTCAAGACTTGCACAAATCTTCACTCTATTGAACACAGCTCCTGTGACTCCCCCTGCAACACCCATGGCTGTGCCAACCCCAACAGGAGTCATGGAAGAGCCGAGAGTAAAAGGAGCTGCAATCACACCGGCTAAAGCAACGGCACCTCCAGCCAACCCAGCCACAGTACCAGTCAGACTGCCTATGGTGTTATTCTTGTGTTTTCTTCCCCAGATGTCTTCTTCTTGTCTTTGGAGGTCTCTTAGTCTTTTCCAGAGGTCTTCTTCTTGTCTTTGGAGGTCTCTTAGTCTTTTCCAGAGGTCTTCTTCTTGTCTTTGGAGGTCTCTTAGTCTTTTCCAGAGGTCTTCTTCTTGTCTTTGGAGGTCTCTTAGTCTTTTCCAGAGGTCTTCTTCTTGTCTTTGGAGGTCTCTTAGTCTTTTCCAGAGGTCTTCTTCTTGTCTTTGGAGGTCTCTTAGTCTTTTCCAGAGGTCTTCTTCTTGTCTTTGGAGGTCTCTTAGTCTTTTCCAGAGGTCTTCTTCTTGTGTTCTTCTCAGGAGGTGTTCTGGCATGATGAAAGAAAAAAAACACACAGATGCAGAGAGAGAGAGAGAGAGAGAGAGAGAGAGAGAGAGAGAGAGAGAGAGAGAGAGAGGGAGAGAGAGGGGAGGGGGAGAGGGAGAGAGAGAGGAGAGAGAGAGAAGTAGAGAAGAGAGAGAGAGAGGAAGAGAGAGGAGAGAGAGAGGGAGATAGAGGGAGAGAGAGAGGGAGAGGAGAGAGAGAGGAGAGAGAGAGAGAGAGAGAGAGAGAGAGAGAGAGAGAGAGAGAGAGAGAGGAAGACGTATAGAGACACGGAGGGAGAGAGAGAGAGAGAGGGGGGTAGAGAGAGAGGGAGAGGAAGAGAGAGAGGGGGTAGAGAGAGAGAGGGGGTGGAGAGAGAAAGAGAGAAAGAGAGAGAGAGAGAGAGAGAGAGAAAGAGAGAGAGAGACAGAGAGAGAGAGAGAGAGAGAGAGAAAGAGAGAAAGAGAGAGAGAGAGAGAGAGAGGGGGGAGAGAGAGAGGGAGAGGAAGAGAGAGGGGGTAGAGAGCGAGAGGGTAGAGAGAGAAAGAGAGAAAGAGAGAAAGGGGGTGGGTAGAGAGAGAGAGAGAGAGAGAGAGAGAGAGAGAGAGAGAGAGAGAGAGAGAGAGGCGTGGGCTTGGAGGAGATTGCAAATAAGCATAACTCTATAAAAAGTCTATAAAATCTATTAAATGTATCTATCTATTTATCTATTTCACTTTATTTTAAGTGTGACCCATGTCTTTAGCTGTCAGTTACTGTACGATGAGGTGTTAGTAACCTTACATGCACAAGGTTGTTCCAAGCTGTTTCTATGGTGCCGAGCAGCATCATAAAATGACATTTGTCCCATAGCTTGGCTTTGATCTCAGCTGCTCCACTCAGACAGCAGGTCTTAGTCGGTCCTGATCTCAGCTGCTCCACTCAGACAGCAAGTCTTAATACTTAAAGTAAAACATTTAAAAAGTTTCAAGTGTATTCTAGCCCTATTTCTTTACTGATTCAATAAGTACATTAGATTAGCTTGACGATTTTAATAAGGACTGATTTATATATTTTTTGTCGTTAATGTGGTCAGTCCACAAAGCAAGGTTGTTACACAATAACTGCCAACACAATAAAAGGAACTTTGTTGGGCATCAGCACCTTTGACCTTTGACTGTATTCATTGTTATACGAGCCCTGAGATTTTAAAAACATGAATCACTACATTTGGGCACAATCAGATGATCCTTTTTTTTAAGGTTGTATCACACTCTGCGTGTGCAGACATTTTTTGTTAACGTTGCATCACACTCTGCTTGTGCAGACACCCATGACAGAGGGAGAGAGGGAAAGGAGAGAGAGGGGAGAGAGGGGGAGAGGGGGGAGAGAGAGGGGGAGAGGGGAGAGATGGAGGAGAGAAATGGGGGTGACAGACAGAGGAGAGAGAGGGGGGGAGAGCGGGGAAGAGGAGAGAGAGGGGAGAGAGGGGGGAGAGAGGGGGGGAGAGAGGGGGAGAGGGAATTTAAGCAAACCTTGTAAAGGAAAGTGGATCACTTGACTTTTTCGTGTTCAGAATACTTATTTATCAAGTAAGCAGCTTCTACTATTGTATTACAGGAGATTATAACGAACACAGCAGTACAGGTGCACTTTTTTGGCTGGTCAAAACAAACAAAAGGTTACTTTCGGTAAAAAATGGCCTTTTAGATTTTCAGCGCTCATTTTAGTTTACCAATACTGCAAAATATAACATAAAACTATGTTTAATAACTACAGTGCTCGTTTGTAAAACTACAGTACAGTACGTCTTAATAAGACGTATAAAGGTAGATATGGTTTAAGCCAGCCACAAACCTACTGTGTACATTACCAAGATGTATAATGTCCTACCTTTAATGTTCACAATATCTTCACTGTTGCAGTTTTCACTCTGTACAGTTCAGTGGTTACTGGCGTCAAACCACCAAGTCCAGAAACATTGTCAGGTGAAAGGACATTTGACCTTAACATTTTTTTTACTACTCACCATCTATTTGAGAAAAGGAAGTTGAATAAGCTCGTTTTCATGGGGCAAACATGTTATTTCCCTGTTGTTTTATAAGCCCTTACAATGCTTGAATATCATGTTTGCAAAAGTATAGGTTGAGGAGTTGACAAAACACAACACAGAGATAATGCACTAAGAATATGAAGGAATAGTTGTTTAAAAAAGTAGAACACTCCACTTTATTCTTAGTATCCTGTAGACTAGTGTTTTAGGTACAACATGTGTCAGTGAAGGTCAATACAAACAAATCAAGACAGTTTAAATTCGTTATCTGGCCAAGACAGCCCCTGCCTTCTAATGTTCACTGTATCTTCACTGGTGTTGTTTTGTACTTTTCACTTCGTACAGTGCAGTGGTTACTGGTGTCACTGTATCTTCACTGGTGTTGTTTTGTAGTTTTCACTTCGTACAGTGCAGTGGTTACTGGTGACTCAATAATTTCTACCTTTACTCAAAGATGAAGTTGTCTGTTTGCTGAACCTCGAAAGGAGTCATTCCTAAGTTAGTCCGAGAAAGGCTTGAAACAAGGGTCCGATCAAAATAGTAGAAAACAGTCCTTGGACAATTTACTATGCACTTGTCTTTAACCCCGATGGAAAGCGTCACGAGGTTAAGGGAAGATAGGAAGGGAGAATTTATAATGGAACGGAATGGAAAATACTTGGCATGCTTACGCAGTTTCGTGATACTGTGTTGTAGTGACGCGATGGGATGTCATTGACGTGGATCTTTGGTGGTGAAACTACAATGTCCCAGTGCTGGAACTTAGAGTGCCTTTTTACCGCGTTGTTAACCGTATGGGGACAAGCCGGTGAATGATATTACTTCATTACCATTACTGCAATTTAAACTCTGAAAGGAATATATAGGCTACCCAGAATGATTGTTGTGAGTGATAGCGGTCTGTCCGTCCATTGTGTGTACTTAATTGGCGACCAATCTGAAAGGCACTTTGAGTCGTAAGAAAAGCGAAAAAAAAACAAGGAATTTTTTATTTTTTATTATTATATACATAAAATATTAAGTTGATCCATATAAATCGAAAATAAAAATAGGAGACAATAATACTGAAAAAATATATATACCTATAGACCTATGTACAAAAAAATATATATGCCATGCTTTTGTAACATGGAAAAAGATTATATAAATTTGACCTTTTTTGTTTAGATCTCAGAACTACCTAAACACTTCACACCTTCCAACTAGCAGAGGATAACTTTTTAGCTAAGCTAGCTAAGGTTTGGGGTTCGGTTCTGCATGCCGGCTGGGGTCTTTCTGTGTGGAGTTTGCATGTTCTCCCCGTGTCTGCATGGGTTCTCTCCGGGTTCTCCGGCTTCCTCCCACAGTCCAAAGACATTTTGTTGATGAAAAGTTGTTGT
>JAPMUY010003689.1:92500-97500 GCA_026901105.3 Galaxias olidus
CAGTCACTGTAAGGTGAGGTGTCAGTAACTTACTCTCAGGAGGGTGCTCCATGCTGTCACCACTGTCATCTTTCTCCTCATCAGCACTATTAGATTGTTCCATAGCTTGACTCTAATCTAAGCTGCTCTTCTCAGACAGCAAGTCTTAGTAGATCCTTGGAAAACAAAGGAGGGATATATTATGGAGGTGACAGAATACAAAGGCTCATAAGACACTAAAGATCCTGGCAATGTTAAATAGATGATACAGTTAAATTAAAGGTAGACACAGAACATAAAAATCTTTTCACACTAGTCTATTAATGAACACTGTTTAGTAACCTGTTTAGTAATCAAAAACATGCTCCATTCTCCTACCAGTGCCCTGACCAGTCACTGCCAATTCACCTGGAGTCGGTCTGTGTGTCCTATGTGTGTGAGCAAGTCTGGCGCAAATTGGCTGCCGTGGTATCACTCAGACTGAGTGTTGTGTTTGATAGCTGTCGGCCCATTCGTTGTTCGTTCTGTGTAATTAATTGACGACCAATTTGTGTAAAGCGCTTTGAGTCTCAAGAAAAGCGCTGAAAACTAAATAAAATGGATTATTTTTATTATTATTATTAATAACCTGTTCTATCCTTCTAATGATATTCTGTCCTTGTTATACTATTACATTTTGTCTTTAATTTTGTTTGAACTGCTCTCTGTCTGTTCTCCCTCTTTCTGTTTCATTGTTTGTTGCCATGTTCACTATGTAGGCCTGCCTTGTGAAGCCTGTTTGAGTGTCAGAAATGCACTTTATAAATAAAATGAATTATTATTAATATCAGACATGGAGTTACCCTGCCACCAATCCAACATGAGATATAATCTCCTTCCTCTCACGGTATCTTCACAGTCATCACCACAGTGGAGTGGTTACCGACGACAACAAGGTCAAAGTACGCGTGATCTCAAATTTCATTACTATTCAATAGTAGGAAGTTAAATATTAGTTCGTTTAGTTAGTATAAGATAGTTTGTGAGGTTGCTATCACCCTGTGCATGCAGAAAGCTGGCAATGATTGATACAACAGCCGACGGACCAAAGAAAAAAACTAGAGGAAACTTGACCATCAAGTATAAGTATCATTAAATCTCAGTATCATTAAATATTCTACAATATACAATATACTATCATGTGAGTTTAAGATGGTTTTGAGCTAGATGGTTTTGAGCTTGTCCTATATTGTTTCCCAAAACAATATAGGACAAGAACATTTCTTTCTAGCCAGTTATGCAAAAAATAAAATAGATCCCCATAGCAATATTTTTCAACATCGTCAAAAACATCTAGACACTTGATGGAGTATGTTATTAGGTTATTGATTAATTTGGGGGGACATTACAATAACTATGTCATCCAAAAGAGCACAAAGAAAGTAGAGATCTGAGAGAAAACAGGAGAGTTACATGTGAGGAGAGCAGGGGTAGAAGGAGCTTAATGCACGCTGAAGAGCATCACTGCCAAATAATTTAAGGTGAAAATATGATTGCACATAAAAAACTAAGTTAGTTAAAATAAGAGAACCAATTGAATTTTGCTATATAGGTACTATCGGTATTCACAGACCATTTAACAGTAGATATGAAGTTAGTCAACCACAAACCTACTGTGTACCTACCAAGAGAAGCACATGCCTTCTTGTAGTTTTTAGAAGATGTTATCTGGTGTTGTTCGGTAGTTTTCACTCTGTGCCGTTT
Organism: Galaxias olidus; assembly: GCA_026901105.3. Classification (NCBI taxonomy): domain Eukaryota; kingdom Metazoa; phylum Chordata; class Actinopteri; order Galaxiiformes; family Galaxiidae; genus Galaxias; species Galaxias olidus. The sequence continues at coordinate 94,223 of JAPMUY010003689.1, forward strand.
GGTGGTTACTGACGATAAACAGACATAACACAGGAAGACAAGTCAAAGGTACCCTAGCCCCACATCTATATTTAATTAAAGGTACCCTAGACCCACATCTATATTTACTAAAAGGAATCCTAGCCCCACATCTATATTTAATTAAAGGTACCCTTGCCCCACATCTATATTTAATTAAAGGTACCCTAGCCCCACATCTATATTTAATTAAAGGTACCCTAGCCCCACATCTATATTTACTAAAAGGTACCCTAGCCCGACGTCTATATTTACTGAAAGGTACCCTAGCCCGACACCTATATTTACTAAAAGGTACCCTAGCCCGACACCTATATTGATTTTGTGGTAAGCACTGGGTGGTGAGGCACTGGCTAGACAAAGAGTAGGAAGGTTCTGGTCTAGAGGAAACTAAAAAGCTAATTTTTAAGGGAATGCTGGAAGTGGTTAATGATCCAACAAGCTGGTTAACGGACATTTTACATTAACGTAATATTGCTTTGAAACATGATTCAAGACTCATAAGAGCCTATAGGAAGCTCACTATTCACTCGTTGTTTTTTTTTACAGGCATTATGATAATGAGTTTTATTGACTCTCCATATCATGCTATACCACTCAGGAATATAGACTGAGTGGTGACTATACAGACAGAAACAGGAAGACAGGTCAAAGAGCTAACTAACAGTGTTCGTATTGTCATAGGATGCCTTACAGACATGGAATATCATCATCATCATCATCGTCATCCGCTTTGTCCGGGGTCGGGTCGCGGAGGTAGCAGTTCAAGCAGGGCATCCATCCCAAACTTCCCTTTCCCGGGCAAAAACATTAACCAGCTCTGACACAATTCCAAACGTTCCCAGGCCAGTGTGGAGATATAATCCCTCCACCTGGTCCTAGGTCTGCAAACACGGCCTAAACAGCTGGACGTGCTGGAACACAACCTAAACAGGGCGGCCAGGTGGCATCCTAAACTAGATGCCCGAACACACCACAACTGGCAATGCAAACACAACGCAAAGAAGCAGCGGCTCTACTCCGAGTCCCTCACGAATGGCTGAACTTCTCACCCTATCCCTAAGGGAGATGCAGCCACCCTCCGAGGAAACTCATTTCCGCCGCTTGTATCCGCGATCTCGTTCTTTCGGTCATGACCCACCCTAAACAGACACAAGGTGAGAGTAGGAACGAAGATAGACCGGTAGATTGAGAGCTTTGCCTTCTGGCTCAGCTCAAACACGTCACAACGGTGCGATAAAGCGACTGCAACACCGCACCCGCTGCTCCAATTCTCCGGCCCATCTCTCGTTCCATTTTACCCTCACTCGAGAACAAGACCCCAAGATACTTGAACTCCTTCACTTGGGGTAAAGACTCATTCCCTACCTGGAGTAGACAATCCATCGGTTTCCTGCTGAGAACCATGGCCTCAGATTTGGAGGTGCTGACTCATCCCAGCCAATCTTCACACTCGGCTGCGAACCGATCCAATGAGTGCTGCAGGTCGCAGACTGATGATGCCATCAGGACCACATCATCTGCAAAAAGCAGTGATGCAATCCTCTGCCCACCAACCGCACCCCTCCCCGCGGCACAGCGTGAGATCCTGTCCATGAATACCACAAACAGGATAGGACAGACATGGAATATTGTTATTTTATTTATTTACCAGATGGGTTAACTGAGAACCAGTTCTCATTTACAATGAAGACCTGGCCAACAGGCTACCAGGCATAAAAACAAACAGCAGACAATGCAAACACAACCCAAACAGCACACAATGCAAACACAACCCAAACAGCAGACAATGCAAACACAACCCAAACAGCAGACAATGCAAACACAGCGTAAACAGCAGACAATGCAAACACAACCCAAACAGCACACAATGCAAACACAACCTAAACAGCACACAATGCAAACACAACCTAAACAGCACACAATGCAAACACAACCTAAACACAATCTAAACAGCACACAATGCAAACACAACCCAAACAGCACACAATGCAAACACAACCCAAACAGCAGACAATGCAAACACAACCTAAACAGCACACAATGCAAACACAACCTAAACAGCACACAATGCAAACACAACCTAAACAGCAGACAATGCAAACACAACCTAAACAGCACACAATGCAAACACAACCTAAACAGCAGACAACGCAAACACAACACAAACAGCACACAATGCAAACACAACCTAAACAGCAAAAGAAGACATAATACCACTGCACAGATGAACAGCGGCAAACATCAGTTAATAACATTTGAAGTCTAAGGTCTGCAAAAGCTTAATAAGTTAAACATTAATTGAGTTAAAATGGCTGTCAACACATTGCATAGGCATAGAACTGCAGACTGAGATATGGAGGAAAACCTGCAGAGGCATATTTCAAACACTACAATGTACTGTGGCACATTTATTCATTATTCATTGTATTTAATTGAACATTTTTTATACGTGGCTTTTACTATGCTGGTTCATTAGTTATTTATTTCAGTGCTGTGGTTTTTGTGTGTCTGTTTTTGTAATCACTTGTTTTACTCTGTGCTGCTGCCTATCTTGGCCAGGACACCCTTGCAAACGAGATTATTAATCTCAATGGGATCTTTCCTGGTTAAATAAAGGTTAAATAAAATAAATAAAAATGTTTCAAACACGTGTGTGTTTGTGTGTGTGTGTGTGTGTGTGTGTGTGTGTGTGTGTGTGTGTGTGTGTAGTGTGTGTGTGTGTGTGTGTGTGTGTGTGCACTGTGGCATATTTCAATGGGAAATATTTGTTCTATTTTGTGAGAGATCCCCATCAAAAGTGACCCATTAAAATGACAAGTGAATAGATTGAAAAAGAAAGATTAGTATTAATGATACGTGTGTGTGTGTGTGTGTGTTACAGTAATAGTCATCACTTTTGCAGGTAAAAGAAAAAAGGACATAGAAATGTTTCAGAAAGTCCAACTAAAATCATACAAATGTTAAAATAGTTTAGCTCCCACAGTATACAACTGCAATCAATGTGCTTACCTTACATGAAAAGAAGTCAATGAAAAAGGTTTTTTATAGCCTCGTTCAAATATGGAGCTACGCTACCACGTTTTGCGCACGTCAATAAATCAGTAAAGATTGAGGAAGTTGGCTACAGTTCAGCCGCGGAAACTTTTCAACCATTTTATATTACCACCAGAGGGCACTGTTGGTCTTCTCATGCTTTCCGACGGGGAAAAGTTGTGATCTAATGATCTAAATTAACTTATTTGTTCCTTCGATACATT
>JAPMUY010003690.1:0-10544 GCA_026901105.3 Galaxias olidus
GCTAGCTACAGCTTGCACTGCACTAAGTGACTGAAGGAGGAAGTGAGGTCCAAACTAAAGACCCGCCTTGATGAAAGGAATGACAGATTGCATTTGAATTTTCATGTTCTGTCCCAAAGAGTGCGTGGTGACTTGAAAATGCAAATGCAATAGACTCCTAGCGCTGATTCGCGTATTGCATTTGAATTTTGTCCACTCCAGAGCGTAGTACTGAAGATTAAGTGTTTAAAAATGTAATGGCAAATACGATTTCCTTTTCATTTTCATATTGTTTGAAAACTGCATTTTAATTTTAATTGTGACATAAATAATGCTTGCACAAATGGAAAATGAGAATACATTTTTAATATTGCATTTTAATTTTCAAGTTTGTATTAACATTTGAATATTGTCTGCAGTATGGTGGGGTAGGACTTTGAAAATGTAATGTGAAACAGCTTTTGCATTTGAATTTGAATATTGACACAGAATGCCCATTGGAGCCTTTGAAAATGCAAATGCAAATGGAATGATTGCATTTTCACTTACATTTTGTCTCAAATCACACATACGGATGTGGAAAGTGATAATGCTATTGTGGAATTGCATTTGCATTTTCAAGTTTACATTTTCATTTGAATAAAGTCCCTTATGGGCTTCCATACAGAGGGACAATCAAATGCTGACTCTCATATTCGTTTAATTACGATGCAAAAACAAAGGAACCAGCTTTTACGGATATAAAATTAAAAACTTAAAGAAGTGGATGAAAGTGCTTGCTGAAGACAAGTTTCATTCATCATTAAATTAAACAACCTTTCACTCAATCAACTGATCAATTATTCATCCACCTCCCACTGCCAGAGGAATCTTGACCAATCACAGCCCGCCGCGGTTCAGTCCCGTTTCCCCACAGACAGAAGCGTTATTCCTCCCTGACCTCTCTTTCCGTCAGACAGGGTCTGTCCACTACACAGTGGACATATGTCCTAGGTCTTTGTGTGGGCGTGTTTAGTTTATCCCTCCTCACCTCCCTGTGTCAGTCAGGCTTCCGGTTCCTAATCAACAGCATTAATAAATCAAGCGTCCGCTAAGTGTATTAATCATTCAGAGGATCTCTATGGGACTCTTCCTACAGTGGTGGGGTCCCCCTGCGGGGTGGGGTTTACATCCCCCCCCACATACACACACCCACTTCCCTCACCACAGCTTAACGTAAGATTGGGATACAATACACACAGTCTCTGTCACACAATGAAAGACACACACCGACCTGTCCCCCCCCCCCCCCCTCCCAGACGGTGTGTGGAGCTGAGCTGCACTGAGCAGCAGGCTTTAATTGATCTCTAAGAGAGCAGAGACACTCACAGATCTGACACAGCTGCAAACACACACACACACACACACACACACACACACACACACACACACACACATCGCTATGTTAACATTCACACACAAATACAACAACACAGACACACACACACACACACACACACCACTACTTGACCTTTAGTGAGTGTCAATCCTCTGAGAGGCAGAGTGTGTATGTGTGTGCAAGAGATAGGCATATATACAGGGTGTGAATGTGTCTAGCTGATACGGTCAATTACAATGTTTCTCTTTGTCCGATGTGTGTGTGTGTGTTGGTGTGTGTGTGTGTGTGTGTGTGTGTGTGTGTGTGTGTGTGTGTGTGTGTGTGTGTGTGTGTGTGTGTGTGTGTGTGTGTCATAGTGTTTCTATGGCATTGCAACAACACTTGGAGGCATCATCAGCAGCAGACTAACAGCTTTTATCTTTGGATCCAGCCCACTGATCACACCACACTCTGCCTAATGCTTCCTAATGACATCAGGCTGAGTTGATAATGTGTAACTGCACGCTACCACTTTAACCTGGAGGCTAATCAGCTAGCACACTACCATATTACTGTCCCACGTGATGCTTTTTAATGCTTGATTGCAGGCTCCATGCCTTTTTAATTGTATACTACTTATTTTGATCTTATTTTATTTTATTTATTTATTTTTATTATTTTTATGAGAACTGTTTTTTATATTACTGTACGGCGACCTTGAGTGCCTTGAAAGGCGCCTTATAAATTCAATGTATTATTATTATTATTATTATATTAACCTGGAGGCTAATCAGCTAGCATACTACCACATTAACCTGGAGGCTAATCAGCTAGCATACTACCACTTTAACCTGGAGGCTAATCAGCTAGCGTACTACCACTTTAACCTGGAGGCTAATCAGCTAGCATACTACCACTTTAACCTGGAGGCTAATCAGCTGGCACACTACCACTTTAACCTGGAGGCTAATCAGCTAGCATACTACCACTTTAACCTGGAGGCTAATCAGCTGGCATAGTACCACATTAACCTGGAGGCTCATCAGCTAGCATACTACCACTTTAACCTGGAGGCTAATCAGCTAGCATACTACCACTTTAACCTAGAGGCTAATCAACTAGCATACTACCACATTAACCTGGAGGCTAACCAGCTAACAGCTAACACATTAACCTGGATGCTAACCAGCTAACAAACTACCAAATTAGCCTGGATGCTAACCTGCTAACAGCTAACAAGCTACCACATTAACCTCAGCCAGCCAGCACCCCAGTCAGTCAGCCACTCAGTCAGTCAGCCAGTCAGTCAGTCAGCTGGTCAGCCACTCAGTCAGTCAGCCAGTCAGCCACACAGTCAGTCAGCCAGCTACACTTAGTTTGGCCGCCTGCTGTGTTAATCTATACAAACACAAAGTCCACTACTTTTCCTCTACCGGACTACCAGACAAAGAATCCACTACCAGACAAAGAATCCACTACCAGACAAAGCACCCAGACAAAGCTACCAGATAAAGCTACCAGACAAAGCACCCACTACCAGAAAAAAACTACCAGACAAAGCATCACTACCAGACAAAGTATCCACTACCAAACAAAGCATCCACTACCAGACAAAGCACCACTACCAGACAAAGCTACCAGACAAAGCTACCAAACAAAGCTACCAGACAAAAAACCACTACCAGACAAAGCTACCAGACAAAGCTACCAAACAAAGCTACCAGACAAAGCTACCAGACAAAGCTACCAGACAAAGCTACCAGACAAAGCATCACTACCAGACAAAGCTACCAGACAAAGCTACCAAACAAAGCTACCAGACAAAAAACCACTACCAGACAAAGCTACCAGACAAAGCTACCAAACAAAGCACCGCTACCAGACAAAGCTACCAGAAAAAGCACCACTACCAGACAAAGCTAACAGACAAAGCATCCACTACCAGACAAAGCTACCAGACAAAGCTACCAAACAAAGCACCACTACCAGACAAAGCATCCACTACCAGACAAAGCTAACAGACAAAGCTAACAGACAAAGCTAACAGACAAAGAATCCACTACCAGACAAAGCTACCAGACAAAGCATCCACTACTAAACAAAGCTACCAGACAAAGCATCACTACCAGACATAGCTACCAGACAAAGCACCACTACCAGACATAGCACCACTACCAGACATAGCTACCAGACATAGCATCACTACCAGACATAGCACCCACTGCCAGACCACCAGACAAAGAATCCACTATATGGTAAACGTATGTGTCACCCATTTTCTTATCTTGCTCTTTAGAAACGGTCTACTGGGGTTGGCACAGGGCCAGTTAATCATCATAAATATACATTTGATTTTGTGGTAATCTACTCATTAACAGATAGGTCGACTGAGAATGAGTTCTCTTTAGCAGTGACGACCAGGCCAAGTTGCAGACAGCATGGCATATCTAATACACTGTACAGCTCCTCCTTACTAATAAACTATATATTACATGTATTTTCTTCTTTATATTTATTATGTTATTGTGCTCTCATTGTTGTCCATAACACCAAAACAGATTCCTTGTGTGTGTTAACCTACTTGACAATAAAAATCTGATTCTTATTCTGATGAAAAAAAACTACATAAAGATTATGAAAGTCTACAGACGTTTAGCAAAGACAATGCCCCTTAAAAGATCTTCTCCTGCCTGGATTGACTATTACTCCGAGTAACTTAGGGTAAAGTGTCTTGCTCGAAGGCACACTGGCGGTGGTGCTCCCAGGTGGGATTTGACCGCATTACGTTTTGCTGACACAGTCATTCCTCAGACTGTAGGCTGTGTCTATCTGCATGTGCTGTTAACACAGCCTGTAGGCTGTGTCTATCTGCATGTGCTGTTAACACAGCCTGTAGGCTGTGTCTATCTGCATGTGCTGTTAACACAGCCTGTAGGCTGTGTCTATCTGCATGTGGTGTTAACACAGTCAGTCACACTGTAGGCTGTGTCTATCTGCATGTGCTATTAACACAGCCTGTAGGCTGTGTCTATCTGCATGTGGTGTTAACACAGTCAGTCACACTGTAGGCTGTGGCTATCTGTATGTGCTGTTAATACAGTCAGTCAGCCTGTAGGCTGTGTCTATCTGCATGTGCTGTTAACACAGTCAGTCACACTGTAGGCTGTGTCTATCTGCATGTGCTGTTAACACAGTCATTGCTCAGACTGTAGGCTGTGTCTATCTGCATGTGGTGTTAACACAGTCAGTCACACTGTAGGCTGTGTCTATCTGTATGTGGTGTTAACACAGTCAGTCAGCCTGTAGGCTGTGTCTATCTGCATGTGCTGTTAACACAGTCAGTCAGCCTGTAGGCTGTGTCTATCTGTATGTGGTGTTAACACAGTCAGTCAGCCTGTAGGCTGTGTCTATCTGCATGTGGTGTTAACACAGTCATTGCTCAGCCTGTCTGTCACTCTCAGCATGAGCCTGTAGTGTAGATGATAGTCCCCATTCACTCTGTCAAACACACGCACGCACGCACGCACGCACGTACAGCTAGACAGCTGTCCATGGTGATGAAAATACCTGTGCAAACACACACACAGTCACACTTACACATTAAGAGGCTAAAGAGCTGTCCATGGTGCTAAAAATACTTGCACACACACACACAGTCACACACACACACACACACACACACACACACACACACACACACACAGCCATCCTTTCAGTATGTATGAGTTCAAACTCTTTTCAAACACTCATTGTTACGTTCCCTCTTAAAAAGGATATGGTCAGTCTACAGACACACCTGTAAGCCGGTACACACACCTGTAAGCAGGTACACACACCTGTAAGCAGGTACACACACTCATACATTCTTTCCATTGCATATATGTTACAACACTCATCTCTGCTCCTTGTGTCCTCTCTCTAAAAAGATATGGCCACTCCATGATATAAACAAGCCTACAGACACACCTGTAGCAGATACACACAGTAGTATATACAGTCACACTTGTAGTAGGTACAGTCACACATGTAGAAGGTACAGACACACCTGTAGAAGGTACACACACCTGTAGTAGATACAGTCACACCTGTAGAAGGTACAGTCACACCTGTAGCAGATACACACACCTGTAGTAGATAGTCACACCTGTAGAAGGTACAGTCACACCTGTAGAAGGTACAGACACACCTGTAGAAGGTACAGACACACCTGTAGCAGGTACAGACACACCTGTAGAAGGTACAGACACACCTGTAGTAGATACAGTCACATCTGTAGAAGGTACAGACACACCTGTAGTAGGTACAGACACACATGTAGAAGGTACAGTCACACCTGTAGAAGGTACAGTCACACCTGTAGTAGGTACAGTCACACCTGTAGTGGGTACAGACACACCTGTAGAAGGTACAGTCACACCTGTAGTGGGTACAGTCACACCTGTAGTGGGTACAGACACACATGTAGAAGGTACAGTCACACATGTAGAAGGTACAGACACACCTGTAGTAGGTACAGTCACACCTGTAGTAGGTACAGTCACACATGTAGAAGGTACAGACACACCTGTAGCAGGTACAGACACACCTGTAGCAGGTACAGACACACCTGTAGCAGGTACAGACACACCTGTAGAAGGTACAGACACACCTGTTGCAGGTACAGACAGGAAGGTACAGACACACCTGTAGAAGGAACAGACACACCTGTAGAAGGTACAGACACACCTGTAGAAAGTACAGACACACCTGTAGCAGGTACAGTCACACCTGTAGCAGGTACAGACACACCTGTAGTAGGTACAGACACACCTGTAGCAGGTACAGACACATCTACAATCTTTCCATGGTATATGTGGTTTACAAACTGTTTGTGTGGTTGTGTGTGCGCTGCTGTCCTGTCAGTCAAAGGATATGGCCACTCTGTGATCTTCTTGGCGTATTTCCGGACCACGTTGTCCTCTCCGAAGATGAACAGGGACCTGTTGACGGTGAAGCAGTTCTGCCTGACTGGGATGGGGTTGTAGAGGGCCATGGTCCGGGCCCGCTGTGCTTTGGTCTGCTTGAAGACCGGGGACACGCCCCCGCCCGTAGACACCGCTGGACCATCCCGGTTCCGGTTCCGCTCCGAACCCCCCTCCCCGGAGACCAGCAGACCCGGGACATCGTCGCCGAAGCGGGCCATTCTACAACGCAAGGAGAGCGGGGAAAGAACAAGAGATATCATAAATAGATAGCATGTGATGTAGCGCCTGTCCAGAGCACTTTGCACTGGAGGAGGGGATCACAGTTTGATCAACAGATATCATAAATAGATAGCATGTGATGTAGCGCCTGTCCAGAGCACTTTGCACTGGAGGAGGGGATCACAGTTTGATCAACAGATATCATAAATAGATAGCATGTGATGTAGCGCCTGTCCAGAGCACTTTGCACTGGAGGAGGGGATCACAGTTTGATCAACAGATATCATAAATAGATAGCATGTGATGTAGCACCTGTCCAGAGCACTTTGCACTGGAGGAGGGGATCACAGTTTGATCAACAGATATCATAAATAGATAGCATGTGATGTAGCGCCTGTCCAGAGCACTTTGCACTGGAGGAGGGGATCACAGTTTGATCAACAGATATCATAAATAGATAGCATGTGATGTAGCGCCTGTCCAGAGCACTTTGCACTGGAGGAGGGGATCACAGTTTGATCAACAGATATCATAAATAGATAGCATGTGATGTAGCGCCTGTCCAGAGCACTTTGCACTGGAGGAGGGGATCACAGTTTGATCAACAGATATCATAAATAGATAGCATGTGATGTAGCGCCTGTCCAGAGGCACTTTGCACTGGAGGAGGGGATCACAGTTTGATCAACAGATATCATAAATGGATAGTATGTGATGTAGCGCCTGTCCAGAGCACTTTGCACTGGAGGAGGGGATCACAGTTTGATCAACAGATATCATAAATAGATAGCATGTGATGTAGCGCCTGTCCAGAGCACTTTGCACTGGAGGAGGATCACAGTTTGATCAACAGATATCATAAATAGATAGCATGTGATGTAGCACCTGTCCAGAGCACTTTGCACTGGAGGAGGGGATCACAGTTTGATCAACAGATATCATAAATAGATAGCATGTGATGTAGCGCCTGTCCAGAGCACTTTGCACTGGAGGAGGGGATCACAGTTTGATCAACAGATATCATAAATAGATAGCATGTAATGTAGCGCCTGTCCAGAGCACTTTGCACTGGAGGAGGGGATCACAGTTTGATCAACAGATATCATAAATAGATAGCATGTGATGTAGCGCCTGTCCAGTGCACTTTAAACTGGAGGAGGGGATCACAGTTTGATCAACAGATATCATAAATAGATAGCATGTGATGTAGCGCCTGTCCAGAGCACTTTGCACTGGAGGAGGGATCACAGTTTGATCAACAGATATCATAAATAGATAGCATGTGATGTAGCGCCTGTCCAGAGCACTTTGCACTGGAGGAGGGGATCACAGTTTGATCAACAGATATCATAAATAGATAGCATGTGATGTAGCGCCTGTCCAGTGCACTTTAAACTGGAGGAGGGGATCACAGTTTGATCAACAGATATCATAAATAGATAGCATGTGATGTAGCGCCTGTCCAGTGCACTCTGCACTGGAGGAGGGGATCACAGTTTGATCAACAGATATCATAAATAGATAGCATTTGATGTAGCACCTGTCCAGAGCACTTTAAACTGGAGGAGGGGATCACAGTTTGATCAACAGATATCATAAATAGATAGCATTTGATGTAGCACCTGTCCAGAGCACTTTGCACTGGAGGAGGGGATCACAGTTTGATCACCAAAGTGTAGCAATGTGTGACATCATAATGGGTCCATTAAGACCTGTTTCCTTGAGTTCAAGATGCGTTATGCATGGTTGACCACTAGTTCTATATTTTGGCACTAGTGAGCGAGAATTAGTTTTATTCTGGAAATAGGTTTGTGTGCTATTGAGGGAGTTTCCTCAGTCCCCACTGAGATCAACAGCGCTGAAAACACTGCTTTTAAATGTAGACAGGAAAGGTAGCCCGTGTAGGTAAACCCGCCTACTAAGCCACTTGATTTGCAAGACAGCACAAAATTAACACATAATGAACATTCTGTATATGCAAATTAGTATAAGATGGTTAACATTTGCTCATAATATTGAGTCATGCAACTTCACTCTAAGTTGTTTTAAATACCTTTCTCTAACAGGTCGCAGTACTTCCTCGAGTTCCAGAGAGCAATTTGCAACGCCCCGCGTCCCTGTTCTTTCCAGGTTAAAAAAACAAACCAGATCCAAGCAGAGATAACTTCTCAAACACTTCAAGGCTCAAATTAGTAAATTGAAATTAAATCCCTTCAGATTTCGTTTTGTAATATCCATTGTATTTTGTTTTTAAATCGATACAAATCCAAACGTTACTTTTCAAAAACAACAAACACGTCCACAGATCGTGTCTCCAAAAAGCTCATCTTTAAAAAGAGGAACTAAAAATATGTTTTGTATGATTCCATGTTGATTATTCGACTGAAAAAGTGCATCCGTTAAACTATTGGCTGTTCCCTCACGGTTTGATTTGCGCATCCGTCTCCGCTCTTCAGTATTTACCGACCAATCTGACTAAGCGTATATGACACAAAAAGCACAGAAAACTTTTTCACATATCGTAGAAATATGGCTCCGTTTTGTGTTATATAAACCACATTATACGAGCATGAAACAAAGTCCCATCTCAAATAAGCAAATGTTGAGGAAAAACAACCAGTCAGGTCCGCGCCCTCGTGTCCGCGTGTTGCTTGGGGTGGCTTTTTCTTTCAGCACTAACTAGACAAGCGGGCTACACGCGATGCCTTTCGTTTCATTCAGGGGAAAAAACGCGCACGCTTTCCCAATTTGAATATGTCCCTTAAAAACACTCAACATACTCGTCCTATCATTGACTATTTTCTTCTGAAGTCGGATGTCTGGTGAGTTGGGGTAGAATGCTAATTCTACCATCTCCCTCTTTGAAAACAGTCTAATCTGGAAAGCGCACAGAAAGGGAGAGAAGTCATTTTGGTAACCATGGTGATGTAATTGAAAAGGTCATAAATCCCTAGCCTAATAACCTATAATAATCTCCACAGCCCCTAAAATTAGCAACGCCCTCTTAGCTATTAATAGAACGACGTTGACCACCGGTTGAAACAGGGTACTATAATAGGCTATCACGATTATTCAGGTGAGGTGCGCTTCAAATAAGTGGACATCGAAAATGAAACGAGCCAGCGACATACCCTCAGTCAGGCTGCTTAAGCTATAGACTAAAACTGGTAGTCACGATTTGATCTAACTGTGATGCTGAAAAACACCTGTTGAAAATCATAACATATTTTGAAGTCGAGGCACGAGACACACAACACGTGCCAGTCAGTTTTGATGTAAACCGATTTTCTCAGACGGTGAGCCATAAGGAAGGCAAGAAAACAATTCAGATTTAAAACAACAGAGAGAGCGGGAAGAAACGGAGGGGAGGGAGGAAGAGAATTGAGACTAATAGCCTGGTTTAAATTACCGGTTGAGAGACTGAGGCCGTGTTTAAAGCCTTTTGTTCTGTGACTTGATAATGAAACGGTGTGAAGAAGAAGCTGGTCGCAGAGAAAACCCGAATAAAGAGACAAGCGCGCTTAAGACAATGCAGTGAAAACCGGCGCTTTATAGAAGATGGCCTTTTTTACAGATACGCGTCTTAATACTCTAGAAATATTACAGCACTACAATAACGCCCCTCACCACACACACAAAAAAACGTTTATCCACTAACAACCGTGAGTTTGTTCTCAGTATCTTAAATGTAAAATGGATAGACCAATTATACTAGAAGTAGTGTACGCAAAATTATAACTATAAAAAAAACTATAGTTCGACTTCATCATGGAAATCCGTTCATGAAGCTAATGGAGCTTGAGGGAGCTGCTCTAGTGCATTTCATAATGCCTCAGTCAGCCAGAGCTCATTCTCTGACTCCATATCCTCTCTGCCACTGCAGACACTGACTTAGTGAAACATGTATCACTGTAAATTTAAACACACTGTTTGGAAACAGGAGGCTATGAGCCAACTGAGGAGACAGACTGGCACTTTGGCAGAGCAGGCTCCAGAAGAAAAACGGATGGCTGGGACGGAAAAAG
>JAPMUY010003691.1:0-10525 GCA_026901105.3 Galaxias olidus
CTACTCCTAGAACAATACTACATATTATCATAGTACATATAACTATCCTATAACAATACTGCATATTATCTACATAGTACTATAACTACTCCTATAACAATACTACATATTATCTACATAGTACTGTAACTACTCCTATAACAATACTACATATTATCTACATAGTAATATAACTACTCCTATAACAATACTACATATTATCTACATGATACTGTAACTACTCCTATAACAATACCACATATTATCTACATAGTACTGTAACTTCTCCTCTAACAATCTAGAACAATACTACATTATCTACATAGTACTGTAACTACTCCTATAACAATGCTACATATTATCTACATAGTAATATAACTACTCCCTATAACAATACTACATATTATCTACATAGTAATATAACTATACCTATAACAATGCTACATATTATCTACACTTAGTACTACACTACTCTATAACAATACTACATATTATCTACATAGTAATATAACTACTACTCATAATGCACATATTATGTACATAGTATAACTACTCCTATAACAATACTACATATTATGTACATAGTACTGTAACTACTCCCTATAACATACTACATATTATCTACATAGTACTAACTACTCCACAACACTTCATACTACTATAACTACTCCTATAACAATACTACATATTATGTACATACAGCACTAATAAGAAATATTTATAAGTATATAAAATATACTATAGTGGTAATAAATACAATGCTAGAACAATACTACATATTATCTGTGTAAAGTAGAAACAGTTAATAAAATATACATATACTTATGCAACGTATATAAATGAAAATAATTCTGTAGATTTTCTACATATTTTTGTAACTACTCTAGAACAATAGTCATGGTGTCGTTCATAGTAATATAACGTTACTCCTTAGAACAATACTGATCCATATTACCCAGATAGTAATATAACTACTTCCTGAATTTGGTGTGTGTTTATCTAGTTCAGTTTGTGGGAGTTTATGTTGGTGTGTGTGTGTTTGTTATCTACAGTTTGTAACAACTACTCCTAGAACAATACTGTTTGTTATCTACATAGTAATATAACTACTCCTGTAACAATACTACACATATTATGGGGTTGTGTTGGTGTGTAACTACTGTTATAACAATACTACATGTTGGTATCTACATAGTAATATATGTGAGCGTGTGCAGAGTACTAGCATATTATCACCACATGGTGTCCATAGAAAGCTCTAGAACAATACCACATATTATCTACATAGTACTGTAACTACTCCTATAACAATACTACTATTATCCTGTCCGATAGTACTGTAACTACTCTCTATAACAATGCTACATATTATCTACATCTCTACCTTAACTCTCTGTGTTCTCTGTTTCCGTCTGAGTTTCTCACTCTCAGCCCCCCCCCCTCACACTGTTTCTCTCTCTCTCTTTCTTTCTCTCTCAGAACCCCCCTCACACTGTTTCTCTCTCTCTCTCTTCTCTTCTCTCTCACCCTCTCTCCCTCTCAGCCCCCCCCACACTGTTTCTCTCTCTCAGTTTCTCTCTCCTCCACAACACTGTTTCTCTCTCTCTAACTACTCTCTCTCAGCCCCCCCCCAATACCCTATTATCTGTACTCTACAGCACCCCTCATCACCCTCTCAATATTCTCTCTAGTTCTCTATATAAAATCTCTCTCTATAGTGCATCTCTCTCGCTTTTCACAATGCTACATTAAATATACATCTCTCTATTTTTTGTGTACTCTCTCAAACAGTTAATAAAATATACATAACTTATGTAACGTATAAAATGAAAATAATTCTGTAGATTTTGTAAGTGCCTACTTTGTACCTTTCTGACATCAAAGTCCTACTGTAATGTAACGTTCATAGTCCTACTGTAACGTTACACCTTTGATAATCATAGTCTGTAACTTATAAGCATACCCTGGACTCAAATGAATCCACCCTTCATCTTTTGGTGTGTTTGTTAGTTCAGTTCCTACTGTACCCTGTCTCTCTCTACCTCTAGGCCTACTGTGTCTTAGGCCTACTGTAATGCAACTTATGTTGGTGTGTGTGTTTAATGTAACTCTCTACTGTAATGTAACTTTTATCTCTCTCTCTCTCTCTCTTATGTTGGTGTGTGTTTCATCTCTCTAATGCTTTGTGGGACTGTAATGTTGGTGTGTTTGTTTTCTTTATGTGCGTGTGCTTCTCTCTAGCGGACATTTTCCTTCAACCCTGGTGTCCATAAAAGCAGCCTGTATCTTCTCTCATCAAACTGTAATGTAACACCCAGCCTGTCGATGTCCTTCTTTGAACTTTAACTAGTCCCTCCCTCTCTCTATACTCTCTGTATTTCTCTGTTTCCGTCTGAGTTTCTCACTCTCAGCCCCCCCCCTGTAATGTAACTTAAGCTCTCTCAGGCCCCCTGTAACTGTTTCTCTCTCTAATCATAGTCTCTCTCAGCCCCCCCTAACTGTTGATCTCTCTCTCAGTCTCCCTCCCTCACACTGTTTCTCTCTCTCTTTCTTTAATAAGCCCCCTACTGTTTTAGCTCTCTCAGATAATCATAGGCCTACCTTATCACACTGTTTCTCTCTCTAATGTTTCTCTCATAACTCTCTGCTTGATAATCATAGGCCTTTTCTGTAATGTAACTTTGATAATCATAGGCCTGTGTTTTCATAACCTTTGTAACTGTAACTTAATAAGCATAGTCCTACTGACATAACTGGTTCTTTGATAATGAATCCACCTACTGTAATGTAACTTTTAATTTTGTCCCACCCCTTCTCTCTCTCTCTCTGTAATCTCCTTTGATAATCATAGGCCTACTGTAATGTAACTTTATCTCTCTCTCTCTCTCATCAGTCTCTCTCTGTTTTAATCTCTAATTGTTGTTTTTTGATTTGGTTTCCCTCTCTGTATTTCATGAATTGATAAAAAAACAAGTATTCACATTTATATTTTTATATATATTTTTTATAACTTTAAAGACTTCACACCTGCCTAAACCTTTTGCACAGTACTGTAGATTTACTGTAATGTAACTTATAAGCATAGTCCTACTGTAATGTAACTTAAAAACATAGGCCTACTGTAATGTAACGTTTATAAGCATAGGCCTACTGTAATGTAACTTATAAGCATAGGCCTACTGTAATGTAACTTTGATAATCATAGGCCTACTGTAATGTAACTTATAAGCATAGGCCTACTGTAATGCAACTTTAATAATCATAGGCCTACTGTAATGTAACTTTAATAAGCATAGTCCTACTGTAATGTAACTTTGATAATCATAGGCCTACTGTAATGTAACTTATAGCATAGCCTACTGTAATGCATAGGCCTACTGTAATGTAACTTTCATAAGCAGGGCCTACTGTAATGTAACTTTGATAATCATAGGCCTTGTAATGTAACTTTGATAATCATTACTGTAATGTAACTTTTTTATAAGCATAGGCCTACTGTAATGTAACTTATAAAACATACATACAGTTTTAGGCAGGGGATTCTGTTTTGAAGGCGAAAGGTGGTTACACCCAATGTTGTTTTGATACCGATTTGGTTTTCCCTCACTTTGTATTTCATGAATTGATAAAGAAAACAAGTATTCACATTTATATTTGTATATATTTTTTTTATAACTTTAAAGACTTCACACCTGCCTAAACCTTTTGCACAGTACTGTAGATTTACTGTAATGTAACTTATGCATAGTACACTGTAATGTAACTTAAAAACATAGGCCTACTGTAATAACGTTTATAAGCATACTTATGTAACTTATAAGCATATACTGTAATGTAACTTTATAAGCATAGGCCTACTGTAATGTAACTTTCATAAGCATAGGCCTACTGTAATGTAACTTTATAAGCATAGGCCTACTGTAATGTAACTTTCATAAGCATAGGCCTACTGTAATGTAACTTTCATAAGCATAGGCCTACTGTAATGTAACTTTTATAAGCATAGGCCTACTGTAATGTAACTTTCATAAGCATAGGCCTACTGTAATGTAACTTTCATAAGCATAGGCCTACTGTAATGTAACTTTCATAAGCATAGGCCTACTGTAATGTAACTTTTATAAGCATAGGCCTACTGTAATGTAACTTTCATAAGCATAGGCCTACTGTAATGTAACTTTTATAACTTTTATAAGCATAGGCCTACTGTAATGTAACATAAGCATAGGCCTACTGTAATGTAACTTTCATAAGCATAGGCCTACTGTAATGTAACTTTCATAAGCATAGGCCTAGGTTATGTTTTATAACATTTACTGCTCATCTTCCTCCTCCTCTCTCAATCTCTCTCAGCCTGTTAAAATGGATTGAGGTTGGCACCACACAAACTCTCACAGAACCTCAAGGATGCTGGGATACGCTCTCTTCTTAAGACAAAACATTGAACTACCGCTCATCAGAAGGTATTTTTCTCTGCTCGACTGCATTTAAACTGCTGTATGAGAAGGTAGTTTTCTCTGCTCGACTGCCTTTTAAACTCTGCTGTATGAGAAGGTAGTTTTCTCTGACTGCTTTTCAGACTCCTCTGTATGAGAAGGTAGCTTGTGTTCTCTGTTCCACAGTGCTTTCTAAACTCTAAGCTCTTAATACCAGCAAGCACCTGTGCAGAGCTTTGTCACTGCAGAGCAGAACAGTTCATGCTTCAATTTCCTGTTTACAATGACAGACACATACTGATATTGACTAAATGCTCGGATGTGGCTGCTTTGGTATACATATACCCGTGCTCTATATGGCTAGCCCAGATAGCTCTGCTGGTCCCTGAATAATCTCCTAGCCTAACCAAAGACACTCACACAGGAAGTCCAGTGTCTGCCATCTTGTTTAGTAGTCAGAAGAGTTGGGGGAGTGCACACACCCTGAACGTACCTTTTGGTTGCAACAGGATGTGCAACGGGAGAGAGTTCCTATTGGCTGGCTGCTCTACAGAGAGAGTCCCTATTGGTCGGCTGCTCTACAGAGAGAGCCCCTATTGGCTGGCTACTCTACAGAGAGAGCCCTATTGGTTGGCTGCTCTACAGAGAGTCCCTATTGGCTGGCTGCCTCTACAGAGAGAGCCCCTATTGGTTGGCTGCTCTACAGAGAGAGCCCCTATTGGCTGGCTGCTCTACAGAGAGAGTCCTTATTGGTTGTATGTAGTCCTACTATCACAAAGGTTTGTCATCAAAGTGGGAGGCTGATGAGGAAGTTACCATGGTGACCGATCAGGAAACCTCACACGATCTGAATTGTTACAACGCTCCTCCATTTGGAATTTTTTTTTCGCTTGCCATTAACTGGCGCGTCCGTGTCCTTTCTGTTTGACGTGTTTCTACACCCGGTGCGTCCGCGTCCTTCCTGATTGACGTGTTTCTGCGGCAGGCCGTGGTGAAGCAGCAGCACAGTGGATTGTTTCTCCCAGCAGGGTGCCTGCTCTGTGTGACAGTGCTTTGGTCTGTGGCCCCTTCCTGCACTCTACCCCCCGGCGGTGGATGATGCTGTGATCGTTGTCTCTCCCCTGCCGGGAAAGGAAATGGCTCCCCGAGCCTTTTGTCTGAAGAGTCTCTTTCTTTCTTTCTTTCTTTCGCTGTCACTTTCTCTAGCTGGCCTTATGCTTTCTCTCTCTCCATGACACTCACTCATTCTCTATCTTTATGCTAACTAATATTTATAGAACATGTGTTTCTTACTCATCTGATGATCTCATCACTATTCTGCTCTGGTGTTTAACCAGGAATAGAGGTTGACCATAGCCACACTAAAACAAGGAAGTCCTTAAAACACACAATTTCACAGTGACATCATGTCTAGTTGACAGTGTGGTTCACACATTCACTGTGAAATATGTGCTGCAACAAGTCAATCTGTTTTTCTCATCCGCATTTCAAAATTATAGCATGCCGTCAAACTTCTTTTAAATTCTAACAGAAAAGTATAACGGATTCACTTCCTGTTTGTAAGTACATGACATCCTTAGATCCTGTACGTTGGACTATTGGGTTTAAATCTAAAGTCTTAAGTTCTCCACATTCAATAAAGATGACTAAAGCACAAACATAGACGAACACATAGGTGCACACACACACACACACACACACACCCTTAGGATAGCAGACCAGGCTGCTGGAGCTCAGATTCGATTTTTAGAGAAGACTTGTTAAAATTCCAGACCATCTCTCTCTCTCTCCCTCTCTCTCTCTTACATAATATTCCAGAAACGGGGGGGGGGGGGGGTTTGACTTTTGAAGGGACTTCTGAAGTTTTGAACTGTTGGGGAGCTGGAGCGCGAGAAGAGGGGTTGCCATAGTAACGACGTGGAGCAGCGAGCAGTCAGACGCCCCTTGGACTCACGGCTTCAACCAAAGGGCTGGATACATCTGTTTGTTCAACTGCTCAAAAAAACACACACACACACACACACACACACACACACACACACACACACACACACACACACACACACACACACACACACACACACACACACACACTCACACTATCAGAGAGGCAGAAGTTCTGAATGTAATGTTCCAGTCCAGAAATTTGTGGTGTGTGATGTGATTGGCAGTTACAGTCATATGGGCCTGACAAGAAGATTTTAGTTTCTTACCAGAACATTCTCAGACCAGCTGTTGTCATAGTGATAGACTGTTCATGTTACTCAAACCCTAGTTACCATAACCAATTAAAACACTAAAGCCCAAAAAATTGTTCTACAAATAAAATAAACTTCCAACTTGTAATGAAAGCATACAATACCGAAGAAAAAAACCCCATCATACTCCATTTCAGCAGAAAATCTTTTTATTTGATAAACATTATTAGAAAATTACCAGGAATAAGAACTGCCAAACAAGGAACAGAGCATACATAGAATTAACTCATTACCTAATACAGTCAATCAGCTGTATTGTTACTAAGGCAAGTACAAGCAATCAAGATGGCTGACACAGATGTTTGTCACTTTAATTCTAGAATTGAGCCCATAGAGATAGAACACTAGAGTGGTCCATCAATAAAGATAGAACCTTATTCCATCTCTGTGGTTCAATGTCTACCTTAGGAGCCCACCACAGAGGTTCTAGAACTCCTGTCACCATGGCGCTGTGAAACCTCAGATCATACTTTGGATAAGACTGTATTGATATGCATCCTTTCTCATTATCAACATTTTACCGTTATTGATTTACCTTTACTTCACCATAGATCCATCCATCCATCCATCCACTAATCCATCCACTTATCCATCCATCCATCCACCCCGAATATGATCTCTCCGTGGCTTGTCATCAGATCTGTGGTGACCTCTGACCTTAGGGTAAGGTAAAGGTTGAAAGGTGATGTGAAGGTTAGCCGGTAGAAAAGGTGAATCGTGTGACGTGTCTGTACTCCTCTCCCGGTCTCAGGAGAGCATCCGGGAACCCAGCCTGGGAACACACGCACGCACGCACGCACGCACGCACGCACGCACGCACGCACGCACGCACGCACGCACGCACGCACGCACACACACACACACACAGAAAGAGCACAAGTGAGTAAAAAGCCACAGAGAATCATCTCAATGTTAATAGACAGTGATGTTCTCTGTACCTCTGTATCTTCCTTCACACGTTTTCTTTCCTTTCTTCTAAATAACTCTCACTACCTCAGCTTTCATTGCCTTAGTCTGTTTAACAGGAGAACCTCTTCATTTCTTTATAGACCAAGAGAGAGAGAGGAGGAGGGAGAGCCACAGAGAGAGAGAGAGAGAGAGACAGAGAGAGAGTTTATCTGTTCCTATTATGGTCTGGGATTCGTTGCAGAGGCTGGCAAAGCAGTTGTCTGGTTGCTAGGGGTGGTTGCTATGAGGTTAGGAAAGGAGGGGGGGGGGGGATGTCATTGTCGTTGGGACGACATGTCGCATGACTAGCACCTGCAATCAGTGTGTCGCTATGCAGGACACACGCACGCACGCACGCACGCACGCACGCACGCACGCACGCGCACGCACACACACACACACACACACACACACACACACACACACCTACCTGTACACGTGTGTGTGTGTGTGACTTAAACCCTCACACACACACACACACACACACGTACATGCGCACACTGACACACACGCACACACACACACACACACACACACACACACACACACACACACACACACACAGACACACACACACACACACGTGGTGATCCCTAACGGCTAGGTTGCGTTTGAGGGAACTGGCCAAGGTGGAAAGGGAAGTATCCCTCAAAGTCAAATGGAGGGCGTTCTAATGGGTCACATCTCAGCTTGTCTTAGAGTGCATGTGTGTGTCTGCTCGTATGTGTGTGTGTGTGTGTGGGAGGGGGGTCTCTTTCTACTCTCTGTCTCTCGCTGTCCTTCTCTCTCTCTCTCTCTCTCTCTCTCTCTCTCTCTGAAGAGGACTAGCGGATCATTTAAAGTCCTTGATTCCTCTAAACTGCCCGGTGACGGTTGACATCGTCACTTCAATTAAAAGCATGTCTACCTCTATGTATTGTTATTGTCACACAGTTTCAAACTGCTTCAGTCTGAGAATAGTTATCCCCCACAGTCATAATAATAATAATGCGGTATATCTTCCTTGCTAGTTGTATTTTTCCCCTCTGCCACCCCGTCCCCTGGCCCCCCAGCCCTCTGCCACCCCGTCTCCCTGGCCCCCCAGCCCTCTGCCACCCCGTCTCCCTGGCTTACCCAGCCCTCTGCCACCCCGTCTCCCTGGCTTACCCAGCCCTCTGCCACCCCGTCTCCTGGCCCCCAGCCCTCTGCCACCCCGTCTCCCTGGCCCCCCAGCCCTCACCACCCGTCTCCTTGGCCCCCCAGCCCTCTGCCACCCCGTCTCCTGATCCCCAGCCCTCTGCCACCCGTCTCCCTGGCCCCCCCAGCCCTCTGCCACACGTCTGCATGGCCCCCCAGCCCCACCTCTTCCACCCCGTCTCCCTGGCCCCCCCAGCCCTCTTCCCCCGCATCTCCTAGCCCCCCAGCCCTCTTCCCACCCCGTCTCCCTGGCCCCCAGCCCTCTTCCACCCCGTCTCCCTGGCCCCCCAGCCCTCTTTCACCCCTGTCTCCCTGGCCCCCCCAGCCCTCTTCCACCCCGTCTCCCTGGCTTACCCAGCCCCGCCACCCCGTCTCCCCCTGGCTTACCCAGCCCTCTTCCACCGCGTCTCCCTGGCCCCCCCAGCTTCCACCCTGGCCCCCCAGCCCTCTTCCACCCCTACCATTATCCCTCCCTTCCACCCACTCTTCTGTCCACCCCTTCCATTATCTCCCTTCTCCCCTCATCTCCTCTCACTGCCTCCATCTTCTCCACCCGTCTTCATCCTCCTCCATGCTACGTACATA
Organism: Galaxias olidus; assembly: GCA_026901105.3. NCBI lineage: Eukaryota > Metazoa > Chordata > Actinopteri > Galaxiiformes > Galaxiidae > Galaxias > Galaxias olidus. The sequence goes on from JAPMUY010003691.1 coordinate 9,383, forward strand.
TACAGTATATACAGTATGTGTGTGTGTGTGTGTGTGTGTGTGTGTGTGTGTGTGCCCAATGGAGGTATTTCTCAAAATAAAAAAATTTCCCCAGCAGATGAATACAGGAAGATACTGGCTACCCGTCTCTCTTCTTCATGTTCTCCTACAGCAGATGAATACAGGAAGCTACTGGCAATTAGGCCTTGACCTTCAGAATGACCTTGCATAGCTACTGCATTTTGATTGTCTAACCTCCTACTTAAAGCTGAGTACCTATTCCATTTCTCCATGTTCTCCTACATAAGCTCACAGATGAATACAGGAAGCTACTGGCTGTCCGTCTCTCTTCTTCATGTTTTCCTACAGCAGATGAATACTAGCTTGCTAGCACTAACATTCGCATTGTGAGTACGAGATGCTAGCTCTAAGGGTATATTTATTAGTGTGTGATGCTAGCACTAATGTTAGCATTGTGAGTACGGGATGCTAGCTCTAAGGGTATATTTATTTGTGTGTGATGCTAGCACTAATGTTAGCATTGTGAGTAAAAGATGCTAGCACTAAGGGTAGAGTTATTAGTGTGATGCTAGCACTGCAACGTTAGCATTGTGAGTACGAGATGCTAGCACTAAGGGTAGAGTTATTATGTGTGATGCTAGCACTAACATTAGCATTGTGAGTACGTGATGCTAGCACTAAGGGTAGAGTTATTAGTGTGTGATGCTAGCACTAACGTTAGCATTTGAGTACGAGATGCTAGCACTAAGGGTAGAGTTAGTGTGTGATGCTAGCACTAACGTTAGCATTGTGAGTGTCTGAGCGTTGAGTGTATGTGTAATCTAATGAGCACCATTAAAGATGTCAACCGCATCTCTGCAGACCTCTAATTAAGGTTCAGTCTGCTGGGTGGCTATTAGCGTAGCAGAAGAGCCAACAACAGACAGATAAGATGCTCTTTCCTTTCTCCTTCTTCCCATCTTCCTCTCCCTCGCTTTCCTTATTTTTCTCTCTATTGAGAAAGACATGAGAAATAGAAATGTGTATACAAATAAAAGTAAGGAATAAGTAGAATGACAGAGCTCAACATACTGTTACTGTTTTAACATGTTTTTCTTCCTCCCAGTGCCACAATGAAACATTAAACTCTGCTCTCATCCACTC
>JAPMUY010003692.1:0-2500 GCA_026901105.3 Galaxias olidus
TCTCTTACTCTTTCCCCATCTCCCTCTCGCAGTGCCTCACCCTTGGTCTCTCTCTCTCGGCTTCCCCTTAGTCTCCCTCACTCACTCTCCCTTTCCCTGTTTTTCTCTCTCTCTCTCTCTAGGTCTCTCCCTCTCTTTCTCTCATTTGCTTTTCTCCCTCTCCTCCCTCCACCCCTCTCTTTTGTCACCCCACCCTATGCTCTCTCCCCGTCCCCCTCTTTCTCTTTCTCCTTCTCTCTCCCCTTTATCTCCATGGAGGCAGACCGAGGCGTGCGCCGTGATGATGTATAGGGCTTTAATCATAAAGCAGATTGGCTATGGCGCTCAACACTGATTGGATAGTAATTGATTAGTTACAATATAATTGGCTGATAGGCCTCCGTGTGATGAAGAGACCAAGTAGGAAGTCAGTACGCCCCCCCCCCCCACCCCTCACCCGAGACACTTACACACACACACACACACACACACACACCATTCACCATCTAATTTCTGCCCATGAAGGTAGCAAGCCACTGAAAGTCCAATTAGTTTAAATCCAGTTGGAAAAGTCCAATTAGTTTCAATGCAGAAAGTGTTCAGTCCATTTGCTTTGAGTAGAGTTGGCAAAGTTGTTTTTGTGCTATGGTGATGCTGATCAGTGTGGCTCCTTGCACATTATTGGGTAATCAGTTTAGCAGAAACGTCCAAACAGCTAATTGTTAGCACTGTAATTCAGCTAAAAACAATCTGCAGTTTCTGTGGTGATTGGGCGATGTTGTTGCTATGTCTGAATTTCTTTTTTGGATTTTCTTAATATTAAAATAAGCCCAGTATAGCTGGTGTTCATGTTCCGCCTTGAAATAATTGTTTCAATACCTACAAGCCCCCAAAATACAACATATAGACACAAAACACACACACACACACACACACACACACACACACACACACACACACACACACACACACACACACACACACACACACACATACACACACAGACACACACACACACACACACACACACTCAGCCATTAACAGCTGTTGTTAACAGCTTGGCCAAATGCCGAGGCACCAAATGTGGCACGAAGAGATCTGGTGCGTGTCTGCTGTGTTGACCAGTATTCTCTAGATCTGTTCTGTTGACCTGCACTCTCTAGTACCGCTCTGTTAGCCTTTGTTCTCCGGAACCATTCTCTTGTTCCATTTTCTCCAGAACCGTTCTGTTGGTCTGTGTAATCTAGAACTGTTCTGTCGGCCCTGTCCCTTCTCTTCTCGTCTGAGTTCTCTCACTAGCCGTGTGAAGTGTCCATAACAAACGCTATTTGAACTATTGAGCCTCGCCCCCAGGCCTTTGTCACGGCCCCAGACGTCGGCCCTCCTGTATCCTCCTCCTCCTCCTCCTCCCCCTAACATCAGATTCCATTTTTAGGACTACATCTTCCCCTGCCTCCCTCCCCCTCTCCTTTCCATACTTACTCACTCCCCCTTTTCTCTCTCCTCATCTCTCCCTTTCTACTTTCTCTCCCTCCTTTCGTCCCTCTCTCCATCCCTTCCTCCCGATGTCTCTCAGCCCGACCCGCCTCCCTCTGTCCCTCCCCTTCCTCCCTCGTTTCATTTAAATGGAAATGTGTCCTCCACCTCCGGGGATGGGAGGATTCTTCCTCTGCTCAGAGGTCTGCGATGGGAACAGGAGTCTTATCCGCTGGGCTCTCTACCCTGTCGCCAGACCCACCACCGGAAGGCTGCCCGCTGAAAGGCTGCCCCCTGAAATGCTGCCCCCTGAAAGGCTACCCCCTGAAAGGCTGCCCGCTGAAAGGCTGTGCCCTGGAAGGCTACCCCCTGAAAGGCTGTGCCCTGAAAGGCTGTGCCCTGGAAGGCTACCCCCTGGCTGAAAGTGCCATCCAGCTGATTCTTGACTCTGGAGGGCACAGCCGCACCAGTCAACGCCGACTCAGACGCCTCTCAATGTTCCTCTGCCCGGGCTTATTTGTTTTGGTAGTTTGTCTCTCTTTGGACGAGGTCGTTAAGGGTATCACTTTTAATGAGGCGGGGGATAGGGAGCCTGACGGCTTTGTCTGTTGAAACTTTGCCCAGTGGAGTTAATAGTAAAGAGAAGCAAGGACTGTTTGTTATCTTGCATACCAATGACCACGCACACACACACTCTCTCCCACACACACACGCACACACACACAAACACACACACACACACACACACATACAAGCTCACACACACACACACACACACATACAAGCTCTTATGTACGTGCACATGCACTGACACACTCACACGTACAAACACTTGGGACCGCACGCACACACACACACACACACACACACACACACACACACACACACACACACCCACACACACACCCACACACAGAGCCTCTCTGAGCGGATGACAGTAGCCTAAGAACAGGTGCGCTTCCCCCAGAGAGCGTGCCCTGGGAGCGGGGGGGCCCTGACCCCACTGTCTGATGCGCCCATCATTAGCCCCCCTCCCCTCTGCAAT
>JAPMUY010003692.1:5000-7500 GCA_026901105.3 Galaxias olidus
AGCTTTTCTGGCTGTGTGTGTGTGTGTGTGTGTGTGTGTGTGTGTGTGTGTGTGTGTGTGTGTGTGTGTGTGTGTGTGTGTGTGTGTGTGTGTGTGTGTGTGTGTGTGTGTTCTGCAGGTGTGTGAGAGAGACATGACCCAACTCCACGCTGTGCATTTGGGCCTGTAGCAGCAGCCACGAGAAGAATGGCTGATGTATTCTTGTTTATTCACTCCAACCCTCCTCCGCTCCTTCCCTCCTTTCTGTCATCCGCTAATCCCTCCCTCCATCCCTTCATCCTGGCTTTACTCCATCCCCACATCGTTTAACTTCTCCATCATTCCATCCATCTATCGCCTGTCAAATAAAGGAGAGAAACTCTGTCCTTCGTTCTCGTTACCGGCAGGATAAACGCATTACCGCCGCGCATGATTAGACTGCAGACAGAGAGAGAAACCCAAAAAGAGACGGAGAGAGAGAGAGAGGGGGGGGGGGGGGGGGCGTAGGATGGGTGGGGGGGGGATGTGGCAGGGAAAGAGAAAAAGGTTGGGGAAACACACAGAAAAAAAGAGAGGGAGAGAAGTAATGGAAAGAATAAAACCAAGAGAGAACGGAGTAGAGAGGGAGCACGGGAGTGTGCCGGGGGAGAGGGGGAGAGCAACACACTCATCCATTTTTCATGGGTCTCCACTGCAGCTGAACCCACTGGGCCACGGAAAGAAGGGAGGACAGAGGGGAGGGGAGGGAAGAACGGAGAACGGAGAGATGAGAAGCGGGTGAAAGGGGAAGCGAGAGAGGGGGGCGAGGGAGGGAGGGAGGGAGGGAGGAGAGAAAGACAGGAGAGGGGGAAGACGGGAGCGGGGAGGTGAACGAGGGAGGGAGGGGACAGAAGAGACGGAGGAGAGAGGAGAGGGAGAGAGCAAGAGAGAGCACTAAGAAGGAGCCAAGGTGTGAGCGGAGAGAGGGACCGGGGAAAGGAACGGTGGAGAGGACAAAGGAGAGGAGAGGGACGAGGGAAAAGGGGAATGAATGGTAGGAGGGAGAGCAGAGAAAGGGATGAGTTGAACGGGGGGGGGGGGGGGCGGAACGGTAGGATGAAGAGGAGAGAGGAGGACGGAGGCGCTGTTCCTCCCCTGGACGGTCTATTAAAGATGTCCTCACCGACACTGCGTTGGCGCCGCGTAGCTCACAGCCTGCTATCGACCCTCTCCACTCCCAGGCAGGCCCCCTGGTCCCTGGCGGTCGGGCTGGAACCATCACGGGATGCCCCCCTGCTGCTGTGTGGAAGACCTGGTCAGATCCACCCCTGAACCCGGCGCCTGATTGCTTAACGAGTCCGCGGCCGGCGTCTGTCCGTCCCACGGTTCCCCGGCGCCGCTTTGAGCGCGTCACCTCTCCGACCCGATAAATATCTGAGCAGTCTCTCACGCCTCGGGAGACTGAGAGGTCTTTCGGAGGGTCCGACGGACGAACGCCTGGCATGCAGATAGCTGAGACGGTTGGGGTATAGCTATGAGAGACGCTAGGCGACTCTGATGGACCGAGGTGGGGTTTTTACCAGCTGTCGATCACGGTCTGAAGAGGGTCGGGTTTAGAGGTCACACGGCGGTAGAAAGGAAATGGCCTAGCGTTTACTCCACTCCCAGTCAGGACGGCTCTCTCCCTGTCTCTTTCGTTGTCTCTCTTTCTTGCCCCTGCTCCTTCTCCTCCCTCTCTCTCTTTATTTTTCTTCTCTCCCCCTCTCTCTCTCTCTCTCTCTCCCTCTCTCTCTCTCTCTCTCTCCATTCCTCTCCATCGCGCGGCTGAAGCTGCGGGAGACCCGGACTCCGTTTGATACTAAGGGGCATTTGAACTGCGGGCGGGGTCTGTTTCCGCAGGCTCCTCTGACCTGTCTGGGTGTCCACCACGTTGAAATATTCATGACGACGGGGGTCCGGAGCTCCCCAGGAATACTGATCCGGGTCCCAGTCAGCCTGCCGGCCTCAGAGGGAACGCCTGGCCGCGGTCAAGGCGACAGGGGGCTCGGAGCGGCTGTTCCCAGGGAGGGTGACGTCGCCCACGGTGACGGTTTACAGGGTAGTTGCTGCCTGTCGGGTCAGGAACGAGGGTGGTGTTGTTAGGTTCTTGTTGGGGCGTGCCTGGGGGATCCGGAGGTGGCTGGATGGTGGGCTGGATGGTAGCGTATCTGGAACTCATGTCAATGGTCAAGGTGTGCTGTACATTTCATAGTTGTGCTTTATATTTCGCTGTACAGCAATTGGTTTGGGTTTTGAGGCGTGTGTAGTTTGGAAGACGAATGTGACTGTCATTGCGGGTCAGTCAAGCGGCTCCTCAGGTAAACGCTGACGCTGTCTTTCGCGGAGGCGTTTTTGGGTAGACGTGGCGTAGCAGCAGCCCTGTGGGATCTCCAGACAGGAAGAGGCACACCCTCCATCCAGAAGGGTTTTTTAACAACGTTTTGTTGTGCCACTTGTTTGTGTTTTAATTCAGTTGTGGTGTTATGGTTGAATAGTCTGTGTT
>JAPMUY010003693.1:0-7500 GCA_026901105.3 Galaxias olidus
CTCTCGGACAAAAAGGCAGACACAGACAGAGGAAAAAAAAAACCTCTCTCTTTCTATATTTTACAGAAACACACACACACACACACACACACACACGCACACGGGCGCCCGGCGAGCGGGGGAGCGCTGAGAGAGAGAATTCCATAGCGGCGCTGCCCGCTGTCAGAGTGGCCATCGATTTACCAAGGTAACAGTGTGGGGCTGAGGGCTTCACCTTGAGGCTCCGTGTCCCTCCACTCCTCCTCCCCTGATAAACGGGGCCTCCAACCCGGCCCCCTCAGCCGCCCCACCAAGCCCACCGCCAGACGACGTTACCGGAAGAAAGGCCATGCAAACCAGGAGAGCACACAGCAGCTAAACACACCCACACAGAAACCTAAGCGGTCGCAGAGGATCTAGAGCAAGGTATCTCGCTACCTCTAACACACACACACACACACACACACACACACACACGCACACACACACACACACACACACACACACACACACACACACACACACACACCTAAACCCATCTACACGCAAACGTAAGCGGACACCGATAAACTATAACTAGGCAGTGACAGTATCACTTTTTCTTTCTAATCTTTCTCTCCAACAAACACACACGCGGACGCAAACACACACACACACACACACACACACACACACACACACACACACGCACGCACGCACACACACACACACACACACACACACACACACACCCAAACACGCACACGCAGGTCCGGCGGATGACAGGTAAGCCCCATCAGTATGATGGGTGAGATCCCCTGTTGCGACCAAGGCTTATTGTGTCATTAACCCCTGCTACGCCGGTGTCACGGCGCTGGATACACACGTGTCCTTGATTCCGAAAGCATCAGTCACTCCACTCCCTGAGCCACGCGCTCCCGAACAAGTCAGGCTAATGATGTGTGCGTCCAGCTGACCTTCAAAGAAACCCAGGGGCTTGCAACAGGCCTGTGTGTGTGTGTGTGTGAGTGTGTGTGTGTGCGTGAGTGTGTGAGACTGCTCCCCAACAATCTGTCTAGGTCCGTGGTGACCTGCTGAGAGCGAGTGCCAAGGCCTCTGATACACCAAACTGTCAGGGATCATGTCAGAACACACACACACACACACACCGACACACAGGACCAGCCTATGAAGGGCACTAAGCAAGGACATAGAAACACACACACACACACACACACACACACAGACCCACACTGATATATCCAAAGATACAGACACATACACACACACACACACACACACACACACACACACACGCACACACACACAGTAACAAATAGCACTTAGACGAGCCAAATGACAGTTTGATGAAACGTGTCCTAAAACCCACCCCACTTCCTATCCATGCCCCTGTAAGATATGACTTCAGAAGATTGACCCTGACCTGACTGAACTGGTCGCCTTATCAGGTCCCTATTTCATCAGAGTTCCTCCCAAAATCAAGGGGAAAAAAATATTTTCATTGAAGGCTAAAAATAAATAGAAAAAGTCCTACGTAGGAGCCCAGATGAGAAGCTTTGAGATTGCAGCAGCACAGCGGTAGTATTAGCCATAGCATGTTGTGTTGTTGATGATCTGGACCCAGGCCAAGGGCACCTGCTAAGCTACGGACTTAGAAGTGTGTGTGCGTGTGTGTGTGTGTGTGTGTGTGTGTGTGTGTGTGTGTGTATGTATGTGTGAAGCGAAATCCTGACGAGAAGGGGCACAGGGTCAGAATCTAAGCCCACCTCCCAAGGTGAACGAGCATGCAGAGTAACTCTGAGGGCTTTCACACACACACACACACACACACACACACACACACACACACACACACACACACACACACACACACACACACACACACACACACACACACACACACACACACACACACACACACACACACACACACACACACACACTCACGCACACACTTCCACCCACACAGGTACAACCGAGTCCACACAGACACACAGAAACTCAGGGCCGGATGTGGTCCATGGGGCAGTGAGGTGCAGCAGACTTGGGCGAGTATGGTGGGTCAGTCTGGTGGGTCTTCACCCGGTCTGTCACTTCTGACCCACTGGGCCAGCCTCAGAACCCCTGGAGGTTGGGAGACAGCAGCAGGATGGGTCCGGTGCCAGGGGGACCATGTGCTATCTGGGGCAGCCTATCTGGGGCTGCCTATCTGGGGCTGCCTATCTGGCGCTGCCTATCTGGGGCTGCCTATCTGGGACTGCCTATCTGGGGCTGCCTATCTGGGGCTGCCTTTCTGGGGCTGCCTATCTGGCACTGCCTATCTGTCTACCTTCTAGTCTACCATCCGTGTGCCTGTCAGTCTGTCTGAGGTTACATCACCTTTCACCTACTGTGTACATTTCATTTGAGTGGTTCACCGTTGAATACAGTTCTATGTTACAATTGCATGGGTACGGAATATGTATCTGGATACGTGTTGGTGCGTGGGTTTATTAGTGTGTGTGTGTGTGTGTGTGTGTGTGTGTGTGTGTGTGTGTGTGTGTAAGTGTGTGTCCCGGCGCTCCGTGTCAGGCGATGGGGCTGGCGGCAGACGGCCGATGGTAGATCCCTGTCCCGCGGCGTCGCCGTAGAGCAGCGACTCCAAGAGGAGCACAATTCTGCAGCATTTACTATCAGAAGCACATCAACAAATGTTGCAGAATAGTTCAGCTCTTGAAATCAAAGAAAGCGTGAAGAGGCAGACGGAGGGAAAAGGAGGAGGAGGAGGAGGAGGAGGAGGAGGAGGAGATGTAAGGGTTGATGAGATATTGGAGCGATAGCACAGGCAGGGTCGAAGGCGGAAAGTTGGCAGAGGTGTGATGTATTCCAAGTCGGAAGAAAAAGAAAATGAAATATGGAAAACCTTTCCCTTTTTTTTTCTCCGTTTCTTTCAATCCTGTCCAACACAAACAGGTTATCTCCCCAATATAGCCACCCGTGATGAAAAAGCCTTCCGCACGGCATATTGCTTCTCTCTCTCTCCTTCTCTCTCTCTCTCTCTCTCTCTCTCTCTCACTCACTCACTCACTCCCTCACTCACACAGACCCTACACATTTCATTCCAGATAGCTGCACCGTTAGTAGACGAGCCCTTCCTATTAGCAGCGAGACGGCCTAACCACTTCCCACACCCTGCATGGACGAAAGAGAGAGCGACAGAGAGAGAGAGAGGGAGGGAGGGAGAGAGAGAGAGAGAGAGAGAGCGTCCATCCCTTCCTCTGGGGAGGCCAGACGGTCTCCACGCTGGCTCAAACCCAACAACAGACGTTGGGGGCGAGCGTGCGGCGAGGTAGCGCGGCTTCCCGGCGCCGCGGGTCGCCCCGTGTGTCAGGAGGAGAGCGCGCTCGGAGGAGAGAGCGCGTGTGGAGGAAACGGCGGCGCGCGTTGTTCTTCAGACCTCGCGGTGTACACGCAGCGCATACCCTTCCTCGTGAACGTCTCCCCCTCCCTCCCCTCCTCATCGGTGGATGGCAGAGAGGCACACTAGTGATTAGCCCTGCAGCATTAGACGGTCTCTGAGGACGCTCTGCAGCCAGTCAGCCACGTCACCGCCCTTCCAATATCCCTGCCAATCTGGCTGGCTGAGTAAGGGATATCTGGCTGGCTGAATATGTGAGAGCTGGCCGCCCGGCTGGCTGGCTGACTGGCTGGCTGGCTGAATAAGTGAGAGCTGGCTGGGCCTCAAGCCTGAAGCTGACAGGGTTTTTGTGCTGAAAATGAGAAAAGAATATAAGTTCCATGTTTGCACATCACTCACACACATACAACAACACCCCCCCCCACCCCCACACACACACACACCCTCTAATCCCTCCCTCTCTCCACAGTTCCCTCCCCCACTTCCCGCAAGCTCCTCCGCTCCACCGCCCAGCTCCGCACGCGTGTTTACATCGTTGACATTTCATAAATCTCTCTCCTCCAGGTGGTCTGCCTCTCGGCGGCGCGGCACGTCACCTCTGCCCACCTCCGTCTCACCTCCGCCGTCACCTCCGCCGTCTCCATCCCCCACGCCGCGGGGGGCACGGCACGGCAGGGACACCGGGGGCTGTTTACCGGGAGTGACCCGTGGCTAAGCCGAGGGAGGGGCTTAGCACCGGGACCCGGCGACAGAGAGGACGGACAGGAGAGTCCTGAGGTTACTGTTACTCCGAGAGAGAGAGAGAGAGGGTGGGAGGGAGGGTGGGAGTGACTGTGTGTGTGTGTGTGGGTTTGTGTATGTGTGAAGGGGGGAGGGGGCTGGAAGGATGGAAAGAAGGATGCAAGGACTTCAGCATGGAAGGAGCCGGGCTTTAAGCCTTCAGACAGTGAAACCAGGCTTGAGGCCCTGAGTCAGTGAAGCCAGGCTTGAGGCCCTGAGTCAGTGGAACCAGGCTTTAGGCCCTGAGTCAGTGGAGCCAGGCTTTAGGCCCTGAGTCAGTGAAACCAGGCTTGAGGCCCTGAGTCAGTGGAACCAGGCTTTAGGCCCTGAGTCAGTGAAGCCAGGCTTTAAGCCCTGAGTCAGTGGAACCAGGCTTTAGGCCCTGAGTCAGTGAAGCCAGGCTTTAAGCCCTGAGTCAGTGGAGCCAGGCTTTAGGCCCTGAGTCAGTGGAACCAGGCTTTAGGCCCTGAGTCAGTGAAGCCAGGCTTTAAGCCCTGAGTCAGTGAAACCAGGCTTGAGGCCCTGAGTCAGTGAAGCCAGGCTTTAAGCCCTGACTCAGTGGAGCCAGGCTTTAGGCCCTGAGTCAGTGAAGCCAGGCTTGAGGCCCTGAGTCAGTGGAGCCAGGCTTTAAGCCCTGTGGCAGTGGAGCCAGGCTTTAAGCCCTGAATCAGAGGAGCCACACTTGAGGCCCTGAGTCAGTGAAGCTGGGCTATAAGCCTTGTGGCAGTGCTTTCGTTTCCCCTGGCTGATATTCAGCGCCGTCAGTAATATATCAGGGACATTATCTCTGGCAGATGTGGGCCGACGGCTCCGTTTTATGGACCTTTCAGAGGTCAGCGCCACTGTTTCTTTAGAGAAATGTTTATCACTCCGCCAGAACACTCTTTGGCCAAATGACCCAACTGAGCAGTAAAGCTTTCAAGTGACATTTGTTAAAAGAGAGAGAGAGAGAGAAAGAGAGAGAGAGAGAGAGAGAGAGAGAGTGGGAGAGAAAGAGAGAGGCAGAAAGAGAGGGAGAGAGAGGAAGAGAGATAAAAAGAGATAGAGAGTAAGGAGAAGGATACAAACAGAAGGAGTCACAAAGGGCCCCCAGTGAGGTACGGACTGAGACAAAAGAGAACAGAGGGACACCTACGACAATCCACGGCAGGGCGAGCGAGAGAGAGAGGGGGGAGCAGAGGTCCTCACTCAATCTCCCGGGGGGACATAAAAAGCCGAGGCGGCGCGGAGCCGGGGGGGGGGCGTTTACGGGCACGGCTACAAGACGCCGGGACAATGGCCCGGCCGGCCGGCCGGCACTCAGACAGAACGGGGAGAGGTTGTCCGAGTCATCCGTGGAACACCGACGTCGCTGCATTAAGGGCCCATCAGCGGAGCCCCGGTGCCGACCCCCTGGAGCCATTAGCACGGACGGCCCCGCACAGCGAGAGCTGTGAGCTGACTCTTCTGGAGTCCGTATTGTTTGGCTTTGAGAGGAGCGCCCTGATGGAGACAAAGGGTGAAGCGTGTCACTGATATAACACAAATATATGTCCTTTTTCTTTCTGCTAAGAGAGAGAGGCTCCTTTTTTGATGAATTGGCATTGGTCCAGGTGTTTTTTGGGGGTGCCGTTTAATTCTTCTTTATTTTGACATTTTTATAATTTTATCTGCTGTATTTGTGTTGCTTTATGAGCCAGTGAATGAGATTTTTATGATAAGTCGGCTTTACTGAAACAGTACGGATATGGAAACGCAACTACAAAAAACTATATTCAATCATTTTTTTTTTTTTGAAAACTGAATTGAAATTGAAAATTTACTCCATAATAACAACACATTAGTTGATAACTAACCAGTGAAATGTATACTTGCATAATTACACCCGGCGGTGTAACATTGGGTAGGACACCTTTCTCTAACAGGATTCTGATTTGGGGGTGCAATGTTTCTCAACAGCCCAACTTACCGCCCCTCGCACTATGCATCATCCACTTTTTAACGATCAAACCACACTTCATTCTGCTCCTTGGACGAGGCCACGCAACAACTCTGAGCGTAAGCATATGAATGTGTGAAAGTTAAAGCGTGTGCGTACGTGTGTGTGTAAAATTGTACGTGCGCGTGTGAAGGTGTGTGCGCGCGCGTGTGCTAGTGTGTGTGCGTGCACACGGCTCTCTCACCGCTGCTGAAGCACCCTCGTTGCCTTCACCCCTTCCCTTCCTTTCCTCTCCCCTCCCTAATTGTTTCTGGGTGATCGATGCCGACCAAACGCGAGTTCTCGCTGGCATCACACCCCGCCTCGCGCAAACAAATAAACGGCACCGTCGTCCCAGCCTCGTTGGAAACAAACTCGAAAGACGGCCGACGACGTCTCGAGAGGCGACCGCAGAACCGCCACCTGCCGATCGGACCACCTTCCCCGTGCTCACGCACGTCTCCAGACGAACCGAACGCATTTCTAAGAACACATGGCTCCCGAATAGAACGAGAGGTTAACACAGTCACGCACCACTACACGCGCACCCACACACACACACACACACACACACACACACACACACACACACACACACACAGTCACACACGAGGAGGCCTGAAGGGATGAGGTGAGGCACGTCTAATACCAGTGGAGGTGCTCGGGCTGACTTAATAAGGAGCGTCGTCGCGTTAAGCACAGGGTGAGAGCTGTCACTTTTGATGTGTGTGTGTGTGTGTGTGTGGTGTGCAGGCACATGATGTACTGTTTAATTAAAACTATCGGTTTACCTGAGAAGAGTCGAACGACCTGCGATGGTTTGGAATGGGTTGTCGGCGGAAAGCGGCGTGTCTACGCGAGAGGTGTTTTTTTAATCCGCGTGGGCCCGTGTCACCTGCCACTCAGCACAGCGGTGTCGGAGGGCACACAGCGCCGCTCGCGGTCTGATTGGACGGGCCGCTCCTAGGGCTAACCGGTGCTATTGCCAAATACAGTCTCCTTCACGCTGATGTTGTTGTCTTTCCAGTAAAATAGCCCATAATAAATAAAGGTTTACGCCGTTCATCCCACACGTACCCTTCCCAATTAACGGGGAAATAAACAGTTATTATTTCAAGAAATAAAAACACCAGCAAAGTGATTTTGAAAATAGCTCAGCAAAGCAAAGCTAACGCACATGAACGGCAACCTGTGAAACGGCAAACAAAACTTAACGACCGCTTTTTGTTTCCTCTTTGAACTGAAGAGGAGAGCTGGTTTGAGAGATTGCTTAGCGCACAGAAAGGACAAGAGAGAGAAAGAGGGAAAGGGAGAGAGAGAGAGAAATAGTTCCAATGTTAATAACCTCACATGATGAAAAGACATTTCATCAGAGTTGAGTAGGACG
>JAPMUY010003694.1:0-10456 GCA_026901105.3 Galaxias olidus
ATTTTTTATTTCATTTTTGCACAAAAAGTTGTGATATGAGGTTGGATGTTACAGGGACTTTGATAAATACAAATGCAGATCCCACTCTTCTGCTGGCATATAAACATTTAACCTTTTTTTACAATATACTTTTTACTATATACAGTTCTCCTAGGATTAGATTTTAAACAATTGCAATATATCGCCTTGCATATATATATATATATATATATATATATACAGTTGTATCTGTTGGACCAGAGAAGAAGGTCTGATCCTATATTTGTTGTGTATTGAATGGTAACCCATATATATATTTGCACTGAAATAGTTTAATGTGTCGCCTACCAACTGGCATGGTTTGCCAATACTTAACTAGTGAGTGGCATCTGCTCTTTTGACATGAAAAAGATATGAATGGGTAGGATGTGCGGAGTTCGTTCAAAAACATAAGAATCAAATACTGGCCACACGGTCAGTGCCAAGCTCCGGTCCAATTTACCTCAACAAAAATGTTTTTGTTTTTCACTGGTGCCATCTAACAGTCTTTTTTACACAGTTAGTATGATTCCAGGGTATTCAGGGTCAGATTTTGTGAAACTGTGTTACAGACTCAATGTGCACTTGCTTGTGTGTTTCTGTTTCACTTGCCTTAGTCGTTTAACTGCTGTTAAACGTCTCTGAAGCCACATGACTAAAAATAATGACACAGAGAATTGCTAGAGTTGCAAAGTTACGAGCCTGTACCTGAATAATGTTACCGTTTGAAGTCTTGCTATGAGAAGCTGGGGACTCAACATACATAGTTAACAGAGTTAACACACATACAGGACCACCAACAGCCAAAAATAGCCGGGGGTTCAAGTTGAACTGATATACAGCCAGGGCAAAGGGCACAGGGCACACACACACAGACACAGCCCTGGGCTTAGTAGAACTGGAGTCCAGATAATGGGCCCCTTCCCCAGCCTTGTCTAGCTATAAAATCCCATGGTACATTGGTCTAACTACTCAAATACACACTTCTGTCGTGGAAATTAGAATCTCTAAATGGATACTTTTTTTTATAACATTATAATCTTAGTAATCACAGCTTGGACTGTCAAAAATGGATATTTCTACGCTTGCTTAAACATCAGCAGCTCGTAGTGTTATAAAGATGATTATTAAAGAGTCGGTACAGCCAGATCACTGACAAGCTATTAAGATCACTTGGGACTGTGCCTTATACTACAGGTAAACATAGTTTTGGATTAAGATTACCAAATTGTGCCATAAAGGAGCTAAAGTAAGATCATATAGTTATAGGATTTATATAAGAATTTAAAAGCATATTCAGTACATTTTGCCGAGAGAAAGAGCCTACGTGAATAATGAATCTGATTCATCTGCCCCCAAAAGATTTAGACCTCGATTAGACTAAAAACCAGGAACCACAGCCAGTTAGGTTTCCTTCAAATCAAAACATAATTTACGCAATTTAGGACAACAGCATCTTGAACTTTCTTTCTAAAATAGAAGGCAGCAAAAAAGCTAGTTAAGGTGTTGAGGGGTCATTAGTGCTTACCAGACCTACCACCCGCACACTTCATCTGGGACTAAACTCTTGGGTGGCCCAACTTTTATTAAGCTTCAGCTAAAGTTCAGGCAGATACCATTGAGTCTGCATGCTGCGCTGACAATCCAGCCTTCAGACTGTGTATGCTCACACACACACCAATCAAAAATATTCTGTCAATTAGGAGGTCTATTTAAAAGGCTGGGCTCAAGTCATTGTTGCTTGATTTAAGTAGGTGATACTTCTATGGAATTGTGCTATAACGTCTCTGCCTGTAGGGATGAGCAGTCTGTTCTTTTCATTTCAGAATATTTGTGTTTCATCCAAATGCCTTATTTTCAAACTGATGCTGAGAACAATGGAAAAATACCAGGTTTTCTTGAGGTGGGAAAAAGTTTCTGGGGCCCTCTTCTGGGTACTCCCCTTCTGTAGCCTGGTTAACCGCTGATCGTTTTGCTTCATGTCAATCCAATCTAAAAAATCTTTGAGCAGAGGGCTTTACTTTTCTCTGAAGATTCTTAGGAGCTCTGCTACCTAGTTACCGACCTACAAATCAGTTTAAAAACAGGACTTCATTCCTGAAGTAATCTTTAATTTTTTAAAGAACTTTAAGTTAATTACATTGGGACTATTTGGAATGAATTGGATTAGATTGTACTAGATGTATAATACAAAAAACAACAAATTAGTAAAGTAATGGAAAATATAAAAAAGGATATATACAACAGATATTAGAATCTAAAGTTACAATAGCATATTTGGAAATGTACTGTTGTAAACTTTGCATGTAAAAAAAAGATTTGTTCTCTTCTTTGATGCAGCTATCTTACGATTTGTATGCAGTGCTCATCTGCTGTTCTCTTCAGCACTGCAAGAATCTAAACGGAAAAGTTGAAGCTTTTTCAAGTTCAAGGGTAATGTGGACTGCAATTAGAGGACATTCCAGCAGCAATATCACTACGGTCGTGTTGGATTCAAAGCCAGACACACGGAGGATAGAGTGGCTCTTTATGATAGCAGGCTCTCAAGTGATTTAAGTTTTCAACTTATACATTTTTGATAATGACAGAAACAGATATAAACTCAACTAAGTCCACTGTTGTGTGTCCCCATGTTGTGGAACATATACAAAATGTATATTTTCCAATTATAGATGCAGTTTTGTGACAGATTTGAAAAGGAAATTACTTAAATCTGTATGACTCCTGACCAGAGAGTAATTCTTATATATAACAGGTCAGGGCGGGGTGACTCAGGAGCAAGTATGCATGGCGGCATAGGAGGGGGGCTGGGCGGGTATTCAAATAGAGGGGGGTGGGGCGACTCAGACTCAGGAATTTTTAATGAAGCAGAAGGAGAAGATTGCATTGTTAGGATTTTGACAAGGTAATTTAACGTATTTTGCACACAAAACTTAACAGACATGATTTATATGACAAAGCAGAATATTTTTTATGTTTTATAAAATGACTGGAGGGGGACTTTAAAATATGCCATGTCAATTAGCTAACTCAGCCACAGGCTAAGACTTTCAGTGAAGCAAACAGCAGTGCAGCTCTAGGGAGTGAAAATGGGTCTGTCAATGCTGTTACACATAAAGAAACGTGAACAGAGCATTGATCTAAATCAAAGGAAGATAGAAGGTTTGACTTTAAACATCAACCAAGGCAGTGCCCAGCTTTTGGTAAACAATTAACAAAAGCCATTTTCCAAGTAGTGTTTGAAAAAAAGAAAATCTAAGAAGATGTACAACATGTGACTGTCATAGAGGACACTGCTTTGAGTGAGACAGCTTTTGATGTTATGATACAGCACTTCCTCTGTGATGGATACGTGCAGTAACAGAAGAAAAACAGACGGTGCTGCTGCAGGTTAATAGCACATCACACTGAAATTATACAATGGGGCAAAAGAAACATTGAATTGCCAACAGAATAGGTCAACTACATGGTTTATGTGGACAAAAAAGATAAATAATTTAGGGTATTTTTAATTTCAGCTGTTCTTTTATGCAAACATGAAACATTAGTAGGCCTATTTCCAAATATCCTAATGTGATTAAATCACAAGTGAAATGGCAGATGCCAAGTACTTTTCGAAGTTAGATGCTGGCCAAGCATTTTGGGATAAAAGGCTTAATGAGAAGATGTATAAGTACTTTAACACACCATCTATGTCTCAGATATTCCACAGTGAAATTGAGCAAGTAGTTGAACATTTAGTAGGAGTACGGGTCTACGTGCGTGATGCCATAATTTGGGGCACAACAAAAAGGCTGGCTAAGGTGTTACAAAAAGTACTCACAGACACAGACATAAACAAAGTTAAGGGTCGGTTTGATGTGCAGGAACTGATATTCCTAGGTGTCAAACTGTGTGGAAGTCTATAGTGGGCAAAATTCAAATGAAAAGGTTAAAGTAATAATGGGATCGCAATTTCGATTTCACGTTACGTGCGCATCATCTGGGTCATAATTAAAATCCAAATGCAAAAGATGTTTTTTTTTTTTTTTTTCATGTTGGTGTACGGCCAGTGGCCAGGCATTTGGGGCTCCATGAAAATATATCCCATTGGGCCCCACCACCCTAGGCCACGCCAACTGCGCAATTGCTGTTATCACACCTCCAAAACCCAGTGGATCCATTCAAAGCTTTAAATAACTACCTTTGCAGACTTGCAACTCTCCTGTAGTCAAGGGCTCCAGACTAACATTTTAAGTTTTTCACTTAGTGGCAGTAATAAAGACTGGTGACAACCTTTTTTTTTTATATGAAATCAACGGAAAAATCTAAATCTAAAACGATTATAAGGTGCAACAATGAATACTATATCGCACGAGAGACAGAGAAAGAAATGCTGCCAGTGGGTATTTCAAAGGAGCATAATAAATAATCAAACTAAATCAGCCAACTGTTTGACTAAACAATGACTTAAGGATTTTAATAATGATCGTAATTTAAAAAAACACCACTGAAAATCAAGAGGCAGCACTGCAACCAATATTATTTTTGGTGGCAGTGGACAGATTTCTGATGGCAGTCTGGAGCCCTTTATTTCAATACCTACTGTACAATATTTACTGACTTTGAGCTGTGAAAATAAAACACTGTGCAGACATGCATGCAACATTCTGCATACAGTGGAATTCACCATTGATACAAGACTGAAACCCTCTCCTAAAGGCTATCTTGTGCTAAAGGCTATCTTATACAGTCTAAATGCCATTTTAATGGCAACATTCTCGTATTGACAATTCTCTTAACATTAATGAATAACCTAACATGAATATAACTTGAATATACATTAACAAGAATATTGACCCAAATTACCTGCAGTTGCGTATCACCACTACTAAACCACCAATGAACAACCATATATCAGTCTGCATCAAAGCCATTGAGACAAACCTTGGCCATATAAAAGGTATTATTGTAACCTTGGCTGTCATTTCTACAGACTGAGTCACTCAATGCTTCAAACCGTCTAGCATCCAATGCAGACTATAGGCTGTTTTAGTTTTTGTATGATTTTTGTTCAGTTTTGAATTCGTATAATTGAAAATGAAATATTTATTTATTATGAATTTACAAGTATATTCTTAATAATCTAAATAATTCCCAGGGACCCCCTGCAATTATGCCAGTGTGACGCACACAAAATGTATGGTCACATTTTTATTAAGTTTGTTGGTTTGTTTTTAAATGTATTGTTTTTTGATAAACATTTCAAGATTAGCCATGATGGACAAATATTTCCACTGTAAGAATACCAGGCTTCTGGATTATACACTTTGTGCATATCAGTGTTGCCCACAGGAGGCAGTGTGACGCGTTGTTTCTCTCATGGACTCTCTTCTGAACAGAAGTGCTTGTCGCCTGTCTTATTCTTTCTCCTGTTTTGTACAGGTGTGTGAAGTTGTAAAACTGTTATATTTACATACACATGTTGTCTAACACTTAAATTAAATGTTAGATCGATTGTTTGAGGGACATTATTACAATTGGGTTTAATACAATACAACAATGTGGTTTTCATTTGTGCCGCGTGCGACCCAAGATGGTGCCGGCTGTAAAGTTTTTGTTGATATCAAAGTAAGGTCCAGGCATGTGCTAGTTTTGGTTCCAGCAC
Organism: Galaxias olidus; assembly: GCA_026901105.3. Lineage (NCBI taxonomy): Eukaryota > Metazoa > Chordata > Actinopteri > Galaxiiformes > Galaxiidae > Galaxias > Galaxias olidus. Next base: position 5,666 of record JAPMUY010003694.1, read on the forward strand.
ATTTCATGTTAGTTTAAATACAATGATTATAAAGCTTGTTTTTCAGTAAATATGTTATTGGTGTTAAATTTAGATTTGTATATGGGTGGAATGTTATAAGCTCCTTGAAAAGCTAAACGTTGCAATTCTCCAGCTCAAGCACTCTTCCCAGACCAACAGAAATTATTAGCAATGTGATAGTTTTATTTTTGCACTTTGAGTGAGTTCATTAAGGGAACATGTGAGAACTTAGAAATCCTGCATTTAATATAAATGTTTTCTTTTAGGTAGTTGTGAACTAAATTGAAACACTAGCTCAGTTAATGTGCTGATGGGGGCATTCATTAATGCAGTGGTACACTGATTGAAATTAGGATTACCTTAATGGTAAATTGAGAAATGGAAAAGGGGTGTTTTACTTGAAAGCAGAAAAGAATGTAACCTGTAAAGCATGTAACCAGTATATGTATTTCATTGTATTTTTGATATTAGGGATATTTGTATTGAAAATCTAGTTTTGGAATACAGAAAGGGAAAAAGTATACATTTTGCATAGTGGCAAATAAAAGATTCTTCCGAGCGGAGCTGCATTGAACAGAAGCACTTGTCGCCTGTCTCATTCTTTCTCCTGTTTTGTACAGGAATCTTACCTGTTTATGGGTTCTCATCCTGAGACCTGTAACACCAACTGACATTCAACACAATGCTGCTCACCTTCTTCAATTGGGACTAGGGCTGGATTATAGGAATGTGTATGGGGATGGGGAGACAGGGCTGCTGAGCCTGAACCTGCATCTGTTGGGCCTGGCACCGGGCAGGGAAAACTGATTTAGTATGAATAGCCTGCTAAATATTTGCCTGCATTGAATAATATCGGCTTAAAGAGGGACCAAAAATACACATAAACATTCATAATTTTCTGTGAAGATTCAAAGTAACTACGTTAGGGGAGAAAGTAGCCTGTTTCTTAGCGAACTGGTTAATTCCCACCACTCACGGACTACACCCACCTTTCTTTGTGAAAAATTGGGTGACATACTGTTGCCTGTTCTTTTCTCTCTCCTGTCTCCACACTCGTCGTCGCAATTCACTGCCTGTTAGTGATGTGTCGTTTATCAACGATTTGTTCATTTTGAACGAATCTTTCAAATGACTCGGGACTAACGAGTAGTCTCAGAGAGTGATTTGTTCATTTCGTTCGACATAGGTTTAGTATACGAAAGAGAAAAGAGTAGTTAACCCCTCAAATGGGTCTTCGGGTCAGATTCGTTCGTTCAATTTTCACATGATAGATAGGCCCGGCATAGAAAAGAGAAATGTTTAGTTCGCCATGGTTATGTAGTCACGATTACGCCATAGTTATGATTGACTCACCATGATAATTAGGCTAAGTCCCCTAAAAGCAGTTGCAATATATTTACTTTACTGAAACGTGACGTAAGCCTATTGTATATAGCCCAAAAATCTTGATATTGATGTAAACATTGATGCAATATTGATATGGATGTAGCCTATTTATTTATTATCAGGTTGTCCTTGTTAACTTTTTGGATTTAGCAATAATGTGCTGTATACACACCCTTACACATTATACTAAATAAAATAAGTTAAATACAAATAAATAAGTAAAATCACACCCTACAGCCAAAAAACAATAACACTCGCTAAGCCTAGCAGAGTGGCAGTCACGTGAATAGTGAACGAAAGACTTGAAAGACAGGACAGGAAACAGAAATGAGTAGTTCACCCCTCGACTGAGCCTGTGTCGTTCGTTCAATTTTCACATGACAGCCACATAGGCTCAGTATACATTGGAAAAAATGGCACTTTGAACCAACTTAAAAATTTGCTCTAATTTGTTACAAGCACTTTAGTGAGTTTTTCTGAAAGTATATTCGTGAGTTGGTTGACACCGTGAATCTTGATTTGATGTCAATCAAAGTATTGATTTGGCCAAAGACTGAAATGTACTTTCACACAACATAAAGAGAGCATTCATTCTAAAGATCATACCATTTATTTTTTACTTTGTTGCAGCTTAATTGTTTAGTTTTTCTCAAAGTGCATTCATGAGTTGGTTGAAACCATAAATCTTGATCAAATGACAAAATCAAAGACAAAAACTTGCATTCATACAAGGCAAAGAAACCATACACCATATACATTTTTAATTTGTTGCAACTTAATTGTTTATTTTTAACTGTGTATTTATGAATTGGTTGAAATCTTATGTCTGGCAAAAAAAATATTTGTTCACAAATGTTGTTACAGGCAAGTCAATTAGCCATACATTAATTATTTAAACGTTAATCAATAGTTTTCTGTTAATAGACTTTAGTCATAAGCCAAAACATTAATTAAGTCAAAATAATAAAATACACTTTACAACTTAAATTTGAACAAAATAAACAAACATAAACAAAATCTAAATTTGCCTTACATAAAAGTAGAAATAGCTTCAGATACAACAAAAAAAATATTGGTTTGTACAGCATCATTCACATTTGCAGTAGTGATATCAGTGCCGCAATTTCTACACCATAGAAATTATTTTTCACAGAAAAATCAGGAACCTTTCTGTTTCTTCGTCTTATTTAAATTGAGCAATGACCACTTCCATTAACAAGGAACATATTTAAATACAAGCTAGAAAACAGAAACAAAACGTTCTGTAATAGATAATTTCAATCTATAGTAGACAATAACCAATTAAACAGAGGGAGTAACCGGGCAATGATCAAGTACAATTTTATGGATGAGTACAGAAGTGTATTTCTTGTACATAGAGAAATGTCTACGATCAGTTCAGTCTAAGAACATAGCAAATTATGAATCATTGACAAGGTTGAGATAAGTATATTAGTCTAGAGATTATAAAATTAAACATTGTCAACTCTGCCAGTGCCCCTATACAAACACAGTTGGCTAGCTAAAGTGAATAGTAAAGCAATGCTGCTTGCGTGTGGTAACAAGAGCAATGGAGTAGTGTGGTGACGAAGTGGAACAATAGCAAGTAAGTTCACGTTTCTTTATATGGCCAGACCAACCAATCAGATATAAGTAAACTTTTCTTTTCTATATGGCATGTTTATGATTGGCCAAAACGACTAAAGACAAAAAAAAAAAAAAAAAAACTCAGTTAGGCGGCCTATTTTTTTTTATATTGCCGATGGAGCTGGGTTGGGTTGGTGGGGCAGTCGGGTCAGTTTTGTAGGTAATAGTGATACTATCAGCCACAGTTATTCTAGTCTGATAGATAAAAGGCTGCTTATATTCATATCCGCTAATTGTTTACAAGATGTGTGACATGTAAGAGCACATCACCCTGATAGTAAGACTTGTAACGCTACATTGTGCAATGAAAGGCAAACTGGATGCAAGAACAGCTTTTACTTCTTGCCCAACTTGTAAGGAAGGACATTATTAATGGGAAATCTGGAGTTGGGATAACTCCAAAAGCACACAAAGGAGCATGGGAACATATATGCCTGCTTTCCCTCTTCTGTCCAGAATCATCAATGACAGTGAAAAGCGCTGGTGCTGTGTGGATGCTTGTGATTTGGTCTTAGTGACTTAGGTGTCCTCTTTACTAACCCTAACTTTAAGAGCTGAATTTGGCGCTAAAACACTTTGTGAAATACTTAAAATGTAGATGTCCTGAATTTAGGATTGACACACCCATTATTTTCAGTTTCTCCTAAATCAGCAAGTTAAGAGCTATGCAAATACGGCCCAAGGTCCACAGCCTTTGCTGAAGTGAAGCCACTTCTGAAAACTGTATCCGGTTGTTATCGCCATGTGTGCCCCGATGATTAATTCATTTTCCCTCGTTCTGCTGTGACATAATGTCGCGTGAAAAATAACACAGATTTTGCTCATTGTAAACAAACCTTCTGCATCCTGCCGCTGTCCAGCATGCGCGTGAAACAAGATTGACTCAGACATCTCTTCCTGTTGATCTGGAATCGACACCTGCGACAATTCGGTCTGACGCGGTAAAATTCGTTGATTCGTTTGATTTGAAGAGCTTTTTGTCCTGCAGGTTCTGATGGCGGTATTAAAACAACCAAACCGCCAGTCAAAGATTATCGCGCTGACCTCTGGATTGAGTTATGCCGGGGACATGATCTGAAGTTTTGAAAAATGCTGAAGGTCTGGCAAACTGTTGGCACTCGCTATTATGAAATGAAGACGTTTGAATACCGGATATTCTGTTAACGGCGAAACATCAACTGGATGGGGAAGGTGACGATCTGGGGATGACCAGATTTTTGATGGTCACTAATGAGCTCCAGCGTTCCTCTAACGGGGAAATGGAAGACAACCCGGAAGGACCACCATCTCTGGCGGCAATCCACGATCCGTTGTATGACGAATTGACGGTGATATATGACGGACGTTTATGTAGCCAATGCGGTGCCGTACTACGTTGAAGGGACTCTCGAACATGAAACCATTCTCGTCTGGTGATGCGGTCGGACTCTGCGGCGTGAATACAAATCTTAACCCCGGAAACCAAACTGCTCATCGCCAGACCGTCTGCGCATCCCACGACGAGCATGGTGCTGGACATCATGCTATAAGATAGCGCTGCAACAACAGGAACACGAATGCGTCTGGGATGAGGAAAGATGCAGATGCAGCAATATACAGGGACATCTGGGTAAAACTATCCAGGCGCTCAGCCCTCGTTGGGGCGGCGGTTATCATAAATTAACGACCTGTCAAACACAGCCAAGATATCAAGGAGCCATTTAGGACAACTCATGGATGTCATGACTGGCTGTGGGCAGACTTGAATCGATTGAACAG
>JAPMUY010003695.1:0-45000 GCA_026901105.3 Galaxias olidus
TCCTTGGCTCTTGGCCCAACCATCTTACTGTGTGTGTGTGTGTGTGTGTGTGTGTGTGTGTGTGTGTGTGTGCTATAAATTAGTAAAATAGTTTTTAAGTACAGTATGTGTGTGTATAGAGGACCACATGCGGCTATGCATCCGTTAACATGCGTGTGTCCCTGAGTGTCCGGACCGCAGCACAGAGAATGGTCCAGGCACCCAAACTCGATCCTGCGTTCTCTCTTAGGCAGCACCTGATCCATTTCTCCCCTCTTGTGACTGTCCAAATATTTGAGTGGGAGAGACATTTAAGAGAGACCTTGAGAGGAGCACAATAACCCTCCACTTATGTCTCCGTCAGGGGGGGGGAGGGCTTCGCCCGGCAGCCTTGAACATCTGGGCGTCAGGAAACCGGAGGAGAACACCTAAAGCTAGCTTTATTAAAATCACACTTTCTCCCTCTCTCTCTCCCTCTCTCTCTCTTTCTCTCTCTCTCTCTCTCTCTCTCTCTCTCTCTCTCTCTCTCTCTCTCTCTCTCTCTCTCTCTCCGCGGCGTGACGAAAACGACACTTTGGAAACAGCCAGCTGTGGAATAGCAAACAGGCCCCATTAGAATAATAGAACTTTAATCTCCCTTTATTAGATCGAGGGAGCGGGGAGATAGCGGGGATCGGGTTTGGACGGAGGCCCCCCTGTCTGTTTAGCCAGGCCAGTTACAGCCCCCTAAACGGAGCCCCCGCTGCTCTCCCTAACCTCTTTAACAAATTTGCTTGTGTACATTTTCAATTTGGCTAATTTGGCTGGCCTTGTCTCCCAATCCCTGACCCGCTGGGGGAGCAGGGAGCTCAGCCGCTGAACCGGGGGGGCCGGGACGGGGATCGCCAGGGTCACGGAGAGACTCTTTGGGAAGGCTGTTTACACAAGCCAGTGGGGGCTTTCTGGTGGGGAGCTAGATAAGTTTCCCCTCCGTGCGTCGCTGCTGGAGCGCCCTGCTTTTCCCGTCCACTCCGGAATCCTCGGCGGATCCCCGCGCCCCGTCGACGGGAACAGATGTTTGGATTATGGATCTGTAAACTATGTCTGCATTTACATGTTGGCTTACATCTCCCCGCCACCCACCCGTCAAAATTTGACACATTTTTGAGAATAATCCAGAATAAACCCTATATGTATTGTAGAGTATCTGAAGAGTTGAACAATGAGAATGTGCGTGGAGCATGCAGTTGGGCTCAGATGCTTTCTTTGCACTTCCTGCGTGTGTCTATGGCTGGCCACGCGTGTTCCCCTCACTCCTCGTTCAGCCACCTTTACCGTCCCAGCGGGACGCGCAGATCGAGGGAGGAGGGTCACCATCAGACGTGATGAATGCCTTCCTGCGGAGACGCGGGACGGAATGCCCCTTGACTTTATTCAAAACTATTTGCTTCTTTTTTTTTTTGTTCCGGAGGGCGGCTCGCCTGTTGTCCGCCGCGCTGCTCATGTCCGCTGATGGGCTGCCATTAATGACACGATAAATCAGCCCGAGTGGCGCTGGTGGTTTGGTCTTGTTTTTGGTCGGCTACAGGGGAGGAGGAAGACGAGGAAGAGGAGGAGGAGTGTGTTGGCATGTCAGATGGCGTGGAGGCGAATGCTCCCTGGAGAGAGGCTGTCAGGTGCGCTGTAGGAGAACCAGGATGCAGGGCGATCAGCGCAAAGGCAGGGTAGGTCAGATCAGATACGTTAGGCCTACAGCAGCCCGTGTTAAGGTTCGTCTTGGACTTCCTGCTTCCGTCAAACGGCCGTTATAGGGAACAAAGTCCTCCTGTCCACACAGTGATGTTGTTCCTATGCCCACCCCTCTGATAGCACCGGCTCCCCTGTCCACAACATCCACACCGCGCCATGGCCTTCAGCCAGACCCTCCACCCAGGACATAAGCCCCTTCTTTGGGGCTGACAGGAGAACGCCGCCGCTCCCCTTCACCCACGCATCCCTCCTCTCTCTCTCTCTCTCTCTGTCTCTCTCCCTCTCTCTCCGTCTCTCTCTGGGACCTCCCCGTGGTGTAAACACTGGGACGGGGCTCTGTACACAGCGGGACATGACTGATTGAACGGAGCCCACGAGGCGCCCCTTTGATTAGCGGACCGTGGGAGACGAGGGGCGAGGAGCGGAGCGGAGGGGGGGAGAGACGCGGGGGCGGCCCGGGCTTCAGAGGTCACTGTAACCGTAGGTCACTGGGAGGGGTTTTGGAAGGGGCCGCTGGTTTGCGCGGAGTTCCCCTTTCGCCGCCGTTCAGACACTCGGTAACAAGGACGTTGTGGATTCCATTCCGTTGTGGATTCCATTCTGGTTGTAGACTCTCCACCCCCCTCCCCCACCCACTCCCACCCCCAAATAGGAATACACAGAACGGCCAAGCGGGCTATCCGGCTGGACAAAAGCGACTAGTGAGCCTGCACTTTCAGAGATTTCCTTTTCGCGCGTCGAAGACACACGCCGCCAAGCTTCCCGAAGCTCCCGGCGATCCCCGGCGCTGTCGGGAAAGCGCGGCTTGATTCTCGTCACAGCGCATGCACTAAAGAGCGGTACACGGAAGATCACAATCGCCGGAGCTGTTCCTCACGAAAATCTCCGCGTCGCCGGGAGAAAGCTATCTCGACAGGCGCTGCCAACTCCCCGTGTGTTTCCCAATCCCTCGGACGGTTCTGCGGGCCGCGCGCACCTTATCTATCTACAACGCTGTCAAAATAATGTCAGCTCCGCGTCAACCTGAGGAGACTCTACCTGAGAGCCCAGGGCCTGATGGAGGGACCGGGGAGGGAGACAAACTACGTGGGTGTCCACACACACACACCCACACACACCCACACACACACACACACACACACACACGTACAGACACACACACACCCCACACACACACACACACACACACACACACACACACACACACACACACACACACACACACACACACACACACACACACACACAGGGAGCACGGGCGAGGAGCTGTCGGCAGTTGACAAACAAATGACAGGAAATGACACGTTGGCGAGGGAGCCGCCGTTGGCCCGGCCTGATAGTAATCGCCCGGCGAGATTGTGCCAGTGGCGAGCCTTATGGAGAGCGGCCCGCGCGGCGGTGTCATTCCACACAAACACCCCTCCGCCAAGCAGCCGATCCGATTGCTTTCACCGCTGTCAGCCCGCGTCCAATCTAATCTGTCTGTCAATCTGGGTCGAGGTAGAGTAGGAGCGGGAAGTGGGGGTGGGGGGTGGGGGGCGGGGGGTGGGGCGGGGGTGGAGCAATGATGACAGGTGGGGGTGGGGGGGGGGGGGGTGTTGGAGGACTGGGTTGGAGGACTGCGTTGGAGGACTTGGGTGGGGTCAGGATGAACGGAGAGACAGAGGTCCGAAGAGCCGCACGGGCAGTGTGTTACTCTGGCTGGCTTGTGCATATCGGTCCTCAGCGATCACGTCTACGGTGTTTTGCGACAGAGACCCGTCCACCGTCGATTGAGACCGGGGGCTCTTCCGTTGCGTTAGATATCACTCGGCTTTCGTCGGCTAACGCGGGCTTGGGATTTGAAGGCGCCTGCCAGTGTTCATGCAGTGTGTTATTGTGGCAGTTGATTTGGCGACTGTAACACACTGGATGTGTTGGTGTATGTGTCTGGGGCCATGGTGGACGCTGGGTGTACAGTGCACGTCACCTTTATTAGGGCCAACAGGCTCATCTGAGGGTTGGCCCTGGGTGAGCGGTCGACCCCTGCAGAGGGTCATGTAAGCAGCGGTGAAGCCAGAGGATAATTGGCATCGCGGTCACAGTCTCAGCTCTATGCAATGACCTCCCTGGACAACATCAGAGATAGAGAGAGACAGACAGGGAGAGAGAGAGAGAGAGAGAGAGAGAGAGAGAGAGAGAGAGAGAGAGAGCCACTGCATGACTCCAATAAGGAACAGCAGTCTGGGGTGAGCACGCCACTGTCAGTGGGTTGGAGTATGAAAATATATACTGTAATACAACACATTGCTTATTTATGAGCGGTGTCTGTGGCCGTGGCGGTGAATGTATGTGTGGGGCGTGCTGGCATGTCTTAACATCGCCGTGGTGCTGAGGAGGTGCGTCCGTGTCATCACCATATATTTTCCCGACCCATTTCACCAAAACAGCCCCTGTGATCAATAGAGATATCAGGCCTATAATAATGCCAAAGGGCTGCGTTAGCCGTGATACACTCGTGTTAGATCTACCGTCCTCATTAAAGTGTCATGGCGGAGGCCATGCTCTGTGACCTGTGTGCCTGAGTGTATTTTTTTCTTTCTTTTTTTTTTTGTGTGTGTGTTAATGCTAAGAGCCGGGGAAATTGTAATGTGCGGTGCTGCCTCTGTCCTAATTCAATCAGACCCCTCCCATCGCCGGCCTCTTGATTCCAATTCGATTAGTGGGCTAAAGCCATCAAGATTTCCTGGACAAAATGAAGGCTTGTATTAATCCCGCAATTTCCATTTAAAACGCAAGGCATCGACTTGATTAATAAGGGCTGTTGCTGAATAATTACACAGTCAACATTAGGGGGGGGGGGGTGTATAGGAAAAGCACAGCTGGGACAGGCCCCCTGGTGCCCTCTGGGAAACCCGCTAAGGGGTGGGGTGGGGGGGGGGGGGGGGGGGGGGGTCCGAGGGAAGCAATGGCCATGACTGAGGTGATGAATCTTTTAGCCGGCCCCTCATGCAATTAACAAGCAGGGCTTCTATTAATTTGCGGCCCCCAGAGTGGTGACTGGTCAGCTGTCTCAGGGTCAAGGGTCAGGGATCAGAGCAAAGGTCAAGCCAACAGCAGCCGCACGCTGACGTGGAGGGATCGGGACGACGAGAGGGAGAGAGCTGCGGAAAGAGAGAGAATTAGAAAAGAAAGGGAGGGAGGGAGGGAGGAAAAAAAACACACATCGATAGGATGTAGACTTTGCTCCCCGATCCATTAAATATTAAGTCTGTGTGTGCGCGGTCCAAACGGGAGGCCTGGGCCACACATCTAATTGGGGGTGATCAATCTGGAGCCGCTGTGTTTGAGCATTCGATAAGGGGCCAATCAATGGCCGGGGCTGGGCCTGGGTGCGGCACGACAAACAATGCCGGTGTTCTTAGCCAGGGGATTACAGGTTAACATTTATTCGGGGGGGAAGATATCGTAATGGCTCCGCCACGGGTGTAATATTAAACCGGGCATCCATCGTCATCCATTACAAGTGTCCCATTGATCTTGGCCCCCATCGACGTTTTGCCCTCGGTTCTGGGAGCGGGAGGGGCGGTGGCGTTCCGTGGATCCCAGGCGCTCTTTTGTTTGTTCAGTGGGGCCGTGTAGATAGTTCAAACGTTCATAATGCACCCTCCCTCCCTCTGACATACACCCGCCGTCAGTGGATGTCGCCAACAAACACGAACACATGTGTTCCTCCATAATTAAATAGCCTCTTGTCATAGCGGGTGGCTCCCTTCAAGTACGAATGTTGAGGTAATGTAGCGATCACAGCCACGCTCAAACCCCCCCCCCCCCCCCCCTCCCGTGTTTGTTTGTGTATGTACAAATGTACGAGCGTATAAAGCAGCCACGCCGCAGCCATTAGATATGGACTGTACGTCAATCTCCAGCGCCACGTGTCGCGTGCGCACCGCACCTCGTTTGCCAGTGCGTGATTACCCGTTCTCTCTCTCTCTCTCACTCTCTCTCTGTCTCTCTGTCTGCTCGCAGATAAGAGGCAACCAGTGCTCTGCCCTCAGCAGAATGGGCCATCTGGTAGTGGCGCTGCTCCCTCCCTGAGACGCACAGCAGCGGAGGCAGAGAACTACAGTAAATAAGAGTCAAGCCAGGCGAGGAGACAAAACAACATATGTTTATACTCTTAAGATTTGAGGATCGGTTCCCCTCTAATACGTGGCGCCACAGATGACTGACATTTTGCCGTTTCAGCCGCACTTCTCCCATCTGCCAGCGCCGAGCTCGGATTCATTATTCCTCAGGGTTGAGACAGTGTGCGTGTGTGTGCGGCAGTGTTTATTTGTGTCTGTGTGTGTGTGTGTGTGTGTGTGTGTGTGTGTGTGTGTGTGCGTGTGTGGGCGTGAGTGTTTTCGGGTGTGGGCATTCACCGCTTTGTGTGTGTGTGTGTGTGTGTGTGTGTGTGTGTGTTTGTGTGTGCGCGCGCGTGTTGTGTGTGCGTGATATGAGCATGTCCGACACGACCAGGGTATGGATGGCCGCCCCCTCGAGTCCCCTCTTAGGATGCTGAGCCAAAGAGCTTCAGTCCTCCTCCTCCTCGCTCCGTGTTTTCCCATCGCCTCTCCCAGGGTGCCACACCCGGGCTTCCAGAGGGCCGAGTGGACCGGGGGCCACCGGGGGACTGGAGAGGGGCGTGGAAGGAGGGGAGGGGAGGGGAGCACTGGCCTCCTTGAAGGCCAACGGGCTCCTAAGCCTGGCTCAAGGGGGCTTATGCAGATCCAATGACCTTTTTTTCCCAGTGACCAGATTTTACACTTAAATTACCATTAGAGCGCTGTGCTCCCCTGAGGAGGGGGGGGAGGGGGCAGGGCGGTCCGACTTCCAGGCTCAGGCCCTCCCAGCCGGGGTGAGGAGTCACGGTGGCACAGGGCCCGCGCTGCACGCTAAGTGGAGGGGAACTCACTCACAGACAGCGGAGCCTGGTCCTACACGCAGCGGGCTGAGAAGCCACACCAGGAAGTGGAGGCTGCGGTCGGCGGGGCAGCACTGCACGTCCCAAGGATTGGCTGGTTCCAAGGTGAACTGCACGTGTTTTAGGATTGAAGAGTAAAACAGGGAAACTTGTGCTGTGTCAGGGACAATATCCCTCTTGGTTTGTGTGTAGTTATCCGTGACGTTGGTTCCTGTGCGTGTGTGTGCGTGTGTGTGTGTGTGTGTGTGTGTGTGTGTGCGTGTGTGTGTGTGCGTGTGTGTGCGTGTGTGTGTGTGTGAGTGTGAATGTATATGTGTGTGTGTGTGTGTGTGTGTGTGTGTGTGTGTGAGTGAGTCTTTGGAGCTCAACACAAGTACCCAGTACAGAGATGGAGATATCTCGTACTGGTTTAGTCACCGCTTACCTCCTTTCCCGTTGAGTTGATATGACACACAGACAAATGGTGTTCGTATCTGCACCTCCATGCCAGTGTAGTTTTACAGCCAGCTAAGAGAGACATACGAGGACGTGAGGAAACAGCAGAGCTCCTGCCTTATTACCCCCACCATCAGACAACGGATGACGGCCCCACTTTGACCCAGACGCAGACACACACACACGCACACACACACGCACACAGACAACACACACACACACACACACACACACACACACACACACACACACACACACACACACACACACACACACACACACGCACACGCACACGCACACGCACACGCAAACGCCGCACTAGTCGCCATATACTTCGCCACACACATAAAAACACAATTTGTCATAGGCCGTGACGCATACGTGTAGACTCACACACGGTCAACACACCCGTCCAGGCGGCCCCCTTGCCGAGGGCGGCCGGTTTGTTTGTCTTTAATTCCCCGCCGCGTCGGGGTAATGGGGACACGGTGACAGCTGTCACTCTGCCCTGACCTCTACGGACTGCAGATCGGTAGTGGCACACTAATGGTCAGGATAAGGTGTGTGTGTGTGTGTATGTGTGTGGGGGGTTTGAAGGGGGGGGGGGGGGGGGGTGTAAGGGTATGTGTGTGTGTGTGTGATGGAGGGGTGAAAATGGTGTTTAAACACTCATAGACTTCCCCCCCCCCCCCCCCCCCCCCGACACACACACACACACACACCCTCAGGCCTAGCAAACTGCCAGTGTGCATATGTAGAGTGTGGCTGACGATGTGTTCTGACAGTCCACCAACGCTCCACTCACTCCCCTCCCAGGTGAATGTGACACAGGGAATTAAGGAGTGGGGTGGGGGGGGGAGGGCTTCCTCTTTGTGTGGCCGGGGGTTTTTTCGCTTTCACAATCTGACAACTCTCTGACAATAGACTATCTTCACTTCTTAACCGAAACCTTCAGGAGATTTCCCCGTGCGCCCCCACCCACCACACACACACACACACGCGCGCGTACGCATACACACACACGCACGCACACACACACACGCACACGCGCGCACACACGCACACACTCACCCCCACACACCCTCCCTGTGGAACACCAGCCAGGCAGGCAGAGGTCGGGGTATGTGATTGTGGGGGCAGAGTGCGGTCGAGCGCTGAGATGGAGGGTGTGAGCCGACAGCGTGGGGTAGAGGGGAAGGGGGTGGGGTGGGGGGGGGGGGTCTGCATGTAGCGAGGGGGTGGTTACGGTTACCCACACGTGGGGGGGCGGGCTGTGGGGTCACGGCGGGGGTGCAGCGCTCCCGCTGGGAGTGGGTGTCTGCGGGCGCAGCCTCCTGCTAGACCACGGGAAGAAGACAAAAAAAAAGAACAACCGGGTGGAGGCGGAAAAACAAGAGGCATCTTCCTCTCTCTCTCTCTCTCTCTCTCTCTCTCTCTCTCTCTCTCTCTCTCTCTCTCTCTCTCTCTCTCTCTCTCTCTCTCTCTCTCTCTCTCTCTCTCTCTCCCCTCCCCCACCACCACCCTGCCACCCCAGCCCCACCAGGGCCCAGGGGGGGGGCCTCCCAAAGAGAGAGGGGGGGGCCCGGCCTCGGTGCCTGACTCACCCAGAGAGGGCAGCGCTGCGTTTTGCCGCCCCCCCCCCCCTTCGCCGCCCCAGCCTGTCGGCGCCGGACGACCTCACTCGACGGGCACCGCCGCCCGCCCTGCCTTTGTGCTTCAGCTCCTTTGGTCGTCCTAACCTCTGTTGCGTATGAGTTGTCATGTTTGTGTGTGCCTGTACGTGGCTGTGCACGCGTGTGTTTGTGTGAGGGATCGTGTTGGCGTGCGTGTGTTGGTATGCGCGCGCGCGAGACTGTCTGGGGCCCGCTCCGCTCCCCCCCCGTCTCGTGCCGCTCCGCCGGCTCCGAGGCTCTCTCCGTGACTCCCTGCCTCTGCCTCTCACCCCCCCCCCCTTGCCAAACGATTTTGTGTCAGCAATCCACCCAATTTGGTTGCCGCTAAAGCCGCTGTGAACTCACCACACCCATCTGGGGAATTATGCGAGGCGTGCACCGGCAGCGGGTCTCACCTGCCAGCAGCACAGCGGCACAGCAGCACACGGCACACGGCAGCACAGGGCCGGCCGGCCAGCCGGGGGGCTGGCAGTCATGTGATAACTCAGGCCCTGACCAGTTCAAAGCTGATTTTGGCCGAGGGCTCATCATCGCTGGCAGCTAATCATTTTAGCAACACCTAGGAGAGCAAGGCGAGAGGGAGATTGGGGTAGAGGAGCGAGGAGTGAGAAACGGGAGGGGGGGGGGGGGGGGGGTGATAGGTAAGGGAAAGGGAGACACAGCCAGCCAGAGAGACAGCAAGCGAGTAATAGAGTGATAGGGAGATGGAGAGATGGAGAGAGAGAAACAGGATGTGAGTAATGGAGGGATGGAGAGACTGAGAGCCAGAGAAAAAAAGAGAGCGAGAGAGAGATGGAGGGAGAGTCAGAGAGAGGGAGAGTAAGAGAGAGAGAGAGCAACAGTATGTGAGTAATCGAGAGATAGAGAGGGAGAGAGAGGGAGAGAGACAGAGAGAGGGGGAGGGAGCGAGAGAGAGAGATAGAGATAGAGGGATTCGTGTTGTTTTCTCGCCCTCTTCCCATTCGGCTGGCCTTCCTCCGCTGAACTCGCAGTGAACTCCGGGGGTATTATATATTTATTTCCTCTTCCTTCCACTGAAGGTTTTCACAGAATATATTTGTGTCTTCCTCGCCCGGTGTTGTTCTGCCACACATTCTGCGGCGGTGGTGCGAGCTGCCAGAGCGCTGTGCGCCGCGACCTTGGGAGACGCCGACCGCGCTTCAAACCAAATGTCACGCTCTGCGTCGGAGTCCGCCCCACGATCGAGCCACCTTAGCCAACCGAAAACACATCCCAAGGTAGAACGCGACGGGGTGCTCCCCCCCCCCCCCCCCCACCCTCCTCTCTCTCTCTTTTTCATGAGAATTAACGTTTTGTTTGGGAAGACCCACACTCCCATTGTGACCTTATCAATACCTGGAACCTTGAGAGGACAAAGTCGAGGGGTTGTTTTGTGGATCCCTGTTTTCCTTGAGCTGTCAGCTGCATCCACTCTGGCTAAGGTGCTCATTCAGCCCAGGCTCTCTCTCTCTTCTCTCTCTCTCTCTCTCTCTCTCTCTCTCTCTCTCTCTCTCTTTCTCTCTCTCTCTCTCTCTCTCTATCTCTCTCTATCTCTATCTCTATCTCTCTCTCTCTCTCTCTCTCTCTCTCTCTCTCTCTCTGATTGAGACGTCTCCCCTCCAGCTCTCAGTCTCAGGGTCGCTGGAAACAGTCCCTCTGGCAGGAGCCCTCCGTCTTCTTATCCCAGCGGGAAACCATCTGCTCCCTTGCCCAGCCCCAGCCCTTTGATGAGCCCTCAAATGGCACAGGCCAAAGGAGCAGAGGGAGAGAAGGATACGTGTGTGTGTGTGTGTGTGTGTGTGTGTGTGTGTGTAGAAAGATAGAGAGAGAGAGAGAGTGGGAGGGAGAGAGAGAGATGACGGAGAGCAAGAAGGAGAGAGAATCGGGGGAAAAACAGGAGTTGTAAATTCTACCAGGCCATGCATGCACGGTGCTTGTGTCTCTGGTGCGCGGTGAGGTTTCTGATGGAACGCGTCCCTTTCACTTCCCTTCCTTTGGTCTAACAAAGCTGCAACGTCATGCTTTCCCACGTCCACGTTCCACCTTTCACTTCCCTTCCTTTGGTCTAACAAAGCTGCAACGTCATGCTTTCCCACGTCCACGTTCCACCTTTCACTTCCCTTCCTTTGGTCTAACAAAGCTGCAACGTCATGCTTTCCCACGTCCACGTTCCACCTTTCACTTCCCTTCCTTTGGTCTAACAAAGCTGCAACGTCATGCTTTCCCACGTCCACGTTCCACCTTTCCTTCCCTCTCATCGCACCACGCCAGCGCGTACGCGTGGGGGGGGTTTTCCCGACCGAGCGTCTCTCTCCACCGTGTGTAACACAATCGAATAAGTCAACGTACACACGCGCGCTCCACGGCGTGTCACAGCGAGGCGTTGTCTCTCAGAGAACACCCTCCTCTCTCCGTGCTTCTCTGACTGAACGTGAGTCTGTTGTTCCAGCGTGATGGAAACTGCGTTGGTAACATCTCCACACATCAGGTTCACTGGGCCACGCTGTGAAGCCACCGCGCCGCCGCGTCAGACGGGCTTTCATTCGGGAGGGGGGGGGGGGGCGTTTTGCCCAAAGCACCGACTCGCGAGTGCGCACAGACTACAAGGCTCCTTTTGATGCCTTATTTATTTCTTTTTCGAGCGGACAATCCAGAAAGCCCCCAAACACAGGAGTATTGTGCTTAGAATGTTTGAAAGCGCTGTGTCTTGCCTCCTAACGGTTGGCAGCCTAGTGGCTGGTTTCAGATGTCTTCAAGCAATTTGTTTCAGGTAACCGGAGCTTTCAACTGCCGCTTGAGAGCATCCTGGGAACTATTAGGGCGGGGAGCGAGGCGGCGCTCGGGCCTTTTCGCGGTGCTGCCAGATCCCCCCGTAATGAGCGTGTAACCGATCACAAAGACAGTCAGACCGGGGGGCTGTTTTCCCGCTCGGCCGAGCGGACCCCGTTGACGCGCCACGCCAGCCGGGAGCGTAGTGAGCGACGCCGAGGAGGTTTTTATTTCGGGAGCGCGCCGTTTGTTCGCTCGGTGCTCCTGTGGGGGGGGGGGGGGTGGGGGTAGCCACGGGGCTGAGACGGGCTTTTTGTTCGTCGCCTCGGCGTCTTTAGCGCGCCGCTCCGTCAGCGGACCCGAAAGGCGAGCGTTCCGCTTTGAGCGGGGGCCTCCTCCCTCTGCCCGTCCCGCTGCGTCGTCTCCGCGGCTCATTAAAGGGTTAACCTGTCGCTGCGGCTGATTGGGGAACCGGCGCCATTTCTGTCCGCAAAAAACGAAGATATTTGCCGGCGTGTCCTTTTGTTCCGTTCTTTTCTTAGTTGAGCGGAGGAGAAGATAAGAGGACGGCGCCTCAGGTGGAACGCTCCTATTTAGGCCAGACGGCTCTGCGGAGGGCGCCGGGGAAGAGGTTGGCGCGGATTCCGCGATGTCGACGATTCCCCTCCTTCTTTTTTTCTTCTTTCGCCCGCCGGGCGGCGAGACGGAGCGAGGCTGTCACGCCCCGGTGTCTGTCAGTCTGGAGGACAGATGATTACAGGGTGGGGTACGTGTGACTAAACCGTTGGGGAAGCCTGGCACGGACAAAAGGGGTGGGGGGGGTGGGGGGGTTGGACGTTTAAAAAGAGACTCCGCCAGCAGTCATGGTAGGAATAGATGAGCATGGCTCCCCAGAGCCGATGTGGGGCTAGGTCTGTCATTGAGGTAATTATGGCCAGGGTCACGGTATCGGTGGGGAAGGCTGATCCGGGACCTGTGCTCTGCGGGTAGTCTTGTGTAGAATGCCCTTGCCGTTCTGCAAAGTGGGACGTATGGGAACTGAGGTATGCAAAGTTTACGGTGAGTGTTGCAGAGAACCAGCTAGCTTTTCCATGACTTACTTTATTTACCCAGATGGGCCCGTACCAAACTGCCAAACTGTTATCGTGTAGTAAGAGATCATCAGAGTACAATACGGTTTGTTTATCTTTGCCTTGAATGTGTAGCATGATTGTTTTATTTGATCCAATTACCTCTTTTGTCAAAGGAATGGTTTTTGTTTGTAAGCAGAAAGGCTGTGAGTGGGGGAAGTGATTGGTTTAAACTGTCTTTCTCTCTCTCTCTTTCTCTCTCTCTCTCTCTGTCCTTTTCATGCTCTCTACCTTGCGTACACACAGTGCAGTGAGACCTCACGCACACAACACAAACCACTGGGCAGATTTTCCCGCCCCACGCCCCTTGATAGGGTCGACAATTGTGAACACAACGACGGCTAATCGAGAGGAGGCCCCAGCCCGTGAAGTCCCCCCACCCGCGGCGCAGACACAGGTGTTGTCCCTCTTGACTCTCCTGTTTCTGCAGCTGAACCCACACCTCCGTCCCCTCTGCATTGGCAATGAGCGGAGACCTCTGGGTGACTCCCGGTTTTACATATCTGTCATCCGCCATTTGCAGAGTTGCCACTGTGCCGCGCCGCGCCGCTGCGCCAGACAGGGCTCTCTACCTGTGAAGTCAAGGGCACGCTTTGAACTCGCCACAGAGCCGCTATCTCTCTCTCTCTCTCTCTCTCCCTTTATCTCTCTCTCTCTCTCTCTCTCTCTCTCTCTCTCTCTCTCTCTCTCTCTCTCTCTCTCTCTCTCTCTCTCTCTCTCTCTCTCTCCCCCCGCCCGTCCGTCTCTCCCGGCGTTTCACGGCGCGTCCCTGTCTCCTGCTAACGATACTGATTTCATGGGGTGTCAAAGGCACGTCAGCGCCGGCGCCTCTAATGCAGTGCCAGGGCCGCGGGCGCGGTCCCGTCTCCGTCCACCTGTGAGCGGGCGTCACGGCACGGCGTCCAGGTAGCAGAGAGAGAGAGAGAGAGAGAGGGAGAGCCGCGGGGGGGGGGGGGGGGGGGGGGGTAGAGGGAGACATCCAGACACGCAGGATGACACGGCTGACACGCCACGTCTCGGAGCGCCGACTCAAATTGAAGTAGTGCGACGGAGAGAGGGGCGCTTGTCGAAGACCAGGACGCCGCGCCGCACCCCTGTCCCCACCACCCACCCTCCCCTCCCCTCCCCTCCCCTGCTCTGGCGTGATTGATTCTCTGCCCCGGGGGCTCTAATCCCTGAACCCTACCCGCTCCACTGGACTCTCTCTCCCCTCTCGCTCTCTCTCTCCGGGTCTCTCTTACTGGTGCTCAATCCTAGCAGCCCGCTAGCTACCTTCCTGCCAGATGACATCATCCGTAATGACAGCGGAATAAATCTCGTCGTGGCGCACGTTGTCGGGCATCTGAGGAGCGTCCCTGACAGATCTCAATAAACTCTCCAATATTTATATATATATATGGATTTTCTCCTTTTTCTGTCTCTTTCTCTCACCTTTTTCATTTTTTTTATATCGGCCTGTAGAAGCTGGATCCCTGCTGTCAGCAGAACAGGGGGGGAGCATATCAGGAGGTGTGCCCGGCCACGCCTCGCCCCGCCCGGACCCAGTGTTCTGCCACCCTGCCCCCCTCCCTGTAATTATCCCTTCGCCCCCTTCCCATTAACCTGCTCCCTTTGATCCACCCGGCACGGGGACATTATGCAAAAACCTGCTGAATGGCAGACCAGCAGCGCCTGGCCTCCTCCTCTGATTCCCTCACTCACTCACGCTCTCCCTGCTCTTTATTTCCTTATTCCAATTTTTCCCCCCCTTCTTCTCCCCTCTTTCTCCGAGATTAAATTCATTCCTAAGAACACTGTGAGGATAAAAAAAAAAAAGGGGGGGGGTGGTTAGAGTTGAGCAAGGAGGCAGGAAACAGAATGTATTGGACATTTTTACAAGCCCTTCTAGGATGAGAAAGGACTCGGAGGAAGAAAAAATAGGGCTGTCTCAAAGGTGCTATTTCATTCAATCCCTCCTGCATGTATCAAGTAAAATGTCTTCATTAGGTCCGGGACCTAAAAGCAAATATCAGGGCCGGCACAATGCCGAAGGTCTTCCGCTGACCTTTCCTTGGTTTTAATCATTGCAACACTTGACAGCTTAATAAGTTGAAGATGCTGGATTGCAGCCTAACTTAATAAGGCCCACACCAGAGCCTTGGCCACCTATGATTGCTCCCATAAGTCTTAGCACATCTGGCGCCGGGGCGTCCTTGGGTAAGAGATATTTTCCATAACTTCCCCCTATGCTTTGAAGGCCCCCCCCCCCCCCCCCCCCCCCCCCCCCCCCCCCCCACTGCAGCGCGAGGGTGGGGATGATACACTGTCCTTTCACGGGCAGAGTCTGTCCGCGAGGCGTCACGCGATCGTGACCCTAAACACCAACCCCCACAATGCACCGCTGCGTCGACGGGCCCACCCCTGCAAATGTTTCACTCGTTAAACACGGCGATAATTTATAGGTGTGCTTTGTAAATCATATCCCCACCCCCCTCACTTTAATTCATCTGACTGAAGTATATTGTTATGTGGGGATATGTGCCGTACATATTTTGTGGTTTATTACTCCTATAGATGAATTATCCACCATTTATGATTCACATAAGGTGTGTAATTCTGTGTGCCATAAAGGTCGGTTTTATGGAGGCGCTGCCGCTCTCTCCACGGTGGGAGAGACGAATGCGCGGCGATGGAAACGGAAACTTCTAGATTTCATTACCTTCCATTGCTCATCCCTGGTCATTTGCGTGCTTTTAGAAACACGCTCATTCTGTTTCTTGCTTAATAGGAATATTTATGCTAGGCTGCATGGATATTTCTTCATTTGTTCAGTGATGGGACCACTAGTCAAACAGCGTGCGGGTTCAACTGAACCAGTGGCACAGTACTTGAACCTAAAATGTGGACCGGCGAGCTGTCATGTAACTGGCGGACACGTTGTCATAACTCTGTCATAACTCTCATATCTCGATCATGACAGACCTAGAAAGCCACTCTGGCACTGTTCTTCAGAGCTACAAAACGAGGGGCGCTGCTATCACGCGCCGTCACACATTCAAAACGAGAGAGCATGAAGGGGCCCTTTGGAGTCGTTTGATTGGTACGTGACACACACGCCATCAAAGGGGCCACATCTGGACCCCCATTTTGCCTGGCCGGCTGCACCCCCCCCCCCCCCCCCCCCCAGCCGTCACCCGTCCGCCCACTCCACCTATCGTCTTCATTAGTGGCCTGACCCGACGCGCCGGCCGCTGAATGTCGAGGCTCCGCCCGCCTTCAAAGTGCCCCCCGCCGGAGTGCCGGGGCTCTGAATCAGGTGGCTCTCTGGGGCGCCCACCCGCCGTTTGATCCGCCGACGCGGTGGCGGACGGGCTAATGCGGCGGCCGCTCCCCTGCCCCTGGTCCGCCGGAGAGGGTTTTAATGAAGCACTTTGCCGGGGCCGCGGGTTGCCTCTGTGCTAATGCCACGGCGGCCGTGCCAAGCCCTCGGCTGATTGGCTGCTCTTAAAGGTGAGGATGAAAGGGCCCGCGGTAGAGCCGGGGGGTGGGGGAAGGGAAAAGGGGGTGGGTGGGGGAGGGGGGCGGTTGTGTGGGGGTTAGCCGGAGGCATCACGCAGGGTGTTTTAAAGCAGGCCCTTGCTCTTTTTAAAATCCGCCCGTAACAGAGACAGAGGAAATTTGAATGTAAATTGCCTATTAGGTTTTTCATGTTAAGCCAGCGTAGCTCCTTTTGTGGCCTCCACTGGAAGGGATCTGATGGGCTCGCTGGGCTGGTCTAACAATGAGAGCGGCGCCGAGAGGGTGCAGTGTGGAGTGGACGTGTTCGCTCTCAAACTAATTGACTGCGCTCATGTCCGCATGTTGCAAGGGCTGCACTGCTCTATTGAGCATGTTGTGAAGGTGGCAAATAAGAAAACAGTGTAATTCACATAAGCAGGGGGGTGGGGGGGACGGGGGGGGGGGGGGGGGTTGGAACATATTCTCCATATACTAAAATAGTAAATGGACATCTACTGTGCTCTGTATTTACATATTAAAACATGTATTTCTGGAGCCCTGAAATGAATCCATCATTATCATAAGCCTCTCGTTTCTTGGACAGCTGTTCACTGTGCACAGGGTATGCTAGTTTATCTCATTCACCTAACTGTAAAGTATATTTAAAATCATTCATTATTTTTTCCTTTTTCGACTGCCTATACCAATTTCAGGGTATATCGCATTTTACCCTTTGAACCCTCTCAGTGGAGAGTGTTTGTAGAAGAGGGGGGAAAAGTACAGAATGCGTTTACTTGGAAATGTCTGTATGGGCACGCAGTGATGAATATGTTTTAACATTTTGGACATTCCTTTTCCATTTTTCTCATTCATCAAGGCCGTGTAACTCAATAATCTTTTCTGTCTCTCTCTCTCTCTCTCTGTCTCTCTCTCTCTCTTTTTCTTTTTCTTCTGTTTTGTTTGTTCTTCACTCCCCCTCGCCCTGGCGTGGAGGGCCGCAGCGAGCAGCGCGAGGCGCCGGGGTAAGAGGCCAGGCTCGGGTCCTCTGCCTCTGGGGCTTTTTACATCGGCGCTGACAGAGAGCTGTGTGGACCATGGGAAATGCTTCATCGGTCACGACACATTATGCACCCCGAGAGTGAGGACCGCGCTCCACTCTTTCACTCGCTCCGTCAGCGCCTCACTTTTATTGTCCAGCCCGCCCGCTGACAAATGTCCAACCTTGGGCCTGCTGGAGAGTTTAACAAGTCGGAATGTTTCCTTCAATTTGTGTAATTCCTCGGCTCTGTGAAATATGAAAATAAGCGTATCCGCTGTCCGGACGCGTACATGTGTAGTATACTCACCCTGGGGGACCGCTGACCGTGACAGCTAGCCACTGACCAAATATCTATTAATTATTCTGGTATCACGGCAATGGAATGGCTTTCCTCTTTGATATAATCATGTATTGTCTTATTCACTACCATTGTATTTAAACTGCATACAGTGGTTTGTAGGGTTACTTAAGATAGGGACACCCTCATTGACTGCATGACGAACATTTCAAACGATCATTTCAGATCTTTTTTTTTCATCCACATAAAAATCACTGTTCTTTTACTTGGGTCCCAGTGTGTGTTTGGCACGTTGAGACTTTAATATCTCGATTCTCAACGTGTCTCCGGGATCCCTGCCTACTCCTTTAGGGGGCTTAGCCCAACCAGCCATTTCTTCCTATCGCTGCAAAAGCTGATTGGTCATCTCCATCTCCGAGCCGTTCCTCCAGACAGCCTATTTGCTGCCGACTTTGTCTGGTTCAATGTTGTACCCAGAGCTTGGCGAGATCTCCCACTGTGTTGCAGCCTGTCTGCTGGTAGGAATGGCGAGGAGGGTGAGCATGGCAGGCTTGGAGGGGGCCTCGGCGCCTGGGATTGATTCATTTGGATTTGGCTGTGGAACTGATGGGTTTAGGACTTTGGTGGGGAGCAGGGGGGGGGGGGCTTCCGTGCCCGTGGATTGGTGTTGCCATAAGGACGGGAGAGCTCGTGGTCAGTGCCATAAACCATTACTGGGACATGTATGACAAGGATTTCCATTAGGATTATGTATGTGTGGAGCGTTTATCCTTGGGCTCCGGAAAGGGATGTGGACATGGAACCAGACAAAGACTGCTCACACATGCCTGCTGCAATTATTTGGACAGGATCACTTAAAGTTTTTTGGGGATGGATTTAGGGACTTTAAAGACCTAGTTTTGCGGCAGCCGTCAACACTGGCATTCCGAGAGAGAAACGTGGCGTGTGTGGTTAGGACAAGAGCGAGGGAGTGTTTGACTTTTAGTTTGCCCGTATGTTTGTGTATGGGTTGTGTGATTCACTCCTGACGCCTGCTGATACTGTGGTGCTGCATTCCTGCTTTTCTTTTGCTGAAGAGACTTTCCAAATAACTCCTCACCCTTCCAGGCACTGGTTGCAATTAAACACGGTGGGCTACACAACAACAGGGAGGTCAAGTGCAGTGGGTTGTCAGTGTGCCGCCGAGTGGAGGACCCCCCACCCGGCCCGCCATGAGGCCCTGGCTGCACCACGGAGGATGGCTGGCATGGTTGGTCAGCCTCGACCGCCCTTGATCACACCATCAGGCTGCTTGTTACGGAGCCTACAATGGCCATTATATTTGGTATCAATCTGAATTTCACTCAGCCTCGCAAAGGGGGTGGGGGTCGGGGGGGGGGGGGGTGCTCACAGGGGTCAGCCAAGGGACAGAAGAGAGAGGGCTAGAGAGAGAGAGAGAGAGAGTGGGAGAGAGAGAAAGAGGAGGGAAATGGGAGAGGGAGATTAGACGGAAAATAAATGTAACACGGACAAGCGCTTTATTAATAGGATTAAGGGCTCGCAGATTTCAATATATCATTGGTCGGAAAAGGGAGGGAAAATGTCAGGACATACGAAGAAAAGAAAAAAGGAAAAGAAAGGGGGGAGAAGAGAAGGAGAATTCGTTAATGGTTATTTATGGAGACTATCCGTGGAAAGGAAGGATAAGATTTGGTTTGGAGGAGAGGCATTTCCACGGCGCTGTGGGGGTAACCAGATGCTACTTCCTTTAGAGAAAGAACACACAAAAAACAAAAACAAAAAAGCACTGACGGTAATATAAACGGTGTAATTCATTACGGACCAACTCTGAGGATGATCAACGAACCCTAACCCTCAAACTTCTTGTCCTCGCGGTTAATGTGTTGTTCCCCCACGTAACAACGTAGCCTACATGCACCACACAGCCCTAATCGTTGAACCTGCTATTGCATATATGCTACCCCATAAAAGATGTTTATTGACGCCATGGAGCCGCTGGCAACCTGCAGCCATCCAGCCAGGCAGACAATAAAAAGCGACAGCCCCGGATAATGGGAGGAGCAGCCTTTGGTTGTTCCTAAACACAGCAGTTAACCCCCTTTGCACACATTAGCAGAACCTGTGTTAAATCTTGTTTCTATTACTTTCCTAGCTCCGTTTTTTACGAGAGCTATAGGAGTCTCCAAAAAATTGATATTGCACTTTTCGTAACGACCTTTTTCTTGGTTCATTAAGTGTAAGCATAGCGTCACCGTTGAGAGAACCTAAGCCATTAGCATGTGACAGAATGTCATTCATAACATAATCAAAACCCCAGTATTTCCTCCTTTGCAATTATTTCCCGTTTTTATTTTTGTAAGGAGCACCGTCAGCCTAATCTATGAGCACACACCGAGACAAAATAAGACAACTAGTCAGAATGAGAAAAGTGTTGTGCCAGCCGCAGCCCAGCAGCTGCAACTGTCACTGAATACTATCTGTATTATAAAATACGTATAATGGCCAACCTTACATTTATCAAACGATTCGATCCTATGACCAAAGGTATGTGTTAAAACCCTACTTAAGACATGTCCTTTTCTTCCTGGATGTAACTCAGGAGGAGGGGAATCTCCACATTGATTATTCACAAACCAATATGGTTGCTCGGTTGTTTTGGATCACGGGAGAACACACCCCAAAAGACCGAGGGAGGGCCACAAGCTGTCGGCGTGAGACGGAATGATTGTATCCTATTGTTTTCCTTTTCCGGGTGGCTGGTATGCAATGGAGTCGTCCGTCTATCTCAGTGTAGTCCAGTGGTATGTTTGGTCGTGAGCCTAGCTAAACGCCCCGTTTTACGCAAGGCCAACAATCCCACCCATTCCCTATCAATGGTCGCCAAACGGAAAGATTGGATGAGTCTTTTATTGTGGCGTAACGTTTTCCTTACCAGCAGCATGCGGGCCTACAGCTCTGACCCCTCGGCCCTGGTGTCTGTGTCCCGTTCCCCTTTCCCACAGCGGCTCCCTCACCCCCTCAGCCTGTGGGACTTGGCGCGCCTCCCGACACTCTGTACACTGTGAAGTGAAGATTTCAGCCGTGGCTGCCGAGATGGATGGCTTTGTAAATCATTCCCAACGCGAGGACTCGCTCCAAGTTAGTCTTCCCTCTGTGTGACGGGAGTTCCTTAAGATAGGTCTAAAAAAAAAAAAGAAGTTATTTTGGGGGACAACGCCAGGAGATCTGATATCGTTTAAGAATCTTGTTTTTTCTTCTTCTTCTTCTTCTTCTTCTTCTTCTGTTAGCGGCTGACGGACGCGTTGAGTCTCGGCTATCTGGTTCTGGCGCGCGTTGACGCTAATGCCGCCACATCGCCCAACGTAGCAGATTTCTGTGACACGCGTGTCTTCCTAAAAGGCCTGTGGTTATTCCTCTGCTCCATCACCGATGGGGGGGGGACTCCTGTGAGAGACAAGCTAAAGTGAGTAATGGCGCCGAAGCCGCCTTGTATAAACATGTCAGAGAGCGGGAAGGTTCTCATGTCACGGAGGTATTTTTGGCTCTCACAGAGTGACACGCTCGCCGAACGGTAGAAACCCCCTCCAGCCAGGACCGGAGCAGCCGCCGCGTTCGCTGGTGTCGCCGGACGCTTCGAGAACGCCACCGCTGCGTTCTGGGGGGGGGGGGGGGGGGGGGGGACGCGTTACGTCAAACTCCGCTTGTTATTCGACCCCGTTTTGTTTTTCCTCCCCTCCTTCCTGCGCGGCGCCTCCCTCCGTTTCTCTGCCCGGCAGAGGTTTGGGTGAGGCGGTGATGAACGAGTGGAACCGGGACCGTTATTAAAGGTGGGCCGATGATTAATAAGGACCGTGTGTGTTTTTTGCGCCGCCGTGTAAATAAAACACATCATTCACGCGACGCGGGGGGGCCTGCGCGGCGGGAGTGATTTATGGCGGAGGCGGAGACGCGGGCCGAGCCAAAGGCTGCAGCGCCCGCGCCGACACGGCGTCCGGACAGTGCAGCCACCTCGCCGCCAGGACATGGCCCGGAAGAGCTCGCGCGCCCGCTCTCTCCATCACGCCTTCTCTTATCGCCGCCCCTGTCACGCGTCGCAGTCGACCGTCGTGACTTCTCTGTGAAGCGTGGCTTTCGTGCTTTTTGGCTGAAACTTATAAAGGTGCTTTGAAGGTGTTGTTTTAGGTCTGTTACTAGACTGCGCAGCTGTTTTGTTTGTATTGCCGTTATTAGGGCATTAGCTAAGCAATATGTACGTCTATGTAGTATGAACTCTTACAATAGCGAAACCACATGAAGTTTTCCACATCATTGGAGGTGAAATCTAGCAAAAAAAATTATAAAATAACCACCAAAGTTAAGACGTCACATCAAGACATTGGGTCAGTCGCCATGGTGACCGTCGGGTGTGAACGACAAAGGAGCAAAGCCCTGGAAGCACAAACGGTACACAGTAACAGTATGTCCGAGAACAGACCGAGCGGCGTGGACCGTCCGACCTTCAGCGCCTCCAGAAGGGCTCCCTGCCGGCCCCCGGTGTCCAGGCGGAGACACATTGGATGTGCCAGTCTCTCTGGCAGCTGGCCGCCACTCCACCGCCGCCCTATCGATCCACTTCAGACCGCCACTTATTTCTCAACTTCAAACCCCTGATGGAGTGTGTGTGTGCTCAGGGACGGAGCGTCTATTGCGGGCAGCCCCGCGTCTCGCGTGGATTTGTGTCCTCATCAATCCTCACAATGCATTTTGGATTACAGAACGTGGGGGGGGGGAGGAGGGGGGGGTAGCTATTTGGGGAGCCCTCTGTTTGTTTTGGATGTTGAACTGCCTGTGTCTCTGCTCAGAGGTTCAGCGTATGTCAGCCATGAGTGTGCATGGCTCACAAATACATGTTGTTTCCTCTTCTTTTCCATTGCCACAGACCCAGGAAGTCAAAAAAATAATAATAATTTGTGAACAATGCAGTCATTCTGAACCTTTTATTTAATCCGCACCACTAAAAGTTCTGTTTTCCACAAAAAAGTAGCAGCAGCTCGATAAACCGCCGTTCTTTCTCTCGCTCTCGGCCTCTCTGAGAACTCTGGTTTCAGTTAAGGGCCCTTTGTGTGTCTGGCGCAGAGCGCTGCCTCGTCCCTGGAGGCACAAACAGCCATTGTCCTCGTCCACGGCGTCGCTCCACTGACACGGAGCCCGGGCCAGAGTGTGGCCTGAATGTGCACTGCCACATTAACTCGGCCTGTGTCTCTGCCCACAGATGGCTGGTTTCACTGCTGTAAACACCGCCCCAGAGAGAGAGAGGGAGAGAGAGAGAGAGAGAGAGAGAGAGAGAGAGAGAGAGAGAGAGAGAGAGAGAGAGAGAGAGAGAGAGAGAGAGAGAGAGAGAGAGAAAGAGAGAGCGAGAGAGAGAGAGAGAAAGAGGCGAGGTGGGAGTCTGCAGAGATGGACCGCTTGTCACATGGGCCTGTTATTTTTTTCGTGTTTTATTGAAAACCTGCCGGCTTATTATTCCTGGAGGAGATGACCTCAGCTTCCTTTCCCGAGGCCCGCCGCCGCCGTCCGCGCAGCTTTCTCCCTCGCGCTCCGTCTTGGAGTGGTACGTGCCGCCATTTCTTCACGGGCCCGTGGGAAGTGTTTCCAACGGATTCACAGTCTGGACGTGCGGCGTAGAAAAGCGTCCAGCTGTAATAATGGAACAAAAAAGCAGTGTGACACGATGAGCACTGGATAACAAAGTCTGGCGACAAGGGGAAACGGGGAGTCCAAACCCTTTATTTCACGTCAGTTGCACATCAATGCCCCGCAAAATGAGACATCTGGATATTCCCCCTCGGCCATCCTCAAAGCGCGTGGGTTGATCTTGCGGCATGCCTGTGAATTTCTTTTTGTGTGTGTCTGTGGGTGCGTGTGTGTGTGTGTGCGTGCGTGCGTGCGTGCGTGCGTGTGTGCGTGTGTTTGTCATCAAAGCCCTTTGGCAGAGGATCCAAGTGCCACCGTCACGCGGCTCTCAGCCCTGGCCGGCCCCCGCGGCGTCTGACCCGACACGGGGAGCAGTGCGCCGCTCCCCCTCCGTCCCCCTCCGTCCCCCTCCGTCCCCCTCCGTCCCCCCGTCCCCGTCCCCTCTTCCTCCTCGCCTGACGCCACCTCGTCCCTGACAGGGAAAGAAGGGCACCGACCCGCCGAGGCTCCCAGCTGCCTTTTGGGTTACGCCGATGTCTTCTCTCTCTGCGTGTTTCTCTTTTCATGTCGGGCCCTTTTCCCCGGGCCGCCGGTGGCAGCTGCCTATTCCACTGTTCACTGGGGGCATGCCCTGGATTCAGCGTCGGCTCGTCTGGCAACACAGGGAGAGAGAGAGAGAGTTAGGGAGAGAGAGAGAGAGAGAGAGAGAGAGGGAGAGAGAGAGAGAGAGCGAGAGAGAGAGAACATAGTGAGAGACGGGAGAGAGAGAGAGAGAGAGAGAGAGAGAGAGATAGAGAGATGTGACATTGTGAGAGAGGGAGAGAGAGAGAGAGAGAGAAATAGAGATATGACATAGTGAGAGAGGGGATGAGAGAGAGAGGGAGGGAATGGCAGAGAGAGGGAGAGCGAGGGAGGGAGGAGGGGAGTGCCCCCGATGTGCCAGTCTGCCCCTGGCCCAGCCGGCGTGACATAAATACCAGCCAATGCTGCGCCACCTTGGCCCTGCCGCCACAGGAAGCACGTGCTGCGTCTCAGATCGGGGCCAGGGAGCCGTGTGGGTGGGGGGGGTGGGACCTGGGGGGTTGGGACCTGGGGGGGTGCGCTGCGGTGCCGGGGCAGAGAGTCGGGGAGGGGGGGAGGGGGGGGGGGTGGAGTGTGCCGCGCTGGGGGTTTGGAAGTGCATGAGCCCCGTGCTGAGGGAGACTACAGGGCAGTGGCTTTCTCATCTCCTTTGTTTACACAGCCAGCCAAGTGGGACTAGTGCTTTACCTGGCCTGCCAAGTTCACGCACACATACACTCGCGTGCACACACACACACACACACACACACACACACACACACACACGCGCACACACACACGCGCACGCACGTAGAACACACACCCAAATCCTCCAATATGTACATGGGATCGTAAGTAGCTTAGCCCAAAGTAGGCGAGTCGGTATTGGTCCCAGCCCTCCCCTGGAAATGACAAATTAGATATGTTAAAGAGACTGGCATGGGTATTATGAGTAAAGCACCATTTTGGAAAGGGTTAGGTGAAAAATAGTCATCACTGCTAGCACACGTGCTATAAGCTTAGGGGTTTAGGATTAAGTTCAAGTATTAACTGCTTGTGATACTGTATGCTTTAACTGAAAGGATAATATACTGTACAATATACATGTTTGTTGGCCCATCTGGAACATACACACACTCTTCGAGAAACCTATATCGCTCCAAGGAGTGTGAGCTTACACTCTGTACCTATGCGGACTGTCCCAGATAGTGTTTATGTAGAGCTCTGCTCCCTTCCTGCAACAGGCCACACTCTTTTACGAGCTCCCTCCACCTCTACCCCCTGCTCTCTTCACAAGCGCTCCCAAAATCACACAGAGACACAGTAAGAGGCGTGTTAAAGCTAATGGAAGGCATTTACATGGAGTGGGTGTAACTGACACCAATCCCGCTGGGGCAATTACAGGAAATTAATTACCAACCTTTTCCTGTATTAACGGTTTATTTTCAAATAAAGCAAGGCTAATTCAGTCGTTTTGACACAGAAAATTGAGTCAATGAGGATTAAGGAGAAATCTATTTGCTAAACAAAGTCGTCAAAGGGGAAGTAAGGGTTAAAAAAAGAAAACAGAAAATCCCCCGAAATGCCGTAATTAGGACATGATAATTCCTCTGCAGCGGCGTGGCACAAGTCACACCGTAGGTATTTGACTGGTATTTGACTGCCATTTCTCAGCCCGCGCTCTCGTTTCTCCTGCCTGTTTACCCTGTGCAGGCGTACCCTAACGCCGGGAAAGGACTGGAATCTCTGGGATGGGAGGGGTGGGCGATGACTGCTGGTAAGGGGTGCTAAGAGGGGAAGAGAGAGAAACCAAGAGCCTACGGGTGACTGACATGAGCTGTGGTGGGGGGGTATCAGGAGGGGAGAGAGGGAGTTTGTGTGGGTCGGAGAAAGAGAGAGAGAGAGTGAGAGAGAGAAAGAGAGAGAGAGAGAGGAAAAGAAAGAAAGAAAGAAAGAAAGAAAGGAAGAAAGAAAGAAGAGAAAAGAAGAAAAAATAAAAGAAAGAGAGAGCCCCCCTGTGACAGCCTGGGAAACGTAGAGGGGCCATCTGGCGTGAGGGGCCAAAGGACAGGGCTCAGCGACCTTTGACCCAGATTCCCCCCCCCCCCCACCCCCCTCTTAGCAAACATTGCGAGCGCTGTGTATTTATGGAACGGCGGAGGAACAAACAACAGCCCGGCCACGGGCTGTCACGGCCGGGCGGCGACCCCCCCCCCCCCCCCCCCCCCCCCCCCCCCCGTCTCTCAGGTGTCTCCCGGGGACGAAAGGCAGAGAAGCCGCGACGGAGAGAACGGAGGGAGCGCTCCCCATTAACCCGACCGCACTCCCATCAGTCATCCACAGGGCGGCCGCGTTGGAAAGCGCTCGGCCTTCCTGAATCCTTCCGGATTTGTTTGCTCATGAAACGGCGTGGGGGACCGACGTCTGACCGTGACTCACGTCACCGCACGGAGGCTTGTGGAACGTGTAGTTCACAGGCATTGATGAGGATATCAGCGTGGCATGTTTACCGTGTCAGTCGCCTGTCCCCGTCGTAGACCGTTGACTGCTGCCTGTGTTGTTTCAGCGTTTGTGTGGACTGCTCGTCTGCGTGCAGGGGCTGGGGTTATGTCAAAGGCCACGAGTTAGGGGGCACAGTTGAGCCTTGTATCTTTTCAGAGAGAGAGCGCGTGTGTGTGAGAGAGAGAGAGAGAGAGAGAGAGAGAGAGAGAGAGAGAGAAAGAGAGAGAGAGAGAGAGAGAGAGAAGGAGAGAGAGAGAGAGAGAGAGAGAGGGCTTCCGTGTATAAACCCAAAACGATGCTTTTGGGTTGGCGAGTCCAGTGTAGCCGCTTGTTCAATCAAACTGTTTCCCGATGTAGCTATCCGAGCCCCACCGCCACTGGCTAACATCAACAATAACAGCTCGCCTGCCGAACACGCTACACTGATCAATACTACCTGCTGAGGCTAGCAGGGCTCCTTAGGGCACGGACTAACCCCCCCCCCCCCCTCCCCCTCACAGTCCTCCTTCATCCCTAACATCCCCTCCACCCACTCCGACTCTCACACGGCCAGAGCCAGTGGTGAACACGGGTCAACGCTGGAGACAGTCAGAGTAGCGCGGGTGTGTGGCTCCTCCCATCACCTTCTCATCACTCTCTTCTGACTGTTGATGTCCTTCTCTCTCCCTGTGTATTCTCTCTTTCAATCTCTCCCTCACTCAGTAGTTCTCTTTGCGCACCCCCCCCCCCCCCCCCCGCCCCGCACCCCTCCTTTTTTTGTTCTTGCCTTACGAGGGGGATGGGTGAGTCCATAAGAGAATCCAGGTCTGAATAGACTTTTGTCTTGCCCTTTCTTCCCGGTCCTGACTGTGTCAATTGCGGGGTACCCCTGGCTAAAGGCTGCCCTGCCTCAGACACAGACTGACTGGCTGGCTGGCTAGTTAGCATGCAGGGGAGCCCCGCTAAGGCCCGGCAGAGGTGGCTGCCATGGGGGCCAGCGCCGGACCGGCTTCCCTGAGATCAGCTCCATGAAACAGAAAGGGCGAACCTTTCAGATTTACCCCCCCCCTCTCTCTCTGTCTCTCGCTCGCTCACACACACACACACACACACTAACACAACGAACGTACATTAATATCCCCTAATGATCCACTTTTGCCTCATTGGCGGGCTCTGATAATGGGCCGCCGCTGCGAGCGGGGCTGCATGTTTGAGTGCTGATGTCGGGGCTTTTCAAGATTCCTCCATGGCCGAGCCGCCCTAATTAGCCCCTGAGAAGAGCAGGGCCCTCTGCCTGGCGGACCCCAGCGGGTAAACAACCGCCCCCGCTCTGCCTCTCCCTCGCTTCCCCTGCCTTTATATGGAGTGATGACCTCACGCATGCTGATGTCCTGTGGTCGGTGCCCCCCCCCCCCCCCCCTCCCCCGCCGTCCCCCCCGTCCCGTCCCCCGTCCCCTGCCCGTAGGGGGCCAAGAATCCCGGGCATTCGCTTCTCAGGAGTAGCGACCGGATCAGCCATGCTAGCTATGCGGGCCACGCGGGGAGTATTGGACCAGAGCCGGCGGACCTCATAATAAGCCCAGTGTCTCAGCGCTGACGTCTCAATCCCGGCCGCTCCCACCCAATGCTCCCTTTGTTCCCGCCTCGCTTTTGTGATGGAGTCGAGAAAAAAAAAAAAAAAGTAACGAATAGAAAGAAAGAAAGACAGACGTGTCGCAGGCATTCACATTTCATTTCTCTTTTTCTTTTTTTTTTTCTTTCTTTTTTTTCTGTACTCCCCCAAACGACGTGAAAAGACTCCATTGAAGTGCAGATTGAGTGTGTGCCGCTGCGGGTTGCGTAGCGGCTGAACGGGAACGCTGGCCAGGGAAAATACCCTGGCAGCGGGACGCGGGCCATTCCAGAACCTCGCGCGCTGCCATTCCACAAACAGCGGCCGGCGTCATGGCAACCCCCGGGGACAGACGCACACGAGATGTCAGCGGAGATGTCCTCATAAATGCCCCGCGCCTGGCAGACCAGACAGGCTTCTGGAAGACCAGCGTCCACAGAGGACGACGCTACGCGGGTGCCCTGCAGTATAAACGTGTGGCGTCAAACAAAACGTTATGTTAGGATTGTGTCGCAGGGATTCTTCGAATACTTCAGTTCGTTTGATTGTAACGTCATTAAAGAAATTAATCTCAGCGCATTGAGTACACAGATGGTGTTCTTGGACTATTATTTACTAATATGTATTATGTGTTGTTATTTTCCTCGTACTATGCCTGAACGAGTGTGAAAGCTCGGCTCCTCCGTCTCCCTAGTAGCAGAGTCTACTGGACCTGGACATACCAGAGGAGATATGCTCTGGTCGGCTAATTCGTGTCTGCAGCATATGCTCACGCAAAGCCCAGGCAATTACCTATGGGGGGCGGTGACGGATAGCCTTGACCACCAGGAACGAGGAGAGAGAGGGAGAAAGAGAGAGAGAGAGAGAGAGAGAGAGAGAGAGAGAGAGGGAGAGAGGGCAAGAGAGAGAGAGGGAGAGGAGGGAGCCTAATGGCCGCCTCTCTCCCTCACCCCCACCGCCAGGGCTCCCCTGTGGGTCGTACGTTCAGAGGGCTTCACCCAGAGGCAGGCGCACTGATGGGGGTGTCCCTCCACCGCCGGGGCCTGGCCGCCCCCTCCCTCCTGCCAGGGTGCAGGCTAATTGGGTGGGCGTGACGGGCTGGTTATGGCTGTAGACCCTGCCCGGGTGGTGGGCTGGTGGAAACCACACGACTAATGTGCTTTCTGGAGCGCACACACATACTGTACACACACACACACACACCATTTTACTGTTGACTCCATTTGAAGCTCTCCGTCTGCCTGGATCGAAAAAAAAAACAAGAGTGGAAAATGGTTGAGTGAATGTGTGAACGAGAGCGGGTAAGAGGAAGATAACATGTTTACTGGGGTGTGTGCGTGTGTGCACGTGTGTGGTGCGTGTGCATGTCTGTGAGTGTGTGTATGCGTGCGTGTGTGTGTGTGTGTGTGCTTCTGAAAAAAAGAGAGAGAGAGAGCGCGAGAGGTGGTGGAGGGGGAAAAGCAATATTGTCCTGTAGGGCTCAGACACTCCTGGAATTAATCTATTATCTTCCTGCACAGCTGCCATGTACGATACAAGGTGCTCGACAAGTCCCCCCCGCCATTGTATCTCCGTGACATTTGCCCATTGAGCGGGGCCTGCTGACACCGGCACCATCCCCGCCGACGGCAAATGAAGCCCCGGCGAGAGGGGAGACGGAGAGAGGGGAAGGGGGGGAGGGGGGGGGGGGGGGGGGGTTGGTACCGGGGAGAGGAGCCCGAGAGGCAGGCTAGGTGTCCGCCCGTGTTTAAAGGCCTGACCTAAGCACCTTGCCCCTGGGCTTTTTATCGGCCGCCGCGCCGGCAAACACCTCCAGGAGAGGGAGGAGGAGGGCGCCGGGCCTAATAGGCTGAGGGCGCTGAGCTGTCCTTGTCCCCCCCCCCCCGCCCCCACCTCCCTCCCTCCTCTTCTCTCCCAGACCTCCCCCCTCTATCTCTGCCTCGGCCCGCCCGGTGAAGGGCAGCCTTTAAACGGCTGTCGTCCGGCCCGCGACCGTGCGGCGACCACGCGCGGGTGTCCAGTGTCACGGCAGGGGCCCGAGCCCTGTCAAGGACAAAACCAACCCGGTGGAGGGAGCGATAGAGAGAGCTGAAGGCGGGAGGAGAGAGACCGAGAGAAGAGCGATAGGGGAGCGACAGAGGGAGAGAGAGAGAAAGGGGAAAAAGAGAGAGCAAGGAGACATATTACAGTGTGTGATGAATAACCTATACTCCCCACAAAGCGAGGGAAGGGTGGTGGGGAGGTGGGGAGAGAAGAGGGGATGAGAGAGGGGGTAGGGGGTCTGGCTGCTCTGGGCTGGGCTTTTCAACAGACAGGGCTGTCAAGCGAGCATGGTTTTATTTATTTATTGTTGGACTGCTTAAGAGATGGTGAAGGTCAGGCAATGTGTCTGCTGCCCAGCTTTGTTGTGTGAGCTGGATCAATTTATGAAATATGTCTGTTAACAATGCGGCAGATGTAATCTCTCTCTCTCTCTCTCTCTCTCTTTCGCTCTCTCTCTCTCTACCGCTTTATCCTCCTCCCTCTGTTTCTTTTCTCGGTCACCGTGGTAACCTCGTCTCCGTTGCCATTGCCGCTGACGTTATTTTTGCGAATGTAAACAACACCAGCACCACCGTGCTCATGTGAATTTGTGAACGTTGTCTGAAATGCATTACACATTTATGTCAGTTAAGCTTTGGGCTTTTGGCTTTGAAAGTACCTGAATATTTATGAGCATGTTATGCTTTTGTCTGGTTTGACATGATAGGTGCATGGTGTTTTGAAAGAACGCGGCGCTGAGGAGGAGAGCTGCGAGTGGTTCTCCCTCAGCCCAGTGTTAAGCCATCCCTGGCCGCCTCCCCAGCTCTCCACCGGACCGCCCAGCCACACTGTCCCTCTGTGTGTCTCCCACGTTCCCTCTGACCCAGAGTTTCCCTCCCTCCCCCTCCGTGGTGTGCGCTCAGCCTCCAGAGCTCTCCAAGCGGAACCCTCTGAGGACTGGGAGGCTCCGTACGGTTCCCAGCCCGCCCGCCGGCCGACCCGACCCAGACGGTCCTGCGGTCCTGGACGGCTGCCTCGAGGGCCGCTCTCCTGGTCACACCGTCGGGGAGAGCTCGGTCCTGGTGCACCCCTGGGGGTCGCACCGCGGAGCGTAGCGGATGGGCCCGTGGACGGCGCGGTGGGTTTGAACCCGGCCTCTCCCACCTCCTCCTCCTCCTCCTCCTCCTCTAGTTCACCCGGAGCACGAGGAGGAAAAGAGCATGTTGTTTGGAGAGTGTGGTCGCACATCTGAGTTTAATAATGTGTTCTGCTGGAGATGGGTCACATTGTGCGTCTCCCCTTAAATGAACCGAAGGTAATCTGGGACAACCACACGTGGGGGGTGCGGGTGGATGGTGTGTGTGTGTGTGTGTGTGTGTGTATGTGTGGGTGTGCGTGTGTGTGTGTGTGTGTGTGTGTGTGTGTGTGTGTGTGTGTGTGTGTGTGTGTTTTATGAGTAAACAGTTTGAGGAAGAGCCAGCAGCAAGAATGCCGATCTTTGTTTTGGCTGCGTCGTGGCCAGCAGTTTATAGACATAAATATAAACAGCACGCGGGGAAAAAAAAATTATAATCCCCCCGGGCGACGGGGTTAAGAAAGGAGATGCTCCCCCAGATGACCCCCGGTGACCGCGTGGGAGCGGAGCTGAGGGACGGGTCATTCTGCGACGCGGTGGAGGAGACGCCCCACCAACCCGGGGGGGCGGGGGACCAAGCGCTCCTCTGCGTCTGGTGAATGACATACAGACGGGGGGGGGGGGGGGGGGGGGGGTCACTGGGAGGAGGAGGAGGAGGGGGGGCCCGCAGGAGCCATGACCATGTGATCATCCCAACGGGCCAATCAATACGAGCTCATTAGCGAAGCTAAAGCCACGGCGTAACTGTCACGTCGGACCGCTGTTGCTAGGTGGGCCCGCCGTTGCTAGGTGGGCCGGCCGACCGGCCCGCGCCGCGCTGCTCCGTCTCTTCCTTCTCTTCTCCTTTCTTCCGGCGCCCCAGCGTACTTTCTTTCTTTCTTTCTTTCTTTCTTTCTTTCTTCTTTTTTTACCCAGCCCACATTCAACTTGTTCCACTTTGCTCCGCGGTGCTGGAGAAAGAGACGTGGGGTGAACAGCGTTATTGAATCCACACAGGCGTGGTGGCGGCGGCGGCGTATAGTTCACACTGTGGATTCATCTAAATTCTATGGAATCTACGGCAACACACACACACACACACACAGACACATCTCTCTCTCTCTCTCCCCCTCGCCCTCGGAGTTGAGAGGCTTGTAGATCTTTAATTATGTATCACATTCTATTGCCCTGTTTTATGGAAACTCCAGACTGGATTCGCTCAAGTCATCGACTTGAAAGTTTTGAAAACCTCCAGTGACAGGAATATTAATGTGCCAGCAGTGTCATATCTGTTTCAGCTCATGCATATTCAATGTCCCCCCAGCTCTCCAAGATTTATGTCAGCCTTTGCTGGAGTCTAGTTTTCCACCATTGGAGATAATAGCATGCTAAATTGATGTTATCGGGAGCAGGTTCCTTTTTTTCCCTCCCTCTCCCCTCTGCTCTCCTCTGCAGGTCGGAGGGGGTGGGGGTGGGGGGGGGGTGGGGGTGTACGGAGCGGAGACCCCCGCCCGATGCTCTGCTTTCCAGCTCCCGTGGACCGTTGGCTGCCGTTCTAGCGCTCACCTCCACCCACACCCAGCAGCACGCCTCCACAGGCCCACTCAACATGGGGGGAGAGAGAGAGAGAGAGAGAGAGAGAGAGAGAGAGAGAGCGAGAGAGAGAGAGAGAGAGAGAGAGAGAGAGAGGGGCGGGGGGGGAAGCATATTTTTGAGGGAGATTAGGGGGCGATCCCCTGGATTATCTTTTAATTAAGGACGGTTGAGTTGTGCCCACTCTGGTGGAGCAAACGCCCAGCCGCTAATGAAGTTTAAACAGACATACTTTATTTAATTACGGCTAATCGCTGGGGCCCAAAGTCCGGCCCCGTTTGATCTGCCTGTCGCACCGTAATCTTCCTGGCAGATAGCATCTCCCTCCTCTCCCCAGCTCCTTTTTAGAGGTTGCTACGGGAGGTCCAACATTAACTATGGGTTAATTGAGACAGCCTGGTTGGAAGTGTGTGTGTGTGTGTGTGTGTGTGTGTGTGTGTGTGCACGCACACACACGTGTGTGCTTGTGCTTGCATGCGCATGTATGACTGTGACACAAAGATGGAGGGCCAGCGAGGGAGAGCAATGGAGGGAGGGAGGGGGGCTCTCAAGGAGGAAGAGGAGGAGGAGGCAAAGGGGGTTTGATTGATGTGTTTGTGGCCTCAGAAGTCATCCTGTTTTCTCAGCCCCTGCTCTGTGAATGGGGCTCCGCTGTGGGCTGCACCTCCCAGGCCTTGATATCTCCCTGTCTGGCTGTTTGGCTCCAGGGACACTAGGGGGCCGGGGCCAGGCTGCGTCCTAGCCTCTGCCAGTGACATATGCTAATGTGCACGTGTGCCGTGCATGTGCAGTAGTGGGCTCACTGCTACTTTTAAAGGGGAACATATTCCCTTGCGTGTGTGTGTGTGTGTGTGTGTGTGTGTGTGTGTATGTCTGTGTGTGTGTGTGTGTGTGTGTGTGTGTGTCTGTGTGTGTGTGTGTGTTCGCGTTCGCTTGCTGACAGTATTTTTCCAAATGTAAACGTATGCGCTGAAAAGCTCCCGCGTTTGTGAAGGGCTGCCGGCTGCTGTTGTTGTTCCCTCTCTGTGTGAGGTGCGGGGTCAGGGCAGCAGGGGCAGCAGAGAGCAGAGAGAGCAGAGTGACGTGGGCTGTCTGACCTGGATGGGCCCTGGGCTGCTTGGTGGACGGAGGAGGGGGGTACGAGGAGGGGGGGGGGGGGGTTATAAGTGACAGCCACACTCAGGGAGGGATTGGGTCTGCTGAGACATATGGCAGAGGAGCAGGACTCACTGACATTTCCCTCTGAAGCAGGGGAGGGGGGAGAGAGGGGGGGACGGGGGACGGAAGGGGGGTGATGGCAGAAATTAAAGAGGGGGGCCGAGGAAAGAGGGAGAGAAAGAGATGGCTCCCTTAATAAATGCAATATCCTCAAATCGGGTGAAAAGAGCCAGAGGACAGTGTTGCTTGCTGTGGTAAATGGATCTTTATATCTCCATCTCTCAGACACACACACACACACACACACACACACACACCAGCACACACACACACACACACACCAGCACACACCAGCACACACTCAACATTCTTTGTCTCTCTCACACTTATCCTCAACTCTTTCTCTATGACCCCCCCCCCCCAATCCTCTCCAACCACCCTGTGTTGTTGTGTTGTTTTCTACTCTTACCAGGGCCCCTTCCTCCTCCCCTCCTCCCTAGCGCAGAGCATGCCAGTAAATTAGCGATTTATGCTCCGATAAGAGATGTTAACTGAACCGGCGTATACATATTCATATACCTGAAGCTGTTGATTAACAACGCTTTGTGTTCGAGCAGAGAATTGCGCATTGTTTTCCTTTCTGCGTCATGTGAACCAAAGAGTCAGTCGAGGCCGCCACGCGCCTCACAACAAGATTTACGGCTTTAATTATCCAAAGTAAAATGGCAAAATTATTCATCGCCGTCTCTAAAACACGCTTGACGGAATTATGCATCGGGAATGGTGAATAATTGAATCTTTCCTTCAGATTGTGACAGAATAGTTAATTTATTAATGGGCGCACGCAGAGCGGCGTCGCGGCACAGGGTCTCGGTCCTGCAGGTGGGGAGCCAACCCCACCTTCTTCAATAAGTCACGGGGCGCGGGGCCGGCGAGCGCGGTGCAGCTTCCCCAAAAAACACACCCAAAACAAGCGGGAGAGCGAGAGCTCCTCTCCCAAAAGCCCCTGGTGTTAAACAGTAGCGTCTCTCCCCGGGCCCCTGAAATATTGAGCGTGCTGTTTGTGATGGGGATGAAAGACAAAGGGCCCTTTGACTCGTGCACACTGACACTTGGCACACAACAAACACAATCAAGTGTGCCTTCTTGATCCATAATGGATGACAAAGGGCTTCTTTGCCGAAAGAGCATTATTAAAGGATTAGGGAAAGGGGAGACAGAGAGAGAGAGGGAGAGAGAGAGAGAGAGCGGGCCAACACGGATGCGAGTAAACATCAACAATTTGTCGAGTGCCGCGGCGACGCCAAAATAAAGTTTGCCTTTCATCGACAAAACCAGTCACATATTAGCCTAATGCATGTATCGAAGAGATCCCATTAATAATCACATTGTGATGAGGCGTCTGAATCGTCAAACACGGATCTAGCTGCGGCAACCGAAACGCGCAATTCATACATAGGTATTTGAGATTTTCTTTTTTGAAAAACATTGACGGCAATATTTATGACCGTGATCAATATTAAAGTCGGAAGAGCACTGTCACAATGTCACAGATCAGAGAGGGGCTGCGTGAACCTTGACAGTTCAGTAGAATCCACTTTGCATGTCTTGCCTAGGCGCCAGGGGCCAGGGGCCAGGGGCCAGGGGCCGGGGGGAGGGGGGGGAGGGGGTGGGGGTTCGGGGGGGTTTAACGTTGTTAGCCGTTTAACCCTTTGCCCCTGTCCTTGAGACCCTGTCATGTCCAAGTGGCACCCCAAATAAGCACTTTTGACACGGGGGCTCGGGGGCCAGTGGCCCCTGGCTCCGCTGACAGTTCCACACAATGGGCCCCTCCGCCATTGATTGCCCTTTGCTGTTATGCAAATGCCCGGGGGGCTTTGGCCGCCACTAGCCCGTGGAGTAAGGTGAGGTACTTTGTGGGGGGGGGGGGGGGGGGGGGTTAAAAGCAACACTTTGTGTTTGTCAGACCTCTCTCGGTGTCTCCTCTCAGGAGGTTAAGTTACACACTGTGCCGGCGCTTCTTAAGCCCGTGTTTCTCCCTGTTCTGGAGATGTTATGTTTCACGGGAGAGACATAAAGCCAGGGAGGCCTGCTTTTTTCTTTCTCTCACACACCCCCACCCACCCACACACACCCGCCCACACCATCAAAACAAAAGCATGTAGCCTACTCTCTCTACCGATCTTCTTTTCTATCTTTCAGACTCGTACACACACAAGGACTCGTACACACACACACACACACACACACACACACACATACACACACACACACACACACACACACTGGCCGAGCGTGATCCAGCGTGTTCTCTCCACCACCTACACGGTCCAAACCCACTGCCATCCCCTGGCTCTCTGCACCCCCCCCGTGCCCTGATGCCTTTCTCCTCCGTGGGTGGGAGGCCCGGGCCGGGCTGGCGTGGTGACCTGGCAGCATCTGGGAGTGAGCCACGCGCTGCTCAGCCCACGGGCATCCCGGGCGCCGAGCCTCCCCTCATGTCGACACCTCCTCGACACCCGCTCAGCACGCATTCCACACTCCGTGTTTTATTATGAAAAGAAGAAGAAGGAGGCCTCCAGGACTCTTCCTCACGGTCTTTGAAGTGGAGGCGCGGTTAACGTTCGTGTCAGTGTCTCGGAGAGAGAGAGAGAGAGAGAGAGAGAGAGAGAGAGAGAGAGGGAGAGAGAGAGAGAGAGAGGGAGAGAGAGGCAGAGGGAGAGCGAGGGGGAGAGAGGGAGAGAGGGGTGGGAAAGAGCAGATGAACCGTGGAAGCCTCTTTCCTTGTTGACGTTGTTTTGATCCGTAGCGACTCACGCCGCTCCGCTCGGCGCTCCGAGCCAGGTTGGGGAAAACGTACAATAGTATAAATGATTCATTTGACTCTGCACTGCAACTTCATTAGGAGGCTGTGTGTGTGTGTGTGTGTGTGTGTGTGTGTGTGTGTGTGTGTGTGTGTGTGAGAGAGAGAAGTTTGAATGCCTTTGAAAAAAAAAAAAGAACACGTTTGAGGGAGCACATAAATGGGATTAATAGCCGCAGCGAGGAGGGGCCCGGAGTTCTGCGCTAAAGCCCGGGCGGTTCATGCCAGCGTTTTCTAAAGTCCTGTAAGTGATGATGTTTGGAGAGCGCAAAGAAAAACATGCCTGCAAAGAAACAGAAGGGGCGAGCCGGAGCCTGTTGCTGTTGGGATATTTCACGGCTGCCCTGACCCTCCGGCAACACAGGGTTATCGCGGCATCGGACCGGCCCGTCCAGGGACTCTCCGGGACCTGACAGCGAGGAGGGGGGAGGAGGGGAGAGAGCGTTGACGCCGGCCTGATGTGGTGATGAGGCCGGACGGCCTTTTCCCCACCCGGTCCCACAGCGCCGCCATCGCACTCCATTTACGTACGCTCACATAAAGAGAGCCGCCGTGAGAGAGCGGAGAGAGGCCGTTGAAGCGCGCGTGTGTGTGTGTGTGTGTGTGTGGGTGTGTGTGCGTGTGTTGTTGCATGTGTGCATGTTAGTGTGTGTCGTAGTCGGAGTGGGGTTTGAGGTGAGGGGGAGGGGGGGGGTGGGCTGCTCAGCTGAAACAGCGTCCCCAAGGTTGAAACAAATCTCGCAGACTTGTGGACCTCTACTCAGGGACTGACGAGCGTGTATGTGTGTTAGCGCGCGTGTTTACACAGCGTTCTGCGGAACCGTGTCATTTCACACCATGTCCTAGTGGCTTGCGTATCCTCTCCCCCGAAATTCTCACGGAACCAGATTTGTTTGTGTGCGTGTGTTTGTGTGTGTGTGTGTGTGTGTGTGTGTGTCTGTGTGTGTGTAACCGACGGAGAGGAATGAGCGCATCGCCGCCAATAAGTGGAGGGACGTGATCCACTCTTGACGTTGGAAAAATAAACACAAACGAAGAGAGGAGGAGGAGGAGGAGGAGGAGGAGGAGGAATGGCGGGGTGGAAAATAATAAAAACAGAATGGAAGTGTTTCCATCCTTTTCCCCCCAGCTGTGTTCCCATGGAAAAGGCCCTGTTCGCCCCGGTGCGGGCCTCTTCCAGCGAGCCTGATGGGATAGCAGGGTGGGTGGGAGGGTGGGGGGGGGGGGGGATTGACAAGTTGTGTGTGCTTAGTTACACCAGCTAATGACCCTCATTATCGCCCCCTCGCTGGGAGCCGTCAATAAACAATTAGCCCTGGCATATGGACCGACAAACCCTTTGTTTCTGCCGCTCCCAGACAATGGGCTGCTCCCTCCCTCAGCCAGGAGGAGCACAGCACTCCAGAGGTTCAATACGCTCGCCAGACGAGGGAAGCTGTAATCAATGGCTTAACCCGATACCCTTAAACACCCTTCCCCTCGCTGGTGACCGCGGCCACCGGTGGAAGGTCAGACAGAAACGGCTTGATGTAAGACGGAGAGAGTCCGTACCCTGGTGGGTTCCACGTGGCCTAGCCCCGCTGATCAGAGATCAGAGGTTCAGAAGGGGAGGGAGGCTAGGTGCTAATTACCTGAGGGTGGACTGGGCCAGTGAAGGCTCTGGGCCCTTTGGCTTTGGCTGGTCCAGGACAAGCTTTGGTGGATTAGCTCGTCTGGCTGGCTAGACCTTGAGAACTCGGTTTGATGTTTATGAGGTCTGCCTTTCTCTCTCGTTCTAGCTCTCTCTCTCTCTCTCTCTCTCTCTCTCTCTCTCTCTCTCTCTCTCTCTAGCTCTCTCTCTCTCTCTCTCGTTCTCTCTCTCTCTCTCTCTCTCTCTCTCTCTCTCTCTCTCTCTCTCTCTCTCTTTCTCTCTCTCTCTCTCTCTCTTTCTCTCTCCTCCAGCGCTCTCTGCCTGGCGGCGCGGCGGATCCCTTTGAACATGGACGGAGCGCAGGTGGACTACACCTGAACCCGCGCCGTGATGTCTTCATCGGCGAGCGTTTCAGACCCTCCCGTCTGCTTTTCAGCCACCGTCAAAAGTTCAGAGGCAGA
Source organism: Galaxias olidus (assembly GCA_026901105.3). NCBI lineage: Eukaryota > Metazoa > Chordata > Actinopteri > Galaxiiformes > Galaxiidae > Galaxias > Galaxias olidus. The sequence goes on from JAPMUY010003695.1 coordinate 38,642, forward strand.
GGAGAGTTTTGTATTCACCGAGGAGTGAGCCTTTGAAACGGGGCGGATGAAAGGGCCGTGTCACCCTGAAGGGTAGCGGAAACAGCGAGGGGGGGGGGGCATGCGCGGGCATGGAGGGGGGGGGGGGGGGGGGGCCCCAAGGGGGCAACGCGTTTCGTTCGGCCACCTCCACGCCTCCAAGACAAGATTGCTAACGTTACCGGCGGTGGCCTTGTGAGTGAAGTGCGTGTGGCTTCGCATGGCGGTCGCCACTTCTCCTGATGCGCGTGTCATGGCGAAAAGGCCAATGAAATAGCCGTGATGCCGTAATGTATATACGGTGCGTATTTGTTGCTTGTTTTTGTTTTGCTCAGGGATGGGTCTCGTAAGGGAATGTGCAAATGCTCATATGCGTAGACGGTGTGTGCATTAAGGCCTAATTGCGTCAGTAATGGCACAGGAACAGGTCGCCGCGTCACTTGTTGGCCAACACTTGAATAATGCATCGCCATTTGCGGGTAATGAGCTCATTAATAGCGGAGCACAAGGGTTAGCCCGGCCTAAAGACCCTTGGTGTAGGGGATTAGCTTGGCCGTGTTGGAGGGCAGGTCGCGGGGGTCTGTGGGAGGCGCCTTTGTCCCCCCCTTTTGGGTCAATTGGGCTGGGGTTCATACCCACTCAGCGACCCGGCTTTAGCCTCCTTCGCGCTCCACTTCAGCGGGCAATAGAGTCGCACCCCCCATTGTCTAGCGGTGGATGGAGGAGAGTCCACCGTCCCACCCAGCCACTTGGCTCCTGGAGTGGGTCTTAGAGACCAGTGAACAGGGCCGCATCACAACACGGCACGCACACGCACACACACACACACACACACACACACACACACACACACACACACATACACCGCACACACCCACACACTTGACAATGAGCAAAAGGGGAACCCCAGCTGGGAGAGGCATTGATTCTTCCGTTACAGGCCGATTGTTCCCTTAAGGGGAGGCAGGAGAGGGGAGGAGACGGTGGGCCGGCCTGCGACTCCACCCCCCAGGCATTGAGTGGGACCTAGCAGGTGTAAACATCCAGCACTTCTCTCCTCATGAGTGGGCAGACATCAGGGCGGACCCCCAGGTAGTCATGGAGGATTGCCCCGGAGGAATGGGGAAATTCAGACGGAGATGGAAAGGGGGGTGGAGGATTGCAGGCTGCTCATACAGACAGAGCAGGCCAGGTGTCCAGCTGAATAGAACGGGTACTAGTAGGCCATTCGTTAACGTTCAACCATCCCCACAGAGATCACACAGGCCGACGTCCCGCTCGGCTAACCCGACAGAACGACTAACAGCCCCCCCGGCAGAGGGGGAGAGAGAGACGTACACCGCGGCAGCTCCCAGTCCAACCGAAGTTTACGCTGAGATGATTGAGCCCTCTCCGCTTGCATGTTCAAAACGGAAATGCAAAACCACATAGAAGAAGAAGAAGAAGAAGAAAAAAAAAAACAGAAACCCCCTCCTTTACCCGTGCCATAAGCATCCTCGTCTGTTTGGAACGAACGAGTAGGCAGCGGCTTACCGAGCCATCCGGAAACCGTTGGGCCGAAAGAAGTTTGTGGATTCGGTGGGGGGGGGGGGGCTCTCGGCGCTTAAGGCGCACGCTCCTTTCAGAAGCGCAGCGCGGGATTAGAGGAGAGAAAGAGCCGTGTATTCCGTCCAGCACACACTGTTTATCCCCGGCTCCACGCCCTCCAAACAGAACTCCATTAAACAGGAGAGTTTGGAGAAGCTTAGCACCTGTTATTTTTTCTTATTTGCGTTTTTTTTTTTTTTTTTTTTTTTTTTTTTTTGCTTACGTAAACTCCCGCTCCCTCTCTTTCCTCCCTCTCTCTCGCTCTCTCTTTCATCTTTGTCTTCCAATGCAAAGAGGATGAAGCCGGGGAAGGAGAGTGGCTCCATTATTGCTGTATTTCTTTCAGGGGGGAAACGTTATTTGCTGGAAAGATATCATCCGCTGGCTTTAATCCTCTTAGCGCTGGATTGCGGTTGTACTTACAGCGCCATGCACCTGCTAAACTACCTTCCCTTAAAGCTGTATAAACACAGCCTGCGAGATCCACTGGCTTCCCTGGCTGCCGCTGCAGCCCCACAGAGAGGAGTGCCCACAGGGAGTGCAGTGGAGGACACCTTATCTGGGGAAGGGGCTCTTGTCTGTAGTCTGGAGCTCCAGACCACCCTCTCCGGATGCGGTGCGGCCCCATGTCCAGTCCCCTAGCCGTGGGTGGCATTGGGTAGTTGGGGTAAGGGGGGGGGGGGGGGGGGGGGGCACAGACCACCAGACAGAGAATGAGGCCTGTGTTGAAGTGTTTACATAGGCTTTGCGGCCATGCTTGCACATCCTCCCAGTGTGAACGCAAGACACAGGAAGTTGAAACGCTGGTCTTCCCAAACCTTGTGTTTGGTAGAAGGACCATGTGTATGCCTTGCCTAAATAGTATAGAGTTAAACCCATTCATTTGTATGTAAAATAATTATACAATAATAAACTATCAACAAATAGAAGATAATGTGCACTTAAAAAAACTGTGATCGTAAAACTGTCAAAACTGTAAATTAAATATATAATAATAACAAATGGAGCAAGGAGCAGAGTTGTCACTAATGCACTGTAAAATATACAGTTCGGTGTATAATTGTAATACGCAAAAAATAATTGTTGTTCGTATAAACATACATAGTACACACATTTAAGCAGGGTGCTTGGTGCTTTGGTAGTGCGATTAAACTTGCCATCTCTCAGTTTGAAATCTTTTAAGGAAACAAAGGGAAGTTAAAAGAAAACCAACAGGCCATTGTCGTGTTCCAGCTGAAATGTTACATTCGTCCAATTCCCACCATAGCTGGGGATCCCCCGTAACGCACCGATAAAAAGACGAGTTTAGGTTTTAGACGCTGCAAATCCCCCACAGCGCAGCTTTACAGTAAATAAATACACATTTACAGAGTACAGTAGCCTCCTGATGAAATTTGGCTGAAAAAGGCGCAGCAATGGAAGACTGTGTCAGGCTACATCGCGTGCCACCTCATTTAGAAGTGTCTCCGTTTGAAATGACAGAGACAGGCTTTTAAGATGAGTGCATGATGTCAAGACAGGAATGACCCCGGCACTGTGGCTTGTTAACGTTACCGTCTTTAGCCCTTCTCTTCTCATCACTTCAGACACACCACTCATCCCTCAGACACTCCCCTGTGGGAGACAGAGCGCAAGTGTGTGTGTGTGTGTGTGTGTGTGTGTGTGTGTGTGTGTGTGTGTGTGTGTGTGTGTGTGTCAGGGATCTGAGACCGGAGGCAAACAATATGGAATTTGAAATATTAGCTGGCGCCGTGATTAATCACGGCTCCCTTATCACTGGGTTGCCAGGTTGGCCGGCCATAACGATGACTTATTGGCCGTGTGAGAAACACGGAGTATATAACAAGATCCTGTGACATGACAAACGCTACCCCGAGGAGAGACGGAGGCAACAGCAGCAGCAGCAGGGTAGTCACCGGGCCAGCCCGGGCTGACATAGGCTCTCTATCCTGGGGATGACGCCATAACGCAAGGTCTGTCCAAGGAGCGCTCAGATTGATCTGCCCCAAGGACCCGGGACTCCAAACAGCTACGGTGGTGCTTAGAGCCAATGTCACGAAGCACACGCTGAAGGTTAGAAATGTATTTGGAAATTCGTTTGGACAATTTGACCGTGTCAAAGGGAAATTTGACATCCACTCTTACTCGTATTTGTTATTTTAGTCGACTATGTGAAACCCGGCTATTCCCTGGGGGGGGGGGGTGTGAGTCCAGGATGGAGCAGGGAGACCCTCTGCGACTCAGGTTAAAGCTTATCGTGTTCCCGGCGTGAACGACTGACCAAGCCTAAGGAGCCCTGACCTCTGACCCCCGTGGGGCCGAACCAAAACACATGCCGACGCGGTGATTCATTTCCGGCCCTAAATAAGCCGGTGAGGAATGTTTCACCCTGTCCTCCGCCTTATTGCCTCTCCCGCTCCTCCTCCTCCGAGGTTGACGAGCGCTCCCCTCCGGCCCGCGTCTTCTCTCCCTTCTCCCCCCCCCCCCCCCCCCCCCCCACGTCTCTCTGAAGTTTCATTAATTATGTTCCAATGCCAGAACCATGTTTGCTTTTGCCCGTTGTGTATGTGTTCCTGGCATTGGAATGGACTTGTTTATAGTCCTGACCCTTGCTGCTTAAAGTCTTAAAACAGCTCCGCTGTCAGGAGCCCAACTCTGGCAAGGTCACTTCATTTCTGTTTACTTTTAGAGCTCTATTTACCCTCTGGGGCTTTTAAAAGCATTTCTGCAAAACATCACCAGGAAGGAGGGAGGGAGCGAGGGAGGGAAGGGAGTGGAGTGGAGGAGAGCACGAAGAGAGAGCGGTTTCGATGTGATTTCTTCATTCCGGGGCCGCCGCGTCCGACGGCCCCCGCCCCCCCGCCCCCCAGGCGTTACCGTTGAGCTAATAACTGGAGTTAATAACCTGCAGATCACTTGGTCTTCAAACGGGTGTCTACTCCCATGGCCGGGCGTAGGCCACCGTGTGTTTAGCGCGCGGGGGGAAATCAAACCTCCGCGTTGCCGGGGACACGCGCGTCGTCCTTCCCGCCCGCGCCGGGGGGAAAAGGTAGCGTATGCTAATTGCCATGCTAATAGTAAATAGGGAATGTGATGGCGGGATGAACCTGGGGGCTAGGGGGTGCTGGGGGTGGGGGTGGGGGGGGTGGGGGGGGCTTTGCAGAATGCCGGGCCATGGATTGGGGATTAAACCATCAATAATCACTATCTGCAGCGCCATACAAAGGGCCCGGGCAGACTAATGATTCATCTCCCCTATATGGGGACCGATCCCTATCAGATTGATGAATGCACCGACCAATCATGTTCCGGCAATCCCCCAGCATGTACATACACCAATAAGCCATGATGAACGGCCCTGCGGTGTTATTTATGCCGTTTGAAGGGGGGTTCCCTGTGTGTGCCTGCGTGTTTGTTTGTGTGTGTGTGTGTGTGTGTGTGTGTGTGTGTGTGTGTGTGTGTGTGTGTGTGTGGCTGATCCTGTGTTGAACCAGTTCCCTTGGCCCTGCTAGTAGCAGTGTCTGGTTAGCCTCTTACTGGACTTTGTGGGACATGGACAGGGACTGGGAGGGAGTGTTTCCAGCCCACAATTGTGTTTTTATGAGCACCTATGCGCGAGTGTGTCTGTGCGTACACGTGTGTATTTGTTTGTGTGTGTGGGCGCGCCCTGAGGTTGGTAACGAACACCGTGTTCCGATGGCCTGGCCGGCCCATGTTCTCTGCCTCCTCTCGGACTTTCTGAGCCTGTGGTCGGGTTGATGTTGCAGCGGCAGAGAGCCGCGTGTTTTCCCTCTCCCCTCCACAGATGTCCTTGTATAGTCAGGGAAAGGGTTTATTTTCCCTGGCTGAACGCGGACACCTCCTCTTGAACCTTTACGGCCCCTCTTAGCGCTGTGTATCTCCCGGCGCTGACCTCGGTCCAAGGGCTCCGCGGGCTTCCGGCTGCCTCTCCTCCCGCTCCGTTTTTTTTTCCCGTTCGGCTTTTTTTTTTTTTTTTTTTTTGCTTCACCCTAACCTAGCCTTTTCGCACCGGTTTAGAGTACACGGTCGGTGGTGAATTTAAACCCTGACAGGGTGGAGAGAGAGAGGTGCCCAGAGAGGTTTGTCAGAGTAGTGGTGGGGAGTATGAGAGAGAGGGGAGAGAAAGAGAGGAAGAGAGAGAGGTGCCCAGAGAGGTTTGTCAGAGTAGTGGTGGGGAGTATGAGCGAGAGGGGAGAGAAAGAGAGGAAGAGAGAGAGCCGCGGCAGAGAGGGCCGTGGGTGTCCCCCGGCTGCTGTTTCACGCTGATGCCGTGCACGGCGGACAGCCCTGTAAATGTCAGGATCAGTCAGCGGCGCTGGGGAGAGACGAGGGCCACACGGGCCTCCGACGCAGACCCTTTACACAGGTGCCCGTCGTGGGGGGGTGGGGGGGGGCTGGCCCAGGGTCTGAGGCTGGTAGGAGCATCACCCCCCCCCCCCCCCCCCCCCCCCACTGTTCAAACTGTTGAGCAGACGGTGGGTCTGGAGAGAGGCCATGGGGCCTGAACCAAAGTGACAGTTATTGGCCCCCGTCGTCCTGACCCCCAGAAACAGAAAAGCCGCGGAGCTATTTCCTGTTGTGTCTCGTTTCTCGGCGGGAGTGTATTCCCATGCATTTGATATGGCCGTATTAACCGTGCACTCTTGAGCCCTGCGCCATAACTCATGCTGTGGCTGAAATTTACAGCAAAGTGTTAAATTATAGTAGTGTGTGTGTGTGTGTGTGTGTGTGTG
>JAPMUY010003695.1:55000-65000 GCA_026901105.3 Galaxias olidus
CACCCAATATGAGCATGCCCGTCCAGCCTCGCTTGGCGGCCATATTTCATCTGCAGCCCCAGCCCCCGTGGACTGAAATAATACATGAGATGGCCAGGGAGAGGTGGGGGAGGAGAGGGGAGACCAGGGGAGACCAGGGGGCAGGGAGGGCAGGGAGGGAGAGAGCGAGAGAGGAGAGCGGAGGAGTTACTGCCGCACCGCAGAGAGCGAGAGAAAATAAGAGAGGACAAGAAACGGGTTGATAAAGAGAGGGAGAGGGGGGGAGGGGCGCGGGGAGCGGGAGGAGGCGAAAGGGGGTCATATTTGTTACCAAACACGACTCCGTCCCTGGCAACCGGGACCTTTGACGTCAAATTCCAGTCCGACAGGGCTACGAGGTCAGCGGGGTCATCCCCCAGGGGGGGCGGCGGGAACGCCACGGCAGCACGGAGCGCCGGACGGAGGGGAGCGAGGGCCTCGCGAGACCCGGGCAGAGACACAGGGACAGATGGAGGGAAGGTAGGGGGGGGGGGGGGAGTGAAAGAGAAGGAGAGCAGAAATTAGATTAGAGAGAGAGAGGGTGAGGCCGGGCGTCCAGCGGCTGGATACTCCGCTCGGAGCGCTTTCCCGTGAGAACCCCGGCGCACGGTCCGGGCAGACACTTCAAAAACATATCTCGCCCTGGTCGGAAGGCACAAATTAAATTAGGGCCGGCCGGCCACAAAGCGAGGATGTTTCCCCCTTCTGGTCTGATGTCATGGTAGTGAGGCAGTGTGAGGGCGGGGGGTGAGGGCTTTGGTGTTCGGGGGGGGGGGGGGCTGTGTGCATTTGTCTTAGAGGGCATTCATATCAGTCGGCCAAACGCTACCCCCTCTTCCCTTTGGTTCTAGCTCTCTCTCTCTCTCTCTCTCTCTCTCTCTCTCTCTCTCTCTCTCTCTCTCTCCCTCTCTCTCCCTCTCTCTCTCTCTCTCTGTCCCTCAGCGGAGCACTGTATCAAAGGGCCGTGCGGCCCTGCCACACACATACACACACACACACACACACACACACACACACACACACACTCACACACACACACACACACACACACACACACACACACACACACACACACACACACACACACACACACACACAGGGCATGATGGAGTACATTCCAGGCCTGTTCACAGCGCAGGCCTTTTCTTTACAATGCCAACACTGTGACCTCCCACTCTCTCTCTCTCTCTCTCTCCTCTCTCTCTCTCTCTCTCTCTCTCCCTTTCTTCCCTCCCTCCCTTCTTGCAGGCCCTCCCCCGTGCTCTTACCCGGTGTGGTTTGAGGGGAGGCCGTTCTCACCCACAACGAGGCGTGGCCACCCTTTTGTCCCTGCCCTAACAATAAGCGGAGCGGCGTCCAGAGATCATTACAGTAATTGCTCCATAATTGCGCCCACTGTATCCTTGGCGGTGTCCCCTTCGGAGGGGCGGACTCTGGGCCTCGTCACGGAGGCAGCGGGCCGTGGCGCCGCTGGAGGCATCAGGATCCGGGCGGGGTGACGGCGCTTCACGCAGGCCCCCGACCGCTCTCCGGGGAGAAGGAGTGAGAGAGATCGTCTTTCTTTCTCTCGTTCTTCTCTCTCATACCCTCACACTCTCTCTCTCTGGGTCGTAAACGTTTCCAGATACGGTGTTGAAGGACGTGGCGCTGACAGACCTCCGCTCTCCATCCTCAACCCCCCCCCCCCCCCCCCCCCCCCACTTTGTATTTATAGAAGGCCTCCATCTGCTTCCAATGCCTGCCAGTGTCTCAGGGAGGAGGAGCGAGCGCGTGGGTGCTTCCTCATTCGTTCAGAACATAACAAGCTATAGACCCCCCCCCCCCCCCCGTGTTTTCCTCTCAAGCATACAGTACGCGCTCATATAAACCGTACATGCTCGAACGACTTTGCATCTTGTCCTCCCACGGAAGTCAAAACAGCCGGCCGTGACTGAAGTGGGAAATAATGAAGACCTGGAGAATAGCGGCGGCACAAGGAATAGCTTCGCCGTTTACGTTTGAACTCCTTAAGGGAAGCAGCAAACCACCGTAAACTGCTCTTTCAGACTGGGAGATATTAGGGGGGTTGGGAGAGAGAGAGAGAGAGATGGAGAAGCTGTGGAGTGCTCAGGGGGAAGGCAGGCGGCCAGCTGAGAATGAGTTCCTCCTCTGATTCTGTCGCCGCCGACTGACGGCCTCGAGAGAGAGAGAGAGAGAGAGAGAGAGAGAGAGAGAGAGAGAGAGAGAGAGAGAGAGGTGGGAACAAGCAAACAAACAAACGGAGAGAGGAACCGTTTCTCCTTTAATGACGGAGAGAGAGAGAGAGAAAGAGAGAGAGAGAGAGACAGAGAGAGAGAGAGAGAGAGAGGGGAAGAGGGAGAGCGGGGTTGGGACCGCGGCCCAGGGTCTAAGCTGTCAACCCGTTGCCCTGGCTGAACAAACGACAGCCTGACACACAAAGGGAACACACACATGCACACTGAGACGCCTGAACAATGCCATTGTTTATTTTTTTGTTTTACTAGGTAGGGAGAGATTAGCTGTTATTGATTTTCTCAGTCAGTGCCTGGCAAACGGCCCTGCTTCCCCTCCACTCTTCCCTCCCTGCCTTTCTCTCAGTCATCTCTCTCTCTCTCTCTCTCTCTCTCTCTCTCTCTCTCTCTCTCTCTCTCTTTCTCTCTCTCGCTCACACACTCTCCCAGACGCTCACACACTCACACACAAACTCCTAACCCCCCTCCGCAGCCCTCCACCATTGAGGCCGTCACACCCCTGTCAGCTCCTATAAGGCCGCCTCTACCTGAAGTATGCAGATGAGGCCTTTGTGGTGTCCTGGGCCGGCTTGGACGGCCATTCTTCTGGGCCCCGGCGCTATTATGGCCCCAGCCCGGGGCCCCAACGCCCAGCACTCCTGGGGTCATAGCCTTTCAACCTCGGGGGCTCGACTTCTGCCACAGACGCCTGACAAATCACCCGACAACACACAAAGGAGCGCCAGCGTGAGAGAGAGAGAGAGAGAGGGAAAGAAAGAAAGAAAGAGGGAGAGTGAAAGAGAGAGCGAGAGAGAGAGAGAAAGAAAGTGAGAGAAAGAAAGTGAGAGAATGAAAGTGAGAGAAAGAAAGAGAGAGCAAGAGAGAGAAAGTTCCCATGCAGGCCCTCAGTTCAGTGTGGACCAGCAGTGGTTAGCTGATATAAATGCCAGCCCTGCAGATCCTGAACAAAGAGCAATGGGAAGGAGACGGGGAAGAAGGGAAAAAAACAAACTGGAAGCCAAAGAGAGAGGGAAAAGAGAGAAAGAAGAGGAGAGAGGGAGCGAAGGAGACATTTGGACTCTTTCACTTTGGGGGGGGGTGGGGGGGACTATGATAAATGGCCTGGCCTTTAGCTGGGCCCTGCTCCCCCAGTGCTCCCCCAGAGCCTCCGCTGACAACGGGGTCTTTGAGGGAGAGCGGACCCCACAAACATGGCTCTTTGTCCCAGCCTGGCCCGAGCCAAGACCCCACCACTCCCACTCTGATCAAGACAATCCGGCCATGGCATGGGCTGCCTTTTATGTGTGCCACCGAGTCGCACCCCCGTGTGGGTTTGCGCGTCAGTGAGAATGCACGTGTGTTTGCCCGTGCGTGTCTCGAGTGCGTGTGTCGGCGTAAGCGTCGGACTGTCAGCGTGAGCTGGAGAAAGAGGGGGGAAAGGCGGAGGAAGGATGGAGAGACGTTGAAGTCAACCGGAGAAGGGAGAGTCAGAGATCTGTGCTGGCATGTTCCCCCTTCTCCTCTGAAGCCCCCCCCCCCCCCCTTCCACACACACACACACACACACACCCCATGCCTTGGAGGGATTGGCGGGGCGCAAACAGGATTCATAGCCGCCCTCCGGGCACGTCCAGGGCTCGCTCTGCGGAGGAAAACAACCAGTCAAGTTCACTGATCGTTCGGAAAGAGAAAAAGAAGAAGGGAGGAAGAAGAGGAGGAAGACCTCGGCGGAGGAAAGAGCCGGCTTCGTTCTCCCGTCGACGCGGCGCACGTCACATTTCCGCTCCTCTAATCGCGTTGTTGCGTTTCAATAGGGGATCGTCGCCCACAGGTGTGTTGCGAATGTCGGGGTTTTTGGGATGCGTTGCCAGGCCCTGTGTTTACCAGGACTACGGGGCACCCGCCGCGCCCGGCCCCACAAAGGGGCATTAGCCAATTCCGGAGCGTTGCAATCGACTTAATGGCTTGCAAAAGCTGATTAGTAAGTTTGACACCAAGAAAAGAAAAGAAGAGGTCTGAAAAAGCACGGGGGGGGGGGGGGGGGGGCGTGCCGTTAGTGGCACAGAGGGAAGTTTACGGTGGGTTAATTGCTTGTGATGAAGCCCTCCTGCAGGCGAGAGCGCGCGGGGCTGGGATTACACGCCGGTTAAACCTAATGCCGAGCGCTGCTAGGGCGGGAAGGCTGCGGATGACTGGGTGCTGTGCTGTAGATGCCGTGTGTGTGTGTGTGTGTGTGTGTGTGTGTGTGTGAGTGTGTGTGTGTGTGTGTGTGTGTGTGTGCGTGTGTGTGTGTGTGTGTGTGTGTGTGTGTGTGTGCTTCAGCATGGCGGGGGTGGAGAGCGGAGGTTATGGCAGCTTCTCCCAGCTTCTTTTCAGCCCCATCCACATCTTTCCCTAAACCTCTTTCTCTGCCTTTTCTCCCTCTTCCCTCCCTCCCTCCCTGTCTGAGTGTCTCACCATCGCCTGTGGCCACTCGCGTCTCCTCGCCACCATCGACTAATGCCCGTTGAATGGAAGTTTGTGTGTGTGTGTGTGTGTTTTGTGTGTGTGTGCTCCTTCGAGGCCGTGTGTGTGGCGAGGGCAAACGCCAGCGCCGCTGTGCCACCGGTGCCATAATCCCCGCCCTTGCCCAGTGGCCCAGATTAAATCCGGTCTTTGATCCGCCCCCTAATCGTAGATTACAGGCCCAGGTCTGAGGGTGGCTGCTTGGCTCTGCCTGCCAGGGAGATTCTGCCTGCTGCCCCCCCCCCCGCTTTTCCTCACTGGGGAGCTGGCAATTGACACAAGCTTTAGAGAAGCCTAATACAGAGGCGGGTGGAATTAGACGTCCTAATGCCTGTCATGGTCAAAGATTATATCAAGCGCTCTTTTTGTTGCCGTCACACTGGTGTCAACGGGGCTGCAGCACTGCCAGGCCTGGGAGAAATGGGACAATGTGCACCATATCTGGGGGCTCTCGGTAGCAGGGACTGAGCCTCTTTCTGCTCGCTCCTGCACGACAACAGCACGCACGTAAATACACTTTGACGGAACCGTGTGTGGAGGCCAGTGGCAGCCTTTCTAGGGGGATCGGGTTATGCACGTTTGGGCTGTGAAGTCAACTTCAGTGGCCACTTTTCGGGGAAGGAGGAGGGCGGCTCATTCGTTTCGGGGGGGCCGCTGTTGGAAACAAAAGTCTTAGCCAGGCTTTAATGGTACAGTAAGTTTGATTTACTGCCCATCTGCAACAGCACACACTCCTTGACGAGGCAGGCCCCAAATGTAGTGGGGGGGGGCAGGCACACCCCATGTCGTTACCCACTTGACCCGTTTATATAAACAAGATTAGCGAGGTCTTCCTGAAATAATAGTTTACAACACAAGCGCATTCAAAACAATTAGCCCTAACCCCAGTAAAGGCTAGCAGCTTGGGAACCACATGGTTGTGTTGAGTTTGGGAGGACGGGATGGGCCTGTTCCAGAGGTCTGAGAGGCTAACCGCTAGCGCTGGTTCACAGACACTCACCCCGAGAGGCTAACAGCTAGCGTTGGTTCACAGATAGTCACCCTGAGAGGCTAACCGCTAGCGCTGGTTCACAAACACTCACCCCGAGAGGCCAACCGTTAGCGCTGGTTTGCTGACAGTCACCCTGAGAGGCTAACCGTTAGCGCTGGTTTTCATACAGTCGCCGGTGGACACACTGGAGCAGGACGCTGTGTGACAGGAGAGAGCAGAATGCTGAGCTGGTGAAGGACTTGAGGTTTGTCATGCAGAGCCATTGTGGCTGTGCACTTATCCGTCCCCTGTAGGACCACTCGGCTAGCCGTTCGCCCCCGAGCACCGCAGAGGAGCGTGGGGATGGAGAGAGCCAATGACCTTGCGATGAAATCACCGGACAATATGGAGCTACTGTTAGGATTGTATCCAGAAATGAAACTGCGGACACACACACCCACACACACACACACACACACACACACACACGAGAACACATAAACGTTGTGAGCGTGCTCATCTCAGCAGTATCAGCAAGGTCACACCTCTTCACCTGGTCAGAGGCGTGAAATTACTCCTCCCTGTTTGTGTTGCAGCTAATGGCAATGGACAAGCCCTAGATTAAACAGAGGCAACACACACACACCGGCCCCGGCACACACTCACACACACACACACACACAAACACAATCACTGACCATGACCATCACTCTGGGCCGGAGGAGACGCTCCCTTAGCTGCAACGAGTGCTTAACAGAGTGTGTTTTCTTTCCACATCGATCCGACGTTTTTTTTTGTTTCATGACTCAATCACGAGCTCCATGGGGGGGTGGGGGAGTTAGGTAGGGGGGGGGGATGGAATCAGCCCAGACCTACGAGGATTGCACCTCTGGAGGGGCCCCTCCCCCCCCCCGCTAACCCCCCACAACCCCACAACACACACACACTAAATCTCAGCCTCTCTTCTTTCCAGCCTCCCCCGCTCCCCTCAATCTGGTGTGGGCCTAATGCAGCCCCGTGGGAGGCCACCCCCCCGCCCCCTCCACACTCCACCTCTCATTTCCTGCAGGCTCCAAAGGAACACCCGTTCAAAATCCCCCATACCCACAATAGCAGAGTTATAAACACACATACACACACAAACACACAAACACACACACACACACAAGCGTATTCGTTTCCCCCCCCTTTCCCACCCACTCACAACGGTCCTAGACAGTAGAGCTATATCAGCCACCTCTGGAAAGCCGGGACATATTTATCTTGCTTGGTTGGCAGAAGCCGCCCAATTAACGCCGGGGTGCTGGGTTCAGATGACTGGTTCTGCCAGTGGTGCCGGGGTGCGAACTGTGTCATAAATCCAGGGCAGGGCCCGGGGAGTTGGCAGGCGGGGCTGGCAGAGGGCTCCTCTCACTGGGGTGAGACTCTAGGGGTGGGCTCGCGCTGACGGATTTATTGATCTACTGTTACAGATGTTCCTCGTGATCCCAGGATCCTGAAGCACGGGGGTAAACTTACACACACACTCACACACTCACACACGGGGGTAAACTTACACACCGCAGGCTCTTAACTCCACGTCACGGGTTTGTTTCCAAAGCAGAGTTTACACCTGGCAATCTGATCGAATACTTCAGAAAATGTTTAGAGTCGCGTTCATTCCAGTGTTTGTTTTAACTGTCACGACTGGTTCTGCAGAACAAAAAACAAATAGCTGGAGCCCATGTGGTGGGGCTAATTTCTAAGGTTTCAGTTCAACAGGATCAGGTGTCTGAGTGATGGGTCGGAACCAATCCATCCAGGTGGTTAGAGGGGAGGGCCCTTTAACTCCCTGTCATTCATTCATCCAGTCAATGAGAATGCCAGTCAGCCAGCCAGCCAGTCAGTCAGTCAGTCAGCCAGCTAGTCATCCAGCCAGTCAGCCAGTCGGACACTCAGTAAGACAGTCAGACAGTCAGCCAGCCAGACAGTCATCCAGCCAGCCAGTTAGTCATTCAGCCAGCCAGCCAGCCAGTTAGTCATTCAGTCAGTCAGCCAGACAGCCAGCCAGTCAGTAAGACAGTCATCCAGCCAGCCAACCAGACAGTCATCCAGCCAGCCAGCCAGCCAGCCAGTTAGTAATTCAGCCAGCCAGCCAGCCAGTTAGTAATTCAGCCAGACAGCCAGACAGTCAATCAGTCAGTCAGTCAGTCAGTCAGTCAGCCAGCCAGTCAGTCAGCCAACCAGTCAGTTAGTCAATCAGTCAGTCAGTCAGATAGACAGCAGGCCAGTCAGTCAGCCAGTCAGACAGTCAGCCAGACAGTCAGTAAGACAGCCAGTAAGTAGTCAGTGAGCCAGCCAGTCAATCAGTCAGATAGACAGCAGGCCAGTCAGTCAGTCAGCCAGCCAGTCAGTCGGTGAGTGATCAGCCTTGCATGTGTTCAGTGGGACAAGTGCTCTCCAGCAGCCACTCATCAGCTATCTGAGAGAGGTCAGCAGGTCCTCAGTGTCTTTGAGGCTCACTGATAACGTCATCATTTGTTTGGGATTATCTCTGGATAAGTGAAGGGTCGACAGGGGGGCTCCGAGGTCAGGGTTCGAAGGTTTACTTTGAAGTAAAAATGTCTTGTTCCAGGGGTGGTCGGGCAGGGGGGGGGGGGGGTTGGTATTTATCTCTGTTTGCTATAGAGGTTAGTCGTTTGTCCTTTCGCTGGAGGACTGGCACTGTTTGTGTCAGCAGCGTGTATGAAAGGGAAAGCCAGCGGCGTGGGCCCCCGTGGTTCCTTAGGAAGGGGCCTTTCCGTCTGTCGGTGCGCATGTTTACAGCGCCACGTACCACCGTGCTGCTGCTGCTGCTGCTGCGGTGGAGGAGGAGGAGGAGGAGGAGGAGGAGGAGGAGGAGGTTAACCTCTGCCCGTGTCAGTCACGTCTTCAGACTGACACGGCGGCTGGCCTGTCCACCCTTGACAGAGACCCCTGAGCCTCTCCAAACAGGATCCCCGTCTAACAACCGGGCCCTCTCCCTGGCTAACAAAGCAGTAAAAATAGGGCCCCCGGAACAAAGGGCCCGCGCTCCCCCTGCTAACGCCTCTAAGCGTCCCATCACGGACACTTAGTAACACAACCCGGGAGGCGAATGTGCCAGTGTGGCTGGGGGGAGCTGGAGCGGTGTGAAGGTTGTCTGTAATGCAGATAGCACCTCATTCTAAGCCATTACTCTAAACTTGGCTTGCTGCTGGAGGTCCTTGAAGAACGGGGGGGGGGTATACAGCCCCCCTTACTGTGTCTGCCCTCCCTCGCTCTGCCAGAGGAAGAATGGTGTCTAAATGAGTTGGCAGGGAGGGCTGGATGTAAACGAATCGTAGGGGTGGGTGGGTGCGGGGGGGGCGGGAGGGGGCGGTGCAGCGGCGTGGGGCAAGGTCAAGCATGCGGCTGTCAGCTCAGCTTTGGGACTAATCGTTTATGTGCCTGGCCCACTCTGGCCCCCCGTGCCTCGCCGGCCCCCCGCGTGTCACACACCTCCGTCTCTCCCCTAAGTCAATGTCTCGCTGCCGCCTGCCACTCTCCATTCTGTGTGTGTGTGTGTGTGTGTGTGTGTGTGTGTGTGTGTGTCTATGTCTGTGTGTGCCGAGTCGACCGCCGTGGTTCCTTTGCGAGTGACTGGAGCGGGTAAAGATGTCTGATGGGAGTGGGACGTCTTTGACCTTGGCTCTGACGGCAGCCATTCTCATTGGTCAACAGACCGTGTCCTTTGTGTTGCGGCCGTAACCCGGGGGAAGCGATGGATTCTGTGTGGATTCCAGAAAAAGGGCAGTCACAGGGAAAGGGAGACCTCCGCGGAAAAGGTACAGTGCCACGACATTGAGCAAGCAGCCGCTCGTGTACACAAAAGAGCCCAAAGAGCGAACCTAGGCCGGTCCAGCGCCCCTACAACCCTCAACCCCCGCGACCCCCAAAGCCACGGCCGGCACCCCCCCCCCCCCCCCGGTTTGCCCTGGGCCCGGCGTTCGAATGTGGCAGGTTGCGGAGTTCAAGTCCCTGCGAAATGTGAATCGAAACAGCTGCCCCTAATCACAAGCACAAGCCGGGCTTAAGGGCCTCTCGGGTTCACCCCTCATCTGCCTGGAATTTTGAATTTCCTGCGCGCAGATCAAATGGCAGGCCGAGTCACTGGGGCCTTTGATATGCGGACACCCATCTCGCCGGGGCCTTCTGCGGCGGGATTTACGCTCCACAACACACTCGGTGTCACCTCCGCTCCCGGCGGGACGGGGGCCACGGGACCCCTGGAAACATT
>JAPMUY010003695.1:67500-70000 GCA_026901105.3 Galaxias olidus
TCTCTCTCTCTCTCTTTCTCTCTCTCTTTCTCTCTCTCTCACTCTCTCTCTCTCTCTCTCTCTCTCTCTCTCTCTCTCTCTCTCTCTCCTGTGCACCAGGTCAGCCATCTATCTGTCTAATTAGCTCCATGAACAGGCCTAAACAGTTGTCAAACATTCCTCCCTGGGTCATTACTTTGGCTTGGCTCTGGCTGAGGAGTCCACAGCCAAGGTGTTGTGAGTAAGACTAAGGGGAATGCCAGGCTGGGCTGGGCCTCTGGTTCTCTGGGCCCGTGGCCCGGGGCGGTCGCTAATCGATAGCATTGATCAAAGCCTAGTGGTCCTCTCTGAATCTGGAAGGACCAAGCCGACCTCTTCTTTGCCACGAGGTCAAGCGCACAAAGGGTCGGCGCATGTACGCGTGATCCCACCTCTTGTTGACCTCTTCACCTACGACCTTTGCACTTTACACCAAGGTCAAGCGAAACAATGATGAGTGAAGGACGGGATGAAACAGGATTTTCTGTGGGAGCTCTTGCGCTGGCTGAATTCGAACGTGTACGTTTTCCTCCCCCCCTCCCCCCCTCCCCCGGTAACCTTTTGTGTACGTTAGTGCAACTACTCCGTCAGGGGGGCTTGCAGGGGTTACAATAACACAGACTTGGGGAGGGTGTTATTTATGCCTCGTGGGGGAGAGAGAGAGAAGGGGGGGGGGGGGGGTCCCGGCTCTGGCCTGTCCTGGCCCGGCCTGGCTCTAGTCGTCCCCGGGCCCTCCTCTCCAGATGGCCCGGCAGCAGCCCGGTGGAATTCAAGCCCCCAGCGTTTTATGGCTGCTTTGTGTGGAGGCCAGTGTGAGGGCCCGGGGAGCATGTGGTTTAGATATGGGAACAGCCTCTTCCCACAGGTCTCAGGGCTCGGCCCACACAATGGCCCCCCGGCCCCCGCCTCCCTCCCTCCCCGCCTGTCCCGTACCGGCCGCCTCGGACCGCGAGCGAGGCACCTGAAATGGATACGCCTCCCTCATCTGTCCCCTCAAAAACATCCCAATCCATCGGCTTTAAAATTCGCAGTAAAAAAAAAAATAAAAAATCGAATAAGGAGTCCGAGCTTCTCTCAGTTGTTTCTGAAAGCCGAAATCCTGCTGGTTTGAATACTTCACCAAAAATAAGGACCTGTCTGCAAACTAGCGTTTGCCAGGCCGCTGTGAGCTTGGCGCTCCTTGTTCTCCCATTAGGACCATCCCACTGTGCCTTGGTCCGGTTGCCTCCGTCCGGCCACAGGGCTGTATAACTAGCGGGCAGCAGCGTGTGGGATTCACAGCCCCCAAGCTGGGAAAGCCCATTTGCCTGGGCTGCAACAGGTCAGCCGTTCAGTCTGAACGACCGGGGGGGGGGGGGGGGGGGGGGGGGGACACACAAAACAACGCTCGCTAATTTGTTTACGGCCCTTGTTTTCCCTCGCCCACGCCCACACCCCCTCCCCCTCCCCCGCCCCTTCCCCTCTTGTTCAAGCCTTTCTCTGCTCTTATTGATCGTGGTGTAAATCCTCAGGGGAGGGGAAGGTGGTAGACGGGGTGTGCTTAGTGGGGGGGGGGGGGGCGTGGGATGGGGGACGTTAGAAGAGGGGGCCGAGGTTGGTTGTAGTGAACCTCCGCTGACCCCCGGGGCACATGCAACCCACCCCCTCCCCCTTATGTCTCAATCAGAAAGCACCGCAAGTTCAGTTAATACTCTGCGCTCTGCTCGTGTGTGTGTGTGTGTGTGTGTGTGTGTGTGTGTGTGTGTGTGTGTGTGTGTGCGTGTGTGTGTGTGTGCGTGTGTGTGTGTGACCCATGTGCGCCACGCCACGTGCGATAGGAGTCCACGTGCGGGGCTGGCGCACAGCCCGTCCACGCCCATCGATGTGAACCCTGCTTTGGGAGGCAGGCCCCGGGGGGGCAGGGTGCCCTCGCTAAACATGCCCGCCCTGGCAGCGCCGTTGATAGGACTTTAATCAGTCCTAATCTGCTTATGCCCCTCCCTGGCGGGACTCTGATCACAGTCAGAGGGCTTAGCGGGACGCAGGGACCCAGAAGGTGCTGCTGACACGTCGGGAAGCAGAAGGAAGGCTCCGCTCGGGGCTGCCCTCCTAATCTCATTCATTCAAACCAACTGGAGGGCCCCGGAAATGGACATCTAACCCCACAGTCCTTCTTCCTCCCTCTGTCTCCCATCCCACTTGGTTACAATGTCACTCAAACGAAAGGGAGGAGGGTGGAGTCTGCGCTAACCTGTGCCTGTATATGGGACGTTCTGTGTGCTCCCCGCCCCCCTCCATCTCTGTGGTTGAATCCGGAGTATTCAGTGTGTACGTGCTCGTCCATCCAGGTGGGGGGGGGGCGAACGTACGGACGAGAGAACCCTTTTTCCGTCCCGGCAGTACGACATTCCACCGCTTCTTTGCCTCTCGACGTATTCCCTAAGAGCTGTGTGACGTCTCCACTAAGAGCAGCGGCGATGCTTTTCCTCGTGCCTGTCCTTGG
>JAPMUY010003695.1:75000-97500 GCA_026901105.3 Galaxias olidus
ATTTGGAGGGGGGCCCATGTGCCAGGTGGAGGAATGTTGTAGCACTCAAAGGGGGCTGAGTTTATCTAGAGTTCAGCGGGGGGAGGGGAAGGAAGGAGGGGAGGGCAGGGAAGGAGGGGAGGGAAGAGAGAGAGCGAGAGAGAGAGCGAGAGAGAGAGAGAGAGAGAGAGAGAGAGAGAGTGAGATTGGCCAGGCTGCCCCCTTATCATTGGCTAATTATGTTTGTGTGTGAATCAGAACTTTTCGTGTCAGTCTGTGTGTGTGTGTGTGTGTGTGTGTGTGTGTGTGTGTGTGTGTGTGTGTGTGTGTGTGTGTGTGTGTGTGTGTGAGTGTATGTGTGGACGGGAACGAGGCAGAGGGAGAGGGAAAGAAAAGGATTGAGAGGGAAAGGGGGAAGAGAAATGCGGAGTGAAAAAGAGACAAAACAGAAAGATGAAAAAGAGAATAAAAGACAGAAAGAGAGCGAGAGAGAAAGACAAAGAGAGTGGTAGAGAGAAAGCATAAGCTTCGAGATACAGAGAGAGAGAGAGAAAGAGAAAGAGACCTAGAGAGAGACCTAGAGAGAGAAAGAGAGAGACCCAGAGATAGGGAGAGACCCAGAGAGAGAGTGAGAGAAATTCCCAGAGAGAGAGGGGGGGGGAGAGACCCAGAGAGAGGCAGACGCTCCCCCAGCTTGGTGCTGCAGTGCACCACTCGGTAGCCTTCTGACAGGGCTAAACTGCTGGAGAGCAGAGAGGGCCTGTGCAGAGCAGAGGGCTCTTTGAACTCTCTGCAGCAGAGCTTGAACTGGGTTAATCGCTATTAATATTTAACACGCCGCCATAGTTACAGCCCAGAACTATATCAAAGCCAAGAGCCCCCCATCCAACCCAGCCCTCCATTTCGAGAGCCAACACACACTCGGGGGTTACAGATGGCTTGATCAAGTTCTTCTACAGTAAAAGGGAAACGCATGGATTCAAGATAGCACCTCGTTTTCAGACAGAGCATGATCTCCGTGCAGGACCGTGTTACTATTTCCTTGAAAAACAAAATAAAGATTCGGATCATCTGTCTGACGAGGGTTGATTAAAGCGACCCAATAACATTCCACATACGACTGGCTGTGTGAGTGTACGAGGAAAAGTCAAGATGGCCCCACTGTGTGTGTGTGTGTGTGTGTGTGTGTGTGTGTGTGTGTGTGTGTGTGTGTGTGTGTGTGTGTGTGTGTGTGTATGGCTGTGATAGAGACACAGAGCTGTGTAATGATCAACAGTGTGTGGAGGGCTGGCTGCTTATTAAACAAGCTCTGCAGGTTGCCAGGAGTGTTGCTCCTTCTTGCTCCTGCTCCCCCTCTCTTATTCTCTCTATTCCACTCTCTCCCCTTTTCTCTCGCTCTCTCCCCTTCGCTCTCCCCCCCCCCCCCTTTCTCTCTCTCTCTCTAAGTCTGCTTTTGCTACAGCAACTCCCTTCTGTCAGCTCATGAAGTGGATTATTTCATCAGTTCAGACCTCAATTGACTTTGCCACTGCAGTATCTCTCTCTCTCTCTCTCTCTCTCTCTCTCTCTCTCTCTCTCTCTCTCTCTCTCTCTCTCTCTCTCTCTCTCTCTCTCTCTCTCTCTCTCTCTCTCTCTCTCTCTCTCTCTCTCTCGCTCTGCTCTCGCTGCTCTCTGCTCCCAGCGCCAAGACCTCAAACAGCATGGCTAAATACCCGGGCCAACGTGTCGCTCTTCAAAGAGACTCAGGTAGTAGATGTACTGGAGAGGGGCCAACTCCAAGCGGAGAGTGACTGTACCGCGCCGCTTGCCCTTTGCCTGGACCCCATTGGAACCACATGACGGGGTTACGGGGGCCCACCCGGGCCCAAACGTTCCCACACCACCCCCACCACCCCCACCACCGATAGATACTACGGGCCCCGGCCCCCTCCCCCCACCCCGCCCCGCCACGCCGGCCCCTCGGAAAAACCCACTAGTACCAAGCGGGGACCTATTTTTATTTCAGTTCATAAATCAGGACAGCAGAACGTAGAAGTTCATTTGGCGTAGAAGTGCTTGTGTTAGCTTAAGCCCCGCCGTAAAGTTCCCACTCCTGGCTTCCCTCTCTCCACCCAGACACTCACTAAAAAGAAATACGGAAAAAAAAAACGACAGAGTAGCGAGCGCGCAGTGAAATGGGTAGAATTAGCTTTGATTACTTTAGATTTGGAAAACGAGTGGCTGTTTGTTGCTACAAGTCCTGCCTGATAAAATATTAAAGCGCCGTTGAACGGGGAGCTTTGTAGAAGACAAAAGCTGGAAGCAATTTGTGTAGCTACCAAATTGAAGTTATTCAGCACCAAGGGTAATTTAATTACCATTCTTTAAATGTTTGAATGACTTTGACCCCTGGAGCACTCAGGGGTCGCGCAGGTGTATTTACTTAAGCTAATTCAGAATCAGTAACGTGAAACAAGGGCCCAAATCAAATAGCCCTCCTCCCAGTATATCCTGTTACCTAGATCCAGCTCTTTGTGTTTGACTGGGAAATTCAATTAATATCTTGAACATATTTATAGGATGGTTGTTTTTAGTTGTTTTTTTCTTATCTGGTTCTACACCCCACCCCCACCCCATCCTCTACCCTGCCCCACCCCTACACACATCCCCCCTGAGTAAAGGGCTGGATGATGAGCTGGGCAAATCCAAGAGGGAGGAGGGCTGGCCCGCACGAAGAAACAAACAAACTGGACGCATGAGCGATATAAAAAAGAAGCAAAAAGCGAACAAAAAACAAAAAACAATGACAACGTTTCCCAAGATGCACCGCTCTCCCAGTGTGGCTGATGAATGGAAACAGGTGTGTGTGTGATTGTGCGGTGGGTCCGGACCGTCCAAGCCTATGTGGCATGTCTACTGGCAGGGTGATTTGGGTCAATGGAGCACATCTGGTACCGGTCACAACAGAGTGCACACGTCCACGGCCCTCAACCACCCCGCCAGGCGTCGGGGAGGGAGAGGGGCCGCAAAGACAGGAACACATCTGGGTTTTCTCTCCCTTGCACACACACACACACACACACACACAGAGAGAGACAGGCTCACCGACACACACTTAGACAGGGGTAGTTTGGGGCTCTGCTTGGCCTCCTCCAGGTGCATCTGGCTTGGCCTGGGGTGCGGAGCGGGGGAGAGGGGAGGGGGGGCTGAAAGCCTTTTGATTGACGGCGGTGCAGCAGAATGCGCCCCGTGCCGGGTGAGCGATTCCCCCAGTCATGGCAACTCTGTGGGGCCTAAAACGAATCACTTCTCCTCTCCTGTAGGCCCCCACCCTTCACCCCTCCACCTCCCTATCCTCCCTCCCCCTTTTTCCGATGCCGTACTTCTATCTCTACTTTGAAGCGAAAGTTTGGATGGTAATTTAAGGATATTGGCAAATGTTATGCTGCGCTTTTAATCAAAGAATACCGTGAGCCAGTCATATGGCTCTATAGTGTTACCCTCCCTCCTTCTCAAGCACACACACACACACACACACACACACACACACACACACACACACACACACACACACACACACACACACACACACACACACACACCACGCTCTTCTACAGCTCTTGTGGACAGGCAAGCTTTTTTGGCAGAGCGCCAGAATTGAAGAGGACTTAATATGCTGCAGTAATGATAGGGCAAGTGTTGAGAGACACTCTGTACCACATTTTGACAAGCTCTCTCTTGCTTCCCCTCTCTCTCTCTCGCTATCTCTCTCTCTCTCCCTCTCTTTCTCTCTTTCTCTCCCTCTCTCTCTCCCTCTCTTCCTTCTTTCTCTCTTAATCTCCCTCTTTCCCTCTTGCTCGCTCTCTCTCTCTCTCTCTCTCTCTCTCTCTCTCTCTCTCTCCCTCTCTCTCTTAGTCCTTGTCTAGCACTCACTTGCCTCACTTCACCCACTGCACAAATGCCCCAACAATGAAGTTGATTGGTCCTTCACACAAAAGAGGGTGGGCTCTCTTTTCGACAAGCATGACCAGGAGCGAGTGATTGATTTCTGGGAATGCATCGGTCTGTGTGTGTGTGCGTGTGTGTGTGTGTGTGTGTGTGTGTATCATGCATGTTTGTGTATATGGTTGGGTGCATGTGTGTGCGTATGTGTGTGTGTGTGTGTGTGGGTGTGTGTGTTGGAATGTGTGTGTGTTATGCAAAGGGTTAACGCAATGCGGAAAGTGAGTTGTGTGCATCTCTTCAGTGCGTTTGAGTAGCCGGAGGATGATTGGATGTGAAACCATGTCAAACGGAGCGCTTCCTTCCCCATAAGGAAACGCATACGGGATCCCCCATGGTACGGTGACAATGCAGACAAAGGCCCACGTTGTGGCGCTCCGAATGTGTGCACAGGGCCAGAGGAGGACGGGCTCCTGACTGAGGAGTGTGAACGCGAGGGTGACACGCATTTATTTATATATATATATATATATATATATATATATATATATATATATATATATATATATATATATATATGACAGCGTATATATATACACATATATATTTACGGTGTGTGGCAGGGACGTCACGTCTCCGACGCGTTGGGAACGCTGCTTGTAAGCGCTGTTAACTGTTAACCTATACAGCGCGTTGTGACCCCGTAAGGGATGACGGCCATTTCAGGAGGCTTTCGCGGCGCGTTTTCCGTTCACGCGTCGAGCTCTTTCGCTTTCAGAGCTCTGTACTGTGAGACGCCAAGGCGATGGCGGGTCGAGCGCCGCGTTACGTCTCCCGTGTAAGTTGGGGATGTTAGCCGCCGTCGCCCCCCGCGCGCGCGCGCCCCCGTGTGCGGTGTGTGTCGGATGTGAGTCGGCGGGGAGCCCTCTGCTTTCTCCTCCGTTGTTGAGCCACTGGCAGGGCCTGGGACCCAGAGGGAGGGAGCCCACACACGGTCGACCGCCCGGCAGCCCTCACTGACCACCACGTCTAACACCACGACCAACACATCTGTAGGGCCTTGCTTTGCATGGCTCTTTCAAAAGTGTTTCCCCCCGACCATTCTCCATTCTCCTGACCAGATTCTCCATTGAAAATGTTTTGTAGTCTTGGCTTAATCGTTGTCTGGGAAACCAGCCCACAATGGTAGAAGTAGACACAACGGTACCACTGAGACAGTCCTACTCTAGGGTTATCATTGGTTGATTCTTAGTTTATGTCACACATACAAACATACAAACACACACACGCATGCACGCACACACACAGACACTCACACACCTCCTACTCTGGCGTTCCTCTCCCTCACCCTCTCCCTCCCAGACGGGTCCGAGGGGACTCGAGTGGCGGCTGTTGAGGCGGATATGTTGTTCTGCTGTTGATTGTTGTTCACTTCTCTTGGAAGTCATTAGTGCTCCTCCTCAGAGCTGGCTTAGTGGACCACTTCTCCTCGACAGTTGGCTCCTCCTGGCACACAGTCAGAGTGCTTAACCGTGAACAAGAAAATCACTCGCTCTCCACGGATTCAACGCAAATTGCCCGATATGTTTTGTTTTTGTCTTTTTTCTCGTCGTCAATTACGTGTCTCTTCCTTGTTATTGTGTTTGCCTTCTTTTTGTTTGTTTGTTGTTGTTGTTTTTTTGGGTGTGTGGAGGGGGGGGGGGGCGGTTGTTATTTGTAACTTCCTCTATGGTTCGATTGCCTCGAAATTCTATGTTTCACTTCACTAGAGAGTGCAAGTTGCGGGACGAGTTCCAGAATGAACGTTACATAAGGCGTCTTTCAACGGGGCAAAGCCTAGCAGAGAAAGTGGTTGTGCGAGGTCCTTCTCACGCGCAACATTTTTATGTTCCCTCACTAAGGGCTTTGGGAGAGGGACCTGGGGGGAGGAGAGGGGACAAGCGGGGGCTATGTTGGCCCCCATGGCTTCCCCTGCAGGGGAACGCTAAGAGGGAGGGCTCATAAATCTGTCGTCCATGCTGCTCCACTGGAAAGGGGTCACCCCAACCCACAACAACCCCGCTGCCTTGCTCGCTGGACACAGCATGATTCTCACTAGAGAGGAAAGGAGCAGGCCACAGCCATAGCCAGACCTGATCTCCACTCTCCGGGATGTGCCTCTATCATCCCATCCATCCAGTGTTGTCAGAGCTAGCTCTTGGCCCAAGGGGTCGGGGTGGTGTCGGTGTCTGGCCACAGCACCTGCCTCTCCCTGGGTCTCCTGGACCAGGGTCAAATCCAGCCACATGAAGCCCCAGCATGGACCCAGGATCTGGGCTGGGGCCAATCGCTCCTGGCGAGGGCTGGGCAACAGAGAGGTATGACCAAACATCACTGAGAAATACACACCACCCTTCCCTGACCCGTTCAACCCTCCATGTGAGCACAGAGCAGTATGGGTCCACTCACCACGCAGGGCTCTCTCTCTCTCTCTCTTTCTCTTTTATACGAAGCTCATGGGTAGAGTAGTTTCGCTGGCCCTCACCAGGCATGTGGGCACCCATGCTAAATACCCTTCTCACCCCACAGGTGGGAAAGCTGTTTTAATTCGAAAGCCGCTCAGCCTAAAACTTCAAATATCCTCTTTTCCCTTTACAAGTTCTGCCGGGGAAGAAAAAAACCAACCCCTCGCCCCCTCTCTCCTGCGAGTGGCCTGGTCGGACGTGTTGTAACTCTCCACCTTTAATCATGCCGCGGTGCGCTGGGTGCATTGCGCCGTGGCGGAGCGGTGAACTTTTGACCCGGAGATCATGGCGCGCTGACCGAGTAACCCCGTCAGCCTGTGAACGCGGCTCAGCGAGCGCGTTAGTCTGTCTGACTGTCTGGGCAGCGCTCGGGAAAGAGGGATCGCCCCAGCACGCACTCGCTTAGGATTCAGGTGTTTAATCATTTCTAATCACGGCGATGCGCGGTACGTGCACATCAGTAGGGGGGGGGGGGGGGGGGGCGTGGGTGTGCGTGTGTGTGTGTGTGCGTGTGTGCCTGTCCAACTCTCCGTGTGTGTGAACCCAGCCCTGACCTCAGAGATGAGAGGACAGACTGTTTTGCAGCGTTCTCCGGCAGCCAAGGTCCAGCCCTCCGCCACTAATCCTGCCCCCTCGGATGCCGTGCCCCCTGTCCCGCCACTGATTGCTGGGACACTAAGGTCATTGGACAAATCCAGCCTGTGGTGGATTTTCATTGGCTGCTGGGTTTTGGCTGGCACGACCCGAGATTGAACTTGTGAACCTTCCCACAATAACAGTAATACTACTCTGCTGTAACGCTGTTCAATGTTACCTTTAAGCCTTTGGTAAGAGGGATTTGGAAAATAATGCCCTTATGCAGGCGGTTTACACACGATCTTCCACACCCCCGGACAATACCGACCCCTCCCCCCTCCAAATCACATTTAATAGGGCTAGTTTGAGGCCTCGCCAGCATCAACATACACTTGCGTTACCCTTGGTTGATAGTGTTAACCGTTTTTGCACATCGCCACCGTGGGCATTCATAGTTTCTCAGGCGGGTTTGGAAAATTGAAAGAGAGGGATCGTGAATAAAAATGTTGTATTAATTGGGTGTTTCCCCAGTGCTCAGGGTTCACCTTTGAATGCTTTGTCATGTTACGTACAGGCAAAAGGAGCTCTCTGTGTGTCTAAGAAAAATAATGTAGAACCAATTTACCCGTCAAATACTTTTGTTTAAAGTGAATGCTTAACTAAAGCTACTATACTACAACTTTTGAGTCTTACATAAGTCTGTTTTGTCTCTGTTGCGTTGTCTGTGTTGCATACCTTCATATAATAAACCCCCACCATCCAACCCCAACACTCTGCAAGGTTTAAACGAGCTGTAGGGCTATTGTTAGTTTGATTTACAATTTCCTATACTGTTTGTAAAATATTTTTAAAACCTGTTTCTTTTCAAATAGGTTTTCAGGCAGATGTACATGGCTATTTAGTTTTTGATGGATGTATTTGGGGGCCATTGTGTATTTTATATGTTCAATGTATTTTGTTCCACATCTTCCTGAAGTTACGTTCGTTTCTCAAGGTTGCCACGAGGATGATTTTAGCCCACTCTTTCGTGTGGAACTGGTGGTGGATTTTTTTGTGCCACATTTAAAAGGATGTTAATGGTCTCAAGGGTTTTTTCTTGACATTGTCCTGTAACGTTTTCCAATATTAACCCAAATTCATAGTTATTTCAGTGTGTGACCCCCCACCATCAAAATAGTTCCCCATGAATGAGACAGAGAGAAACACATTCATGGCGAACCTGAAAGACGGATCAGTAACAATCAGAAATGTGATTTTAACCCACTATGAAGTAGAATGACTTTATGCAAGTTTAAACAGGGGGTGGAATTGCTATAGAGTTAACTAATAATGGAAGCACTCTACAACTGAAGATTGCATTTACAGTGTATACTTAAATAAATTCAAAGCAAGAAACCCAAATCACATAATTTTGCTTGGTACTATATTCAGTACGTAGTGCATACTATCCTTTAATTATCAAATGTCTAATTTTATTGCAATTTTATAGGCTTTAAATTGACAAATTTCCATGGATCATGGCCTTTAAAAAATAAGCTTAATTTTCCACAGAAGTCTGACTACTATATATATACATATATTATCCTTGCTAAATGTGACTAACGCTATATTGATAAAGTGGGATACATTAGCGAGGCTATACCAGCGCAGAGTGAGCCAGACAACTCCAATAATCCACTGTAATTGGTTGTATACTTATTAAGACTCCGGTGCTGCGTTTGACTTTCTCTATGCAGCGATAATCCTGCATCCATTTTATTTAAATC
The DNA here is from genome assembly GCA_026901105.3 of Galaxias olidus. Classification (NCBI taxonomy): domain Eukaryota; kingdom Metazoa; phylum Chordata; class Actinopteri; order Galaxiiformes; family Galaxiidae; genus Galaxias; species Galaxias olidus. The sequence continues at coordinate 83,747 of JAPMUY010003695.1, forward strand.
TTTAGCCTCTCTGTGGTGCAAATGAATTGAAAATTGACAGAGAATTTGGCGACAGCACATTCAACAGCGCGTCACGTAGTAAGGGGATACTTCACCGATTTTCTTTAACAGTATGGCCCGGTTTCCCATACAGGGATTAAGCCAAGTCCTAGACTAAAAAGAAATTTCAATGGAGAATCTCCATTGACAGTGAGATTTAGTCTAGAACCAGGCTTAATCCCTGTACAGGAGACCGGGCCTATATATTGTCATTTAGGACAAATTAAGTATGTACAGTTTATTGAACAGGTTTGGGTCATAGGATCAACGTCAGTGAAATTTATGTATTTTTTCTGACCACCGGCATTTAAATGGTTAATTCATTGTATACCACTATGCCCATAGATCATTGCGTGAATCAAATTTAGAACCAGTGAACACTCTCCTCTTGGCTGAAAACGGCAGTAGTTTAAAAAAAAATCAGGAAGGACCCCAGATGACGCAAAAGAGAGTCACTTTCTCAACTCGTTTGACATTCTGCCGTTTGATGGCGAAATGCGAAATGACAATACGACGTTTAAAAAAGAAAATGTCAAAAAGACGGAAAATGGGTGAACTAACTGGTTGGTTCTGTGTCAGTGAGAAGGGGGGGATAGAGGCGGAGGGGGGGAGAGAGACGTGGGCACATACAGTAGTGAGCCCTGCTCCGCGTCATAGATTAGACATGAATCTAGGCCGCCACACGTCTGAATTCCACAGTTGGAGGAGCCACCAGTGATCAGAGGAATGTCAACATGGCCCCACACACACGCCGGCAGGGCCTCGGTCTAATCCCCGCTCTTCCATCACTTTGTGCTCTGCTGCCAAACCACTTTGTGAAGAAAGAAAAAAACTGAACGTCTGTTTCGACCAGAATGCCTCCGCACGCTCGGCCCCTCCGCGGCCCATACCCGGCAGACACTGTTTGAGTGTGGGATGTTGACTGGCGTCCTGGCAGGCCAGAGGCTTGCTCATCCCAGTATCTGCCCGCACCCTGACCCGGTCCTTTCACGGGCCAGGGTGACTGGTCTGGCACGGTCGACCTCCCACATGCCAATGGGCTACGTGGCGGAAACATGGCGCCCACATTGTTCCTGGCGAGTGTGCGTGCGCGGGCATATCTTTGTGACAATTTGCACTTCTCGCATTCGTGTGTGTGTGTGTCTCTGTGTGTGTGTGTATGTGTGTGTGTGTGTGTGTGTAGGGGAGGGTGGTCGGGGGAGATGTGGTGGTGTTGGAGGGGGGGCGAGCCACAAGCTGACCATGGAGTTGAGTTTATTAGCGGAGAGGAGAGGAGGATCCCCTTTCAGCCCTCCTGTCCCTGTCATTGTGCTCTGGCCATCACGGCCTCGGTGCACTTGAGACAGCTGGGGGAGTAAGGTGATCTGGTGGACCACCACCCAACCACCCCCCCTCACCCCTCACTCAGACCCCAGTGCCTCTGACCTCCTGCCGCTCCCACGCTCGCTACGCTGCACCTTCTTTAACACAGGAATAAAAAACCTAACGTTTTCCAGGAAGAAACAAAAGAGAGGAAGAAGAGAGAAAAAGGGGCAGCAGAGAAAGAGTACGGGCGTGTCGACGCAAGGAAAAGCCCCTCTGGCCTGGAGAGGTGGGGGGGGGGGGGGGGGGGGGGGGGGGGGGCTATCCACTCCTCCACTTCAGCCAAACCAAATCCCTGTTTGCCTCTCCCTCTATGTGCCGAGTGAGTGTGGCCCCGGGCACATGTTTAGATATGGGTGCCAGTGATTGGTTTGCTGCCAAAAGAAGCAAAGGTCAAGCTGCTCCGGTCTCTTTGTTTTCCTTTGGCTGGGTTACGCTGCCGTCCTCCAGCACCCATGTTTCATTAACCCAGTCAGGAAACACAACAGTTGGGGGGAATTCGGCTGTGTTGCGAATCCTCATTTTTGCTCTTTTTCTCTCAATTACGCCATTGCGCTTCTTGCTTTTGAGTTTATCTCTCTGTATGATGGTTGCTGGCTGCTGCTGCAGACATTCTCATGTTTAGTGTTTGTTTTGCAGTGGGTCCAGTGTATGTCCTGGGGCGTGTTATTTTAACCCCAGAGGTGCCAGGACTCTCTTCCCCTCCCACTCTCTATCTCTCCCTCCCCCCCTCCCCCCTTGTCTCTCCCTTTCACTCTCTGACAGGTGTTGGTCGCAGAGTCCCTGGACTGACATGTGTCAACAGCATGGGCAGATGGATTCTAGCCCCCAGGACTTCTCATTCGTTTCCCATCATGTTCCTCAGATGGGGGGTGGGTGGGGGGGTGGAAGGTTGAAGCAGGAAATGGGATCAGGTGTTCCACAGCAAGCTGCCCTCCACGTATGTAGGTCACGGGTCGTAGCTCAAAGGTGGGTTCTATAATATTTCACAGCAGTGTAAGTGTAAGAGGTTTACGTTTTTGTTTCGATTCGCACGTTTTGTCCCTCGGATACAGAAAGGATGTCCGTGGGAAATCAACACCAAAATGTCAAGAACATTGCATTTGAACTTAAACCGGGATGTTGGTATCCAACCACATGCTCTCATTACGATAGTGTCTACTCAGTTCACTTTTCAGCACATGGATGTTACCTCAGCTCAGTGGAAAACACGTTGGAATACAATCCGCCCTTTTCCTTTCCCTGTCGCACATCATTCCTCCCATCCACTTCCCGCTCTCCCTTCCATCCAAGCCGGTCCCAGCCAAGTCTCCCAGCTCAATCTCCACAGACATGGACTGTGTGGAGTGAATAATTTACGACACGATAAATCCCGCCTTAAATCCAACCATGAGACTCCACCAGGGTTCCACATGTAATTCTAAGCCCTATTATAAGGCCACTAATGCTGGGGGAGGATGGCGAATCACGGCGCAGCCCGCAGCCATGTAAGAATTAGAAATAAATATGCATCGGGACGAGATAAATATAGCGAGTGGCAAATCTGCCACGAGACCCGAGTGTGGAGCCACAATTTGCAATCGACGGGGAGAATTCGCTGCAGCTCTTTGGGTAATTGATGGATTAAATTCAGCGGCTATGGCGGGAGTTAATGTGCACCATCATTTAGGCAAAGGAAAGTTCAATCTAAAAAAAAAAATTTTTTTTTTTGGGGGGGGTGCGTCTTTTTAGGAAAAGCATTTTGCCGGCGTGTTTGAACAGCTCATTTCAGGACCGGCAGGGGGGTAGCTGAGGGTTTGCGGTGGTGCAGCAGAGCCCCTCTGTCGCTGGGGTTTATCTGTGTTTATTGACTGGTGCATTAGCCAGCACTGCACTAAATGAGGGGAGTTAAGCAGCACTGGAGCTTCCAGCACTCGGTGGATTTTCCTGGCCAGCCTGTTTGAAGTGTGAAGTATATAAATTTATATGTGCCTAATATCATTCTGCTGAGCCCACACCAGACAAAGTCCCCATGCCTGTTACTAAATCGGCCCTAGCGGCTCCTCACCAAACTGGGGGGAGCTGGTACTTTAGCCTGCTACCCGCTCTCGCACAACTTTTCTCTCTTGTTACTGGAAACGCACCAACCACTGACCAGATAGATGGTTCTGGTGCTCATAACAGTCTGGATTATTTCATCGTCATGGTGTATTTATTTGTTGTCTGACACATTTGGTGGTGTGCCATGTTTCAAAATGAGCGAGAAGAACTTTTACATTTTGTGTTTTTAGGCTTGATATGGAACCATGGCAAATGTTGTCCGTTGCTAGTTTTCCGTCCAGGAGAATCAGCCGACCCCCCTGTTTTCTTCAATGGCAGCATTTATGTATTCCACTTATGGCCAAGTGAAGTGCAACTTTCTTTATTTTTCAGAGAAACGCTAAAGGTTCGGTCAACTTTCAGATCTATTCAGGTCAGGTGAAGTAACGCAAGCGAATCTGTTCAGCGGTAGATGTGCTGCTGTCTGAACGAGAATTTCGGCCTTACATCAAAAAATAAAGGGCCTGTGCGAAACGATGGCTACATATTTACCTCGACAAAACACACAACACAACACAACCACAAGTTTTAAATGATATAACTGCTTTCTTTTAATTTTGTATTTATTTAATTTAAACCTTACTTAAAAAAATTGGCTGAAACCTATTGTAGGCTGTGTGTATTTGGAGGTGACGGAGCGCAGGAGGCTCAAACGGAGAGGTCCCGAAGATATGGGAGCTGAGCTCCGGCAAGCTTTGGCACATATTAAACACTGCCTATATGTCATGTGACAACACATGTGTGCGACTAAACTGTTAGTTACCTACTAATATGGAATTCACTTACTAAAGTTTCATTTTATTGGAGCACTTTTGTACCAGACAATGTCCCACTTAAAGAGTGGTTGACTAAATCTGGTTTCCTGTTTGAAAGGGTTTGGGGCCACCATGCTGCTGTTAGCACATACCTAGAACATTTGCTCTAACTGATCGACAATACTTTATTACGTTCCACTATCAAACACTCACTTGACTGGCACTATCCCCTGGAAAGGCTGTTGGTCTCTCGCATTCAGAAAATAAAAGAGATTAATGACGGCTTGTGTCATTATTATTATATTATTAAGCCATTGTGTCGTTGCGTAACAGTCACATCAAACACAGACTGGCCGCTGCGGCGTGGAGCGCTGTCGACAGGCCTCGTCGCCGGGAACCCGTGGGTTACCATCAACTCCTGCTGTGCCTCGTCTCCTCTGTGGCGCTTTCCTTTTAATTAGGCATTATGTTGTATCACAGACCGCAGTTTCACTTCAAACGTCGCTGGCGTTCTCTCCTCTGGGCCCGGTCCTGTTTTATTTTTATTTTTTTGTTCTCGCTGAGCGGGAGTGTAATACGGGAACATGATATTTGATTAAAAAAAACAGGTTTTGTTGACTTATTAATTAACGCCGCCTTTGCCAGGGATGACACTGGTGTGCCGGGAGTTTCTCCTCAGACGAGGGCGGGGCTGGAGCTCGCCTCCTCGGGCTCGGTGGAAACGTGGATGTGCCCCCCCCCCCCTGAGGAGGAGGTCGTGGGTGGGGGTGGGATCCGCAACTTTTGATCGACGAACGCGACTAAAGTTGCGGATCCCACCCCCGACTCTTTAATCTGACTGTTTAATCTGGCTATGCTCGGCTCTCGCCATCTCTCTCCCTCTCTCTCTATCTCTCTCTCTCTCTCTCTCTCTCTCTCTTTCTCTCTCTCCCTCTCTATCTCTCTCTTTCTCTCACCCTCCCTTCCCTCCTTCTCCAGTCTCTCCGTGTGCTTGCCCTTGTGCTCTTTGCTCAAGTCGCCTCATGCCGCTTTAATTGGAGTGTGTTGAACTCAGCCGGCGTTGTTTCTCCTATGATCATGGCGGATCGCTCTCTGAGTCTACCCTCATGTGAAGTTTGGAGCCCCCAACGCCGTGTGAACTCCTACTTTGGAAAACTATCAAAGTCTACCTCTCTGTAGAGTCTAGTTGGCTTTGACTGTCTCTCTCTCTCTCTCTCTCTCTCTCTCTCTCTCTCTCTCTCTCTCTCTCTCTCTCTCTCTCTCTCTCTCTCTCTCTCTCTCTCTCTCTCTCTCTCTCTCTCTCTCTCTCTTGCTCTCTCTCGGCTGGTAGTGCATTGAGTTGATCAATAATTCACGCGCCTCATTGTCCCGCGGTGTCGAGCCGGTTAGGTCTACAGTGGGAGTCTGTTTTAAACTTTGACGGAAAAGCGCCAAAGTATCCTCACTTCAACCTGGGTCCAGAGAGCCAGATGACGAGGCACTGTGGCGGAGCCCCTTCCCCACGCAGGATACTCCGACCCCAGGCTCGCCCCGGTGTCCCGCCCCCACTCTTCCCCGGCTCCTCTCCCTCTCTTTCTCCCCTGTGCTTCTCCCCCTACCCCAACCTCCCTGGGCTCGATCGGGGAGATGATTAAGACATCAAACGCGCGCCGCACTGTAGATCAAAACCCGGGGCTTGACGGGCGAGGGTTGAACCCGTGTAGACTTCCGCTGCATCGCCGCAGCCGGAGATTTGCCATTCCCAGCAGCGGCGCTCCGCTCCATTAGGATCTTCATGCCAATCGGAGGCTCCCCGGGGTTCGACATGTAGCCAAGGATGAGTCAGGGCTGTGCAATCAGACCCCATTCGCGGAGGCAGGTGCTTTAGCAGCCAGACACAGTGGCTGTGTGTGTGCGTGTGTGCGTGCGTGTGTGTGTGTGCGTGTGTGCGTGTGTGTGTGTGTGTGTGTGTGTGTGTGTGTGTGTGTGTGTGTGTGTGTGTGTGTGTGTGTGTGAGCGAGTGTGTATACTGTAGCTTCAGGCCCTCGTTCACCCCCACTGTTTTATCATCCCCAACACTGAACACCAGCGCTCTGGGTATGCCCCCCCCCCCCCCCCCCCACCCACCCCCACCCCCACCCCCACCCCTCTTTCTATCTCTTCTCTCTCTCTCCTCCCTCTCCCTCTCCCTCTTTTCCTTCCTCCAGGGCTTTTCCTCATGTGATTCCACGCTCCCGCTGTAGCTCGACTCTGCCACTCGGCACTCTGTGAAGTTGTTCCCCGCTCGGGGTTTGCGCTCTCCCCGCTGATAACGTGGAGCTGAACAATAAGGAGAGGGAAGAGCACGGACCGCCACGAGACACCGGTCCTTCCCTGGGAGAGGAATACTGGGAATACCGTGCCCCACTGCAGTGTCGACGAGAGAGAAAGGGCCCGTTGGCGTCGCAGACAACTTCATGCGAAAAGAAACATCCAGGAATTTCTAAATGAATGATCGCAGCCCATTGAAATGGCGGTGGAGTTGGTCAGGCCAGTGTGTCAATGCATTGAGTAGTTCATGGGATTTCCTAGTTGGAAAGATTGAACTGTACTGTTCGTTGTCTTAAGCTTGATATCCTGGCGGTTCCTGGGGATTGTTTTTGTGTTCTCTTTGCGTTAACAGGAAGTGATGCCTTGTGGTCATGGACGGCAATAAAAGTGTCACTTGAAAACAAAATCCGAAATGTCCCTGAGCGAGACATTCACACAAACAACCCCAAAGGCACAAACACACCTATGCACGCACACGCTCACTCATTGAAGAAATGATTGTTTCTATAAAACAGGATCGGTATGATATTTTTATTATGAAACAATGCTGATTTCCCCCATGTCTCCAGCACACGGCAGTTCAACTCGGGTTGAGCCCCATCAGTGAAGCCCAAACCCTCCAGCCAGCCAGCCAGCCAGCCAGCCAGCCAGCCAGCCAGCCAGGCAGGCCCTGGGGCCAGGCTCATTAAGGCAGGAGAGTCCCCCGCTATCTGTCCCCTTCTCCCTCCACCTGAGGGGTCTCGCACCAGCCCTGTCAGCTCCCCGCCTTTAATTGAGTTCTCACTCCTTTTTTATTTTACCGTCAGCATTATCCCCCCCCCCCCCCACCTCCTATTGTTATGCCCCTCTCCGTCGCTCCTTCCTCAGCCCTGCAAAAAAAAAAAAAAGACAGTGGCGGCGTCGCCACCCTCTTCCTCTGTTATTTCAGAGAGTAAGCACTTTCTCCATATTAAGATGTGAAATTCATTTTGACAGTGGGCTGGAAATAGAGTGGATTGAGCAATATACCACTGTCTGCCACCACCCCCCCACCCCCCCCCCCCACCCCACCTACCCCCCGCCCCACAACCCCCCCCCATCCTCACTTGCCAGTCTCTCTCTCTCACTCTCTCTCTCTTTTTTCTCTCTCACTCAATCTATTATTTCTCTCCAACTCCTCTCCCATTCTCTCTCACTTGCTCAAATCGCCTGGAGAGGGGAGCTTGTGGGGTGAGGGCCTGTTTGGCCCAAATGATATTTTCATGAGGAGGCCAGAGGAGTGAGGGGAAGAGAGAGATCTCTCACTTCACTGCCCTCGCCCGTCCATGTGTCCACCAGGAGGAGGAGGCTGATAGATTCAAAGAGAGAGGGGTCTGTAGGATAGATTGAGAGAGAGAGAGAGAGAGAGAGAAAGAGAGAGAGAGAAAGAGAGAGAGAGAGAGAGAAAGAGAGAGAGAGAGAGAGAGACGGGCACAGTGATGGAAAGAAGAAAAAGTGAGAGGAGGCGAAAAAGAAGCGAAGGGCGGACAGAAAGACATGCAGAGCCAGAGAGAGGCCTAAAGAGAGAAAGAGAAAAAAAAGAGGGAGAGAGAGAGAAAAAAAAGAAATCCTCAGAGTCCCGGTGGTTTATTGCTTGGCCAAAGAGCTCCAGTCACTCGTGAAATCTGGGTGAATCAGCTGATAATGTAAGCTAACGTAGTGGAGGAGGAGGAGGAGGAGGAGGAGGAGGAGGAGGGGAGTGGGTGGCCCATATGAAAGGCCATAGCCCTGGGCTAGCATCTCAAACCCACTCTCCCCGTCCACACTCCCACTCCCACACACACGCGCACACACACACACACACACACACACACACACACACACACACACACACACATTCACACACACACACACACACACACACACACACACTGGCAGAGGCTGCCATAGCAGGGCCACGGAGATGAGAATACTGACTGTAACATCTGGCTGTTGGCCCGGAGCGTGGCCGCATGGCCGCCTTGCCAGGCCCCACCACCACCACCACCACCGCCGCCACGCTTGGCTAGCTGAGAGGTGCTGTGATACAATCGGAGAGAGAGCCTTGGCTGGTGCTGGGTTAATATGCGTTAATGCACTTCACCCGGGACTGGCTCTCCCTCCCTTCCCATCACGGCTAAATGCTCGCTTGCAACCCCGGGAGGGGGGAGCGGGGGAGGGGGTCGAGGATGGGGAGGGGGTCGGTCGGGCGGGCGTCGGCGGCGGCTCCCGGACCATGTTCCACCCCGGGCAGCGGCAGCAGACAGGAGTCCTCGGGGTGCGGGTGGCCTTCAAGCCCCCTTCCCCCCTCTGTCAGCCCCTGGCTCTGTAGTGGGAGGCGCGCAGGGTGAGTCGAGGTTGGTGACCTCCGTGTCTGACGCCGCGACGCGGCCCGGCTGAGTACGGTCTCTTGACGTGTGTCTCTGTGTGGTTCCATCAGGCGGTGCAGTGGACGCAGGCGCTGGTGTTGCCTGTCGTCAAGGCTACTGTGACTCAGAGGAGTGGAAGCTCTGGTGTCTGTTTGTCTGTCTGCCTGCCTGTCTCTCTGTCAGTCGGTGTGACCCTAGCCTGGGCCGGGCCATGTCCACGTTTGGCACGGTGCTGGCCTCTGGCCGCCATGATTAGGCCCCTGGCTGATAAGATCTAATGAGCGACTCACTCTGTCTGACAAGGCTGAGTCAGGCTGGGTCAGCCGGGGCTGGACGCCAGAAGGAGGCCTGCTACACACACACACACACACACTCTCTCTCTCTCTCTCTCTCTCTCTCTCTCTCTCTCTCTCTCTCTCTCACACACAGATACACACACACACACACACAGACACACACACAAACGCACGCACGCACAGGCGGGGACACACGCTGCCCACACTACCAGCACCAGCCACCACGGCTGCAGCCAAGTCCTCCAATCTAATTTGTAATCTAATAAATCTAAAAAAGCAATCAGCGACAGCCAATGGCTGTTCAATGGAAGCCCCTTTGCCCTCTCCGACTAGACGGAGATAATTGTCCTATAATGTGATGGAGAGGCCGAGGGGGAGAGGGAGCCAGGGACAGCGGCCCGCTGAAGGAGGAGAGCGGGTCAGGGGCCCATCTCTGTGCCCAAAAATAGCCTGTCAATGTGCAAGGCAAGGCCTCCGTGATTAGGCCCCGTCCACGTTGACAGGGAGGTGGCAGTGGCCTGTTTACGTTCGCCGGTGAGATTTGGAACGAGGAGCCACGGAGAGAAAACGAGGGAGGGATGACGAGAGAGAGGGAGAGGGGGAGGGAGGGAGGGAGGGAGCGCACCCAGGAAGTGTGAGGCGGCTAATTGCAGCTGACAGTCCAGTCTGCCACACAGTTCATTTGAGTCAGAGCCCAGGTCTTCTTCACCAGGGCTCCGAACTACTACTCTGCACCTTGACTGCAGGTACATACACACACACACACACACACACGCACGCGCACGCGCACGCGCACGCGCACGCGCACGCACACACACACACACACACACACACACGTACACCAGCACTGACACACACACAGAGTCTACCTTCCTCTCTCACCCTCCATCCCTTTCTGGCAAAGGAACGATGTCGTCATGGAGATAGCAGCCGCCCCAGCCTGCCTGAGGTGAACGCTCGCCGCGTTCTCGTGTCTGTCTCCTGGAGGGAACATCCCGTGTTGTTCGGAGGAGCTCAGTGTGGAGGCTGTGGTACCTGGCGGTGATTGGACGCCCCAGCGCGTCTTCTCTAACTCTCCCTGACAGGTGGGCCATCATAGCCCCCCCCCCCCTCGACGAAAAATGAAATAATAATCCCTCGCTTCGTAAGAGCCTCTTTTTTTTTATAAATATAAATAATAAGTTTTCCCGCGGAGAGTTGCAGGCCGACTGGCCTCTTAACCAAATCTGCTCCGGACTCCCCGAGTCTGGGATCCCGATTCTGGCGCGAAGCAAATTGCACTTCAAACACCGTCTCCCATCCTTTGTCCTCCTACGGGACTTTTTTCTTTTCTTTTTTTCCTGGTGGGTGGCTGTGATGAGGGAACACTGGGACGTGCGGTAGTTCAAACAGCAGTGTGCCACGCAGGCGGCCCACCTAAAAGACTCACCTATCTAAGTTGGGAGTCCTTCTCTAATCCCCCCCCTCCCCTCCCTGGAGGTTTCCGGCCCCAGCTTGTGGCGAGTTCGTCTGGAGAGTGGCACGCCTAATCTGGTTCTGGATCTCTTGTGGGTCTCTCCAGCCCGGGCCTCTCTCGCCCCCCTTCCCCTCGCCTGGATAAGGTTGGGGATGCCCAGTGGCCCCTCAGTCTACTGTACCATAGATGACATTAACCCCCGCCAGCCCACACCCCTGCAACCACTTGACATTTTAATCGACATTTCCCACACTGCTCTCACATTAAAGGGCGTGACATTTCATTTGCACACGGTGCTGATTAAAATACACCCTTATGGTCGCCGGAAATCGGCGGAGGATAGGCCATTCGTGTACTCTCTGCTTGGGGAAATTAGGGGCTGGGGGGGGGGGGGATGTGAGATATGTTGACGGGGAGGATTAAGCCGAGGCTTTTACCCGAGTTATTTGATGCTGTGGGCACGAGACGGAGAGAGAAAAGAAGTGAAAGGCTTGTATTTTATAAAGAGACGCCCTGTCCGCTCCAATGTGCTTCACGGGGCTAATAAACTCACTGGCCAACGTGTCGCTGCACCGTTTAGGAGGCGCACGTGGGCATTCCGCCCGGAGACCGAGAGCGGCAGCAGCGCTCCGTCAACGTTCTGCATACCCCCCCCCCCCCCCCCCCCCTCCTCCTCCTCCACCGCGCCAGGCTTCGCAAGTGGCAGGTCGCATTTGCGTCGGCGTCAGCCCACCTGACCAGTATGGCCGGTGCTGAGCGGCCGCGGAGTAGCCCCAGCTGGGCTCTTGGATCTGACTCCAGGCCAGGTCTCACCTGCCACATCCTATCGGGCCACCGCGCCGTACGCTGGCCCGGGGCCTGCCGTGCCAGTGAGTGACGGGCGGCCCCCCGCGGTGCGCTCTAAACGCCCCGCTTCTCCACGCGTTGGGCCGCATCGAGCCGCCGCCGTCGCCAACCGCTTGTGACAGGGGCCCTGAAATGTTTACACCTTCTCCTCCGCCGTGCCCCCCCCCATCCCAGTCCTCACAGACAGCTCCATACCCACCGCTGCTAGGGACCGCGGTGGGAGCTGCACGGCTCACGTGGATGGATCTGAACTGGCACGGTAACGTATATCATTCTGGATGTTTGATCGGTTTTGTCGGGCGCACGCGGGCCGACAGCGACCGTTGGACTTGATCCGTGTCCAGTCAGCCCTGTCTGCAGTGGGCGAACACGGAGGGAGATCGGAGGATCACTTGTGTTCCTCAAATCACTGCTCCGCACCAGTGAACCCCGTTAATAACATCCCTTTATCTCGGCGGAGTGTATCAGCATTATCAGCTCCTCCGCGCTTTCCTGGAGGAGGCTAGCCGAGATGATCCACTGACCTCCCTGTGACTCCCTCCTACTCCCCTCCCCTCAATTAGGAGAAATGAGCACACAGGAGAACGTCGAACGTACAGCCACGGAGAAGAAAAAAAACTAAAAAAAGGATTAAGGTATGTGTCTGTCCCGGAGCAGCCAATGAGGTGCTGGCAAAAGGTAACACAGTAACCTAATTAGACGTATCGTTGATATAGCGTGCAATGGGCCGCGCGGTTGTTAAAATAGGAGAGGTGGAGAGGTTAATCATAGCCTGTGAGCCTGCCGCGTGGAATTGAAGCGTAACAACGTAATTAGTTCACGTCTTGCGCAAACTTATCTGTGTCAATAAGAAAATATATAGCGCGCGCGTCTTGGACCAATCAAATATGTCAACCTAGACAACACAGACGGTGTTCGTGTTCCAGCCCTCTCAAAACATTTATTATCAGGATGTCTTTTTGGGGGAATTTCTGGGAGTTTCTGACATGGCTGGGGATGCCTCCCAGACAGGCTAATGTAGTTACCATTACAATGAGGCGGCCCTTCCACCTGTCCGACGGTACTGTGATAACCACACTGACACCACTGTCTCGGGAGATAGCAGAAGCACTTTGCCGAGCATCCCAACGCAACTCGAGAGGTTAAGTTTAGCAATAATTAGATCTTCCACACGCTTCACGCCTAAGCCAATTTGGAATCAGCCCAAATCGAGTTACCTCCTTCAGCCAGGTGGTAACGTCAAGATCACAGTCGGGGAGAGGAGTGGTCCAATCCAGTCGGCCACTTTGGGGAGGTTCGCCGTGACGCAGTCGGGGCTGTGCTCTGCTTCCAGTGGGGCCTGGGCGGCACAGCAGCCCCCTTCTCCAACATATCTAACCCAGGCACCCGGTAACGGAGGTGACACTTATATCATCAAGCGTCTGGCCCAGCCGTCGGCACTGACTACGGGGGCCAGGCGCGAGCGAAGCGTCTCCCTGCGGTTCCTGAGAAGCCCCTTCTCCTAGCAGGAGCGGACGGCAAAGCACTGCGGAAAAGAGAGAGAGAGAGCGTGAGAGAGTGAGAGGAAAGGAGCGAGTGAGAGAGAGAGAGAGAGAGAGAGAGAGAGAGAGAGAGAGAGAGAGAGAGAGAGAGGGAGAGAGCAGGAGCCTAAATTGGGAATCTATTACTGAGGCGTGGGTCCAGCGGGCCCTCTCGGGCGGCCGTAAACACACAGCAATGTGTTGGAGTGCCGGGGCTCTCCGAGTTCCCTTTCGGTGCAGTAATGTGGTTTGAACGGCTGGTAAAATGGGACTGGGAGAATTTCATTCCCGCCGGCTCCCCAGGCGTATCACCTTTGGCCCAGCGATGATATGAGCCCTCTTCTATTTTTTACCCCCTCCCCTCTTCCTCACTCCCTCGGCCCCTCTCTCCATCTCCCGGGCTGATGGGGAGAGGGAGAAACAAATGGAAGCCGGCGGAGCGGCAGTGGGGGGGGGGGGGGGCAGAGACGACCAGGACCAGGTCTTATTTATTTAGCCGAGCGAGGCAGGTGTGGGCAGGCCGCGGCTCAAATTAGCTCATCTGTTTATGCTAAGTGCCATGCCACGGGGAGGCCGGCCATGTCACAGGAGCTGGGGGACATTCCTCTGTCTTGATGCTCAGCCTGAACACTGAGTCTCACGTAGGAACAGCCGTAAGATGGCCTTTCAAATCTGCATATGGACGGCAAATGGCCGCCCATTGACACTAATGCACTGTGTATGAATTTCTTTAAAGGTGTCCGTTA
>JAPMUY010003696.1:7500-10573 GCA_026901105.3 Galaxias olidus
AGAGTGAGAAAACGAGAGAGAGAGAGAGAGAGAGAGAGAGAGAGAGAGAGAGGAGAGAGAGAGAGAGAGAGAGAGAGAGAGAGAGAGAGAGAGAGAGAGAGAGAGGGGTGACAGAGAGGTGAAGACGAAGATATGAAGCGAGGATGAAGAAATGAAAGACAGGGCGGGGGGATTGGAAAGAAAGAAGAATTCCAGACAGAGAGAATATGGAGAGACAGATATGGAGAAGAGTTTGGGGTTGTGAAGAGGACAGGGGTGAAGCAGAGAGCCATGGTGCAGGGAGAGGGGAGAGGGGAGGCAGGGAGAGGGGAGAGGGGAGGGGAGGAGAGGGGAGAGGGGAGAGGGGAGGCAGAGAGAGGGGAGAGGGGAGGCAGAGAGAGGGGAGAGGGGAGAGGGAGGCAGGGAGAGGGGAAGGAGAGAGAGGGGGAGGGGAGGCAGAGAGAGGGGAGAGGGAAGAGGAGAGGGGAGAAGGGAGGCAGAGAAAGGGGAGAGGGAGGCAGGGACAGGGGAGAGGGGAGGCAGAGAGAGGTGAGAGGGAGGCAGGGAAGGGGAGAGGGGAGGCAGAGAGAGGGGAGAGGGGAGAGGGAGAGGCAGAGAGAGGGGAGAGGGGAGGCAGGGAGAGGGGAGAGGGAAGAGGAGAGGGGGGAGGAGAGGCAGAGAGAGGGGAGAGGGGAGGCAGGGAGAGGGGAGAGGGGAGAGGGGAGGCAGAGAGAGGGGAGAGGGGAGAGGGGAGGTAGAGAGAGGGGAGAGGGGAGAGGAGAGGGGAGAGGAGAGGGGAGAGGAGAGGCAGAGAGAGGGGAGAGGGGAGGCAGGGAGAGGGGAGAGGGAGAGGGGAGGCAGAGAGAGGGGAGAGGGGAGAGGGGAGAGAGGGGAGAGGGGAGAGGGGAGGCAGGGAGAGGGGAAGCAGGGAGAGGGGAGGCAGAGAGAGGAGAGGAGAGGAGAGGTAAGGCAGGGAGAGGGGAGAGGGGAGGCAGGGAGAGGAGAGAGGGGAGAGGGGAGAGAGGAGAGGCGAGGCGTTAGAAGACAGCAGAGGGGAGGCAGAAGGAGGAGGGAGGGAGGGAGGGAGAGAAGGGAACGGTACCAAAAAGATTTTAAAAAAGATACGTTTGAAATTGGTCCAGAGATATGCTGAGCTGCTCCTGAATTGAACGCTAGTGATTGATTGATCTACTGTATGACATAACGGATAGCCTACGGGACCTGCTGTCTGTTTGATGGTTGGCAACCTTTCAACCCTGAACTCCTACCCCACCCCCCCCCCTACCCCACCCCAGACTCAAGTCCTAGAGCATCACTACCCCCCCCGACCCCCCCCCCGCCCCGCCCCCACCACAAACCCCCGGGCCCTGCCCTGCTCCAGCCAGCCCATAATAGCTTCTCTAATTAGAGCCCCATCCACAAGGGGAAGAACGGTGTTGCCATGGAGACCGGTAGATGTGGTGGTGGTGGGGTGGGGTACAGCTGAGACATCTGGGGGATTTAATCTGGGGCTCGTTAAAATTCATCTAATTAAATCAGAGACATGATGACGACAACACACACACACACACACACACACACACACACACACCCGTGCATCTACACCTACACACAGACATTGGCTATAAAAAACCACCAGCAACACATTCCTGAATGTCAAGCCCCCCTCTAACACACACACACACACACACACACACACACACACACACACACACACACACACACACACACACACACACACACACACACACACACACACACACACACGCACAGTAAAACCACCAGCAACACATTTAGTCTCTGAATGTCAAGGCCCCCTCTCACTCTCTTTCTCTCTCTCACGCACACACACGCACACACACACTCACACACACACACACACACACACACACACACACACACACACACACACACACACACACACACACACACACACACACAAAGATTCAATGGAATAAGCCTGAGCTGATCTACAATGAAAGTCTAAACTCAGGTACAACAACAAAAAACACTTTTTGTACATAATGGAGTCTTGGAGGAACTCTGACGCACAACGTTGAGAGTTCACACACACACACACACACACACACACACACACACACACACACACACACACACACACACACACACACACACACACACACACTTATTCATCGGGGGTTGCTGCCCTGAGTAATTGCCGAGTGGTGGAGAGGGTGTCAATGGTCTGACTGGCCCCCTAATCAGAGGTTATTAGAGGGGACACACACAGTGCTCTGTATCCCTCTCTCTCTCTCTCTCTCTCTCTCTCTCTCTCTCTCTCTCTCTCTCTCTGTCTCTCTCTCTATCTCTCCCTCTCTCCCTCTCTCTCTATCCCTCTCCCTCTCTCTCTCTCTCTCTCTCTCTCTCTCGCTATCAATCTCTCTCTCTCTCTCTCTCTCTCTCCCTCTCAAAGTCTCACTGTGTGTCTCTCTCTCTCGCACAACGTTGAGATCCCCACACACACACACACACACACACACACACACACACACACACACACACACACACAAACACACTCACACACACACACACTCTCACACACACACACACTCACACCTACACACACACGGACACACACTACTCTGCACAGTGTAAGAGCTATGTGTAAAGGCTGTCCTGCAGGTCAAATGGCTGACCTCCAGTCTGTGGGCTGTGAGCACAAAGCAGCAGTCAGCCAGGGCCTTCTCCCAGTGTCCCCATGGGAACACACCACGCGACCTCTGACACAGGAGGGGTGCTTTAGCAGACTACCCCTCCACCAGGGCGTCGCGGGAGGACACGCAGGTCTTATATTTGGCAAGTCACATTAGTAAAGACAGACTGGAAGAGGGTGTGTGTGTGTGTGTGTGTGTGTGTGTGTGTGTGTGTGTGTGTGTGTGTGTGAGTGTGTGTGTGTGTGTGTTTGTGTTTGGAGGGTTGGTGGGGGGGTCAATGTTGGAGATGTAATGGAGACTCACTTTAGAATGGTAAGGTAATGGTAATGATAAGGTGACATGAGGACATGAAAACAAAACCAGCATTCTTCTAGAATCCACCGGTCAAATGCTGTGAGCACAAAACCAGCATTCTTCTA
>JAPMUY010003697.1:0-7500 GCA_026901105.3 Galaxias olidus
TTTACCCAAAAACTTCAACTTCTTCAGCAGCCCGCATCTGCTCCAGTTCTCACTCACACTGAGACACAGACCACCACAGACACCATCGGCCCCTTTCCTGAAGCAGCCTCCTCCACACTGCAGTATGCTCAGCCTGCATCCAGCTCAGTGGTGCCTCGTAACTTACCCTCCACCACCTGCTGAACAGCCACCCACCCAACCTGCTACCCAGCCAGAGAAGAGGCATGTTAGCAAAGAAAGATAAATATGTAGATAAAGAGAGAGGGAGGGGGAGAGAGAGCGAGAGAGAGAGAGAGGGAATCGCAGAGAGAGAGAGAATCAGAGAGAATCACAGAGAGAAAGAGAACGAGAGAGAGAGAGAGAGAGAGAGAGAGACGGGGGTTGGGCCAAGCTAAAAGTTGGTGACATAGAAAGAAGGGAGTAGAAGTGGAGAAAGAAATGTTCTAGAGAAGAGAGATTTCAATATAAGGATGTTTTGCACGCATCCTTAGTATGTGAGTGTGTATATGTGTAACAGCATGTGTAACAGAATGTGTGTGTGAGTGTGTGTGTGTGTGTGTGTGTCCATTACTCACAGCAGACTGAAGAGTTCTCTGTAGTTCTCATCTCCTTTGCCCTCGGACACCAGGCTGTCTAACTTGTCAATGAGCTCAGCCTCCACCTGCATGAATACAAAACAGTCCCACACTCAGTGCACTTCATAACCCAACAGCCGAGGGGATTTTCAAATGGCAGTCTCCTCTCTCCGGTTCATGGACGGTGCTGTTGGATCCGCTAACCTGTTTGAAGTTGCCGTTCTTCCTCTGCTCCCAGTCCATCATGTCGTGGAAGATGGGGATCATGATGTTTCTCACCTCGCCCTGCGGCACCAGGGTCACGCCCAGGAACGGGCCGATCATACCCGGGATGAAGTGGATCTTATTATCTCCTAGAGGGGAAGACAACGGGCAGAGATAGGATGAACACATACACAGACATACACACGAGGAAACCAAACTATGTGGAGATTGTTTGAATCCACCATAGGATTGGCGGTCAATGGAAAACTGGAAGCCACTATACAGAGAATTATTAATGAATGAATTGACACTAAGCCAGTGCATCCTTGATAATGCTTTACGTCATGAAGGTAAAATGTGCCATCCTTTTATTTAGCATATTTATTTTGTCTGTTTCGTAAACATGCAACCTGCAGTGTATTAGGTGGGGAAATATTCTAAGCAACATGCTAAGAAGTTTGATCTTGCTATGCATTATCAATAAGCAGTCCTGCAGGTTAACACAAGGTGGCACCATTGCACAGCTAATGTAACTTGTCACAATTTCTGCTCCATTCGCAACATGTCAAGTATGCTATTAACTATGACACATACATAGCGCAAGATTGGTGTTAGGGCACAGTATCAAACAGATGGTATTCTTTAATATGTAGTTTGGAGAGTTCCATGGGTATTGTAGTTCTTACCAAGGTTCTGCCACATGCTGAAGAGCTCGTAAGCCATCATCACCCTCATATCTCCATACCTGCGTGATAATATATGAACATGTACAGTATGTTGACATATTCAAGCAGCAGTAAACTTTCACACAACACCAATTCAATTAATTCATTTCTTCATCCAGAATACAATTTGTTCTCATGATTCTATGTAGTTAAACTTTGGAACAATCTACATGCATGCACATGAAAGGCTCAATAACAGCAGATTCAGCAGCGGGTCACATGGATTGAACAAGAAGGCCAAGGCTGGTGCAGAGCTAAAAGGTCAAGGTACAAACGGAGATGTTGTCTTCTAACGAGCCCCACCCCACCACCAGACATATCACAGGAACCTTCCCACCACTTTGCACCTAGAGTGGTGCTTACACACGCCTGACCTCTTCATGACCTCTCCCCTTAGCACAGCGAGGGAAGGAGGCGGGGTATAAGGGAGTCAACTACCTGAGACAAAGCAGAGGCAAGGGACAGTCGCTTGGCCGGAGTACAAGTTAAGCAACGAAATAAAGACCCCCAAGTGTGACAGAGGCATCAAAAACACACAACAGCAGCCTCCCAAACACACGCAATAGAACACACACCATCATACAGTAAACAAAGTCATCATAGATAAACAATCTGACACACTAGCGCGAGTACACACACACACACACACACACACACACACACACACACACAGAGACAGACAGCAGACGCCTCCTTTCGGTAATAACAGTGTGACGGACACGCTGTCAGGGACAGCCGGATGCCTTCCGTTCAGCTCTGCCACCTCTCAGGGTTAGGTTAGGGTTCGGCTTAGATCTCCCACCGTGGAGAGGATCACTGACGGTGGGACTTATGGCTCGGTCTGCTCTGGTGGATGATAAAGACCATCCTCCAGACATGTGTGGTGTTACGGTGGTGCAAGAGGGGACCTGTTCACTATCGATATTGAGATTGGTGAAACACCTTCATCCCTGTTTTTTTCTTCTGTGATTACTTACTGCTATAATCCGGTGAAAGATTATAGATTAGATTATATCCGGTGATTGGCATAATTATTTACAAAATGAGCTTCCAATGATTTCCTGTGGGTGATGCTGATGGCGGAGTCTGGCCAGATTCCAGATTCACTGATGAAGATGGTGATTAGGACGCTGGAAAACGCATGGAAACACTACTGCGTCACTGCGTGTGTGAACACGCGTGTGTGTGCGTGTGTGTGTGTGTGTGTGTGTGAGAGCGTGTGTGTATCTCTCACTTGTCCAGGACTTTCTTCTTCTTAGCAGGAGACAGGGCCTCCAGCTGCAGACTGGGCTGGTTGATGTAGAGCACCGCAAGGCTGAAGTATGAGTTCCACACCTGGGGATGCAACACACGCATGAGGACTCCATTCCACACCAAATACCAAACAATCCAACACACCTCGCGCACGTTTAATTCATTTGCTAATTACTTTGTTTACAGAGTTACTAACTACACCAACTGAAGCATGTAATAAATCCTACAGGGTCCCTCGGAAAAAGCTGGTGTGTCTTTTAGGGTATATGAAACCCTATGTAAGTACACACACACGCGCCCGCACACACTCCTGTGCACAATGTTTCAGATGAGTATGAATGGATGGGAAGTAAGTGACTGAATGTCTCTGCCGTTGAGCTGAAGGCCAAAGTGCTCCACCGCGGTGAGCAGAAGCTCTTTCTACCTCTCACACAACCTTGATCAATTATTCATGTCGTTTATTCTTCCAACCTCACTTCACTCTCATTTTTCCCACTCTCTTCACTCTCTCCTCTTCCTCTCACGCTCGTCTTCTCAGCAGCTACCGCCATCTGGTTTCGCTGACCTACAGTGTGTGTGGGTGTGTGTGTGTGTGTGTGTGTGTGTTTGTGTGTGTCAAGCCTCATTAAGGGCTGGATTAGGGATTGCTGGGTAGCGAGCTGCAGGGTTTCCCAGCAACACAGCCGATTGGTTTGAAGCCTAGCGGATGAATGTGTGTGTCTGTGAGTGGGATGTGTGTGTGTGTGTTGAAGTGGGGTAGCGGGACAGGGCTAGCAGCACGCCACCACATGTGCTGCACTGGGTCAAAGTCACGCACCTTGAAATCAAAGTCAGCCTCGACAAAGTTCTTGTGAAGAGCCGGGGAGAGATACTGAGCGGTAGTCACGATGATGCTAGAGGAACATGCAC
This sequence comes from Galaxias olidus, assembly GCA_026901105.3. Classification (NCBI taxonomy): domain Eukaryota; kingdom Metazoa; phylum Chordata; class Actinopteri; order Galaxiiformes; family Galaxiidae; genus Galaxias; species Galaxias olidus. The sequence goes on from JAPMUY010003697.1 coordinate 3,668, forward strand.
ACGCACACACACACACACACACGTGCAGAGAGAGAGAACAGAGACAGTTGTCAGTGAAACACAATCCCCAGGGCTCTGACACACCACTCAGATGATAACAGCAGGAGGTCTGTGGAGCAGCAGAGGACTGATATATATATATATATATATATATATATATACACATTTTGGGGGCGACCTAGTAAGAAAAGGAAATGACTAGGGATGCACCGATAGTGAAATTCTGGGCCAATACCAATGCCGATGTTTAAAATAACAATTTGACCGATACCGATGTTTTTAGGCCTATTTTGTTTTTGTTATTTAGTCTCCCTTTTATGCCAGGGAAACAAAGAAATCTTCATAATAAAAAAATAATTGAACTGTTTTGAACCGGGATGTTAATCTTCATTAAGAATTTAATAGCTCAAGAGATTCAAATTAAACAAATAAATTGAACAGTTTGCTGTCTCATCTTTTGGTTGAAATTCACGGTGCGTGTGAATTCGTATCCCGTATAACGTGTTCTGTGCCTTTTAAGAATAATTTGTTTGAGTGACGTCATCACATTGCTGCTAGGACAAGCTAGTTTGTAGTTAGAGCTAAAATACGGTTGAAGTACACATGCTTCTACCTCCAGTGACTCAATAAACGGAGTTGAACAGTCCCTCTTATTCAGTGTGGTTATTGGGGATAAGGAGTTATGCTATCAGTCTGCCAATTTATGCAGGGCGCATAAGGGTGACAATTAAATTATTGAGGCGTATGCGGGATATTAACTTCAAATCGAAGAGGGTGAGCTGTTCAGCTATGAAACGAGCTAAAACATAGTCCAGTGTGGGACAATTTCAAACACAAAAACGATCAAAATAAGTGCAGTGCCACCACAGTGATGCTGTTCTGAGTTCTGACTAACTTCGCATGACGTTACTACCGGTATTGTGCCGAAGTTTGACCGGCTGGCGAAATTCGATTTGAATACAAATTAAATCATACAAATGTATGAAACAACAAGGCTTATTTCAAAGCCCACTCTGAAATATTACCACACAGCTGACATATTATTTCCCCCTTAACAAACATGCGCGCGGCAACAACATTTAGACCACGCAAATTGATGCCAAATAAACATCGCCCACTGCCATCGGTGAATGCCATCTTATTTGCCGACATGCAGATGGCAGTCAACAAGGTCAACATCACGCGATACCGATGTACGGCTGATACATCCCTAGAAATGACATGTGATACTACGTGTGTGTACGCTTGCGAGAGACAGAGGACTGAAAGTGAGAGAGAGAGAGAGAAATGAGAAAGAAAGAGGGAGGAGGAAAGAGAGAAAGAGGAAAAAAATAGTGGAGAGTCAGAGATAGCGAGAGAGAGAGGGAGTCCTACTTGCTGGTTAGAAGCCTCATGACATTCCAGTCTCGAGGGAAAATACTGAGCTTCATCAGGTTCCGGAACACACACAGAATTTTAAGCAAAAACTCCTAAGAGAGAGAGAGAGCAGAGGAGAGGATTAAAGGCAGTATTAAACAACATGGGGAATATTAAAAATATAAGATGTGAGGATTCAGTGTGCGGAGGACATACACTACATGTAAAAACAAGACCTTTATGAGCCGTATAAACCATCTCCACTTATGCTTTGAACTACCATGTAGTGGACATGACTACAGCTAGAGATTCAACATGTCCTGATGTATTGTATGCATTGCCTGTGAGTAAGGACCCATCACATATGCACATCTACAAGTAACTATATAATACATGTGCATGTGAAAGATTTACGCTCAAGCATGATTAATTCAGTATAGTTAGAGTTCACGGCCAGTGTGTGTGTGTGTGTTCAATTGTACAAAATACTAACCTCTATGTCCAATCAATTGTTTACGCTTTTTCTATTACAAATACAGAGAAGTGCTTAAATCTAAATAGGGGATCACAGTACACTATTAACGGTGTACATGTTGAATGGCCATAATGCACACCATGCACGCATGATAGCGTCTATGCAACGTGCATTTCATTGAGACCTCTGTGTGCGTGCAGTCTCTGGGCATGTCCATTAGACACACACCCTGAGACACACACACTGGTTTTATAGCCTTGACTCAAGACAGGAAGAAGATGGAGTCGTCTATGCCGGTGGCAGTTAACAAGCCAAAGTCAATAACACAGTACATTAAAAACAAACCTTCAAATTCACTGCCATGAAATACAAACAGGCCAGTATAAAAAGACTAAAACCCATACACTCTGAAGCTTGATACAGCAGACAATGAGAAACAGACAAATGGATTATTGGAAACCTATTCGGATGTGGGTTATATAATGCCGCGGTCCGTGTAAAGTGGTCCAAGAAATGGGAAGTCACATGGCTTCCTGGAGACAGCCAGAAAATGTTTCCTGCACGGGATCGTCTTACCTTGAGCTCCTCCTTGCTCTGGAAGTTGTCAATCAGGTGCTGGAAGTGGACGTCAGTCATTTGCCGTAAGAGAGACAGGAGGCAGGACACGTACTCTCCCTGCCAATCAGAAGCCCCAGCAAAATAAATGATACATGGCGATAGGACGCAGCCGGTTGTCAATCAAAGGCCATGTAAGAAAGAAACGGGGATGTTGGGAATATGAACAAAGTTTAAGGATGGATTGAGGAGAATGCAAATAAACATTGAGGTAGCATGCTCAAAATGAAACACACTGAAGACTGTAAATCATAAAAGTGTGAAATAACAACTTTCACTGCAAAAAAATGTAAACAAAAGTATTACATGAAATATTTTAAGTAACTGGACACGTAAAGTGACTTTGAGAGGCGTTGCAGGAGATGAACAAACGTAGAACACGAGGAAGGTGAGGAGGAGGAGGAGGAGGAGAGAAGGAGGCACGTGTGGCACGGTGTGAACTACAGAGAGCTAGGGGGGGGGGGTGAAACGAAAGATGTAAAGAGGGATGGGTGGATTGAAAGAAGGGTAGAGGGAAGGAGGTGACGTGGTAGTAAGTAGTCAGATTGTTAGTTACTAACAGTGATCTCAGCGGTGCACTGCGGGCAGCGTTGACCCCTTACCGCCTCCTGCAATTGGCTCTTGCTCATGATTGACAGCAGGGTCTGGAGGAGGACGTCCAATAAGGACTCCACCATCATCTCCACTTCCTCCTGCACGGACGTATCCTGGAGCAGAGAGGGCGGGGGGGGGAACGGTAGATAGGAGCAAAGGGTTTGCGGAGAAGAATGAATAGAGCGAGAAAGAGAAAAAGAAAAAGAGTGGAGAATGTTTTTTAATATAAGTGTCAGATCATGAACTTCTTCGCGATCTGAGGAGTACGTTCCAAATCAATACTGTGTTCAATCAAACTTCTCATCAAACAGCACTGTTCTCTCTCTATCTCTCGCTATCTCTTTCTTTCTTTCTTTCTTTCAGTCTCTCCATCCCTCTATCCATATCATACATATGCATAATAACCTTGACTTGAGGAATGGAAAGGTGGGTTTACATTGATATCCACTTTAAATTACGTTTTCATTGCTGGGGGTATGAGGAGGGCTCAGAGTATTTCCTGCAAACAGACAGGCGCCTATGAGACGGAGCGTGACTAGTTCCTGAATGTAGACGCAGAGGGCCGATTAAAGACCATGTAATTCCATCTTAGAGTGTGTTTTTATCTGCGTTAGTGTGTGTGAGCGTCTGTGTTTGTGTGTGTGTGTGTGTGTGTTTGTGAGCTACATTAGTGGAGAGCGCAGAGCACCGGAAACTACTTAGAGAGCTAAAAAGTCAATAGGGCACCCATCCAGGAAGTGTGTGTGTGTCTACCCAGTGGGGCTTTGAATGCTACCACCAAAGTCGCTGTGCA
>JAPMUY010003699.1:0-10663 GCA_026901105.3 Galaxias olidus
AAATCTTTTATCCTCGTCACTCAGCACAACTCTCTGATTGGGTAAACTGCCGCTCGTCCACTATGAATTCTTTTAGTTTGCTGCTATCATTAAACCTATCAGGCATGAAGGAACATCTCAATCCAGAGGCTGGCCCCCTCTAACGTCAGGGTTATTTTGGTTTGGAGGTGTCGAGAGTCAGAGCTGGGTTTCAGAAACGCTCTTGTCACTAAGTCTGCCAAATAGTCACACAGTAGGCCAGTCAGTCAGTAGGACAGCCAGTCAGTCAGCCAGATTGTCACACAGTATGCCAGTCAGTCAGCTGGTCAGTCAGTAAGACAGCCAGTCAGTCAGTGAATGTCAGTCAGTCAGTCAGTGAATGAATGTCAGTCAGTCAGTCAGTCAGTGAATATGTCAGTCAGTCAGTCAGCCGCTCATTCAGTGAATATGTCAGTCAATCAGTCAGCCAGTCAGTCAGTAAGCCAGTCGGTTAGACAGTCAGCCGGTCAGCTGGTCAGTCAGTCAGTCAGTCATTCTGTCAGCCAGCCAGCCAGTCAGCCAGTAAAACATTCAGCAAGCCAGCCAGTCAATCATTCATCAATCAGCTGGACCGACAGCCAAGCAGTCGTTTTGTGTGGAATGCCATCGAGTTCTAACAAGCTCCTGCACTGCTGCAGCGTGCGGTGACGTCATTTCCTGTTTGAGCAGGCCTTCCAATGCCATATAAGGGAATGTGGGCCTTTCGCAGGCTGACAGAACTTCCCCCTGCTAGCCTGCCTGTTGGGGCTGGGCTGAACTCGGACGCGTCCTGGGCAATTAGATCTAAGGAAGGGAGGGTTTGTTTAGCTTAGCAGAGCAATGTGAGACTACAAATGTTAAGTAAACAGCTTGGTAAACTGGGACTGTGTGTTGGGTGTTGTTTAATGAGGAGGAAAGGGATTTCTAAGGGACGAAAGAAAAACACATTTTCTTGGTTTAGAAAGAGAGGAGCACAGCAGAGCTACACGTTATCTGAATAGAGCTGTGCAGGCCAGGTTTAGTATCGATATAGCCTTGTACGTATGCCATCCACATACACTAGAGATCCTCAGTCCAGTAGGCCTAGGTTTAGACCATCCACATACACTAGAGATCCTCAGTCCAGTAGGCCTAGGTTTAGACCATCCACATACACTAGAGATCCTCAGTCCAGTAGGCCTAGGTTTAGACCATCCACATACACTAGAGATCCTCAGTCCATTAGGCCTAGCTTTAGACCATCCACACACATATTAGATGTTATTAGAGTAGGCCTCTCTCCAGACCATTGACGCTCACTAGGACTAAGTTCAGGCCGTCTCCACAGACTAGTCCCCAGAACACACTGAATACACCTAAACAGAGGAAGAGGCTTTTTACACAGACTAATAATTCATTTTATTTAGTTTTTAACGCTTTTCTCAAGACTCAAACGCTTTACACAAATTGGTCGCCAATTAATTACACAGAACGAACAACAGCTATCAAACACAACACTCAGTCTGAGTGATACCACGGCAGCCAATTTGCACCAGACTTGCTCACACACATAGGACACACAGACCGACTCCAGTTGAATTGGCAGTGACTGGTCAGGGAACTGGTAGGAGGATGCAATATGTTTTTGATGGTGGGAGGAAACCGGAGTACTCGGAGGAAACCTACTAGTCATCAGAACACACTGATGACACCTAAACAGAGGAAGAGGCTTTTTACACAATATGGTGGTGAAGCTGTTGAAGAGCTGTGGCACATTTCTTAGCTAAACGTTCTGTTTCTCAATAAAGCCACATGTTACCTCCCTTGACCATTTAACGTATACGAAAAGAGGATTTTTTTCACCATTCAAAAAATAATTCCATTTACAACCGTCACGGAATAAAAACGAATAGTTTTCTCGCTCCAATGGAATGCATTGAGCTAAGGTTAGTGCTATGGTGACTTAGCGACTCAATAGCAACGCAATGACTGTATATGGCTTTTAACAACACTAGCCATGCTGTAGTATGCATACACACACATCCTTCAAACTGTTAACGTTTAACACAGGAAATTCAATAAGTGGAGCGAAACTAATTGTTGTTTTGAAAACATGTCTTTAAATACCATCTTCATCAACAACAACACCACCCCCACCCCCCTAACCCCTCCCCCGCCCCCAACTACCACTAGCAGGGTTCATTGCCAAGACAGGTTTATTTTAAAGAAGCAACATGTAAATCTATCTGCTCCGCCTGTCACTCGCCATGGTAACGAGAGCCACCGCGGCGCCAACGAGAAGGACAGCAGCCAGGGGGGGGGGTCTGAAGGGGTAGGAGCACCCTGGTCTGACAGCGAGGAAAGGAGAGAGGGGGGGGGTGTGTGTGTGTAATGAACTGTTAATGAGGTAAGAAGAACGAACAAGTGATAGCATCCACTCAGACAGACTGGCAGGAGACTCCTCAGACAGACTGGCAGGAGACTCGTCAGAGACTGGAAGGAGACTCGTCAGACAGACTGGAAGGAGACTTATCAGACAGACTGGCAGGAGACTTATCAGACAGACTGGCAGGAGACTTATCAGACAGACTGGCAGGAGACTCATCAGACAGACTGGCAGGAGACTCATCAGACAGACTGGCAGGAGACTCGTCAGACAGACTGGAAGGAGACTTATCAGACAGACTGGCAGGAGACTTATCAGACAGACTGGCAGGAGACTTATCAGACAGACTGGCAGGAGACTTATCAGACAGACTGGCAGGAGACTTATCAGACAGACTGGAAGGAGACTCGTCAGACAGACTGGAAGGAGACTTATCAGACAGACTGGCAGGAGACTTATCAGACAGACTGGCAGAAGACTCATCAGACAGACTGGCAGGAGACTTATCAGACAGACTGGCAGGAGACTTATCAGACAGACTGGAAGGAGACTCGTCAGACAGACTGGAAGGAGACTTATCAGACAGACGGGCAAGGCTGCGTTTACAAACACCCCTCCCACAGGACGACCAGAGTCTTCAGGTCTACAGACTGGGTTCACAGGTACAAACAACCAAAGGAGAGCAGACATATTAACCTAAGAGAATGTGGCAGTGAGCGCCCGCAGCTCAACACCGTCCATCTCAGGACTATGGCACTGAACCAGGGTGCTGCCCCACAGAATGGGACTGGGACTGAGACTGTGGGACTGGGACTGGCGTACTGGTACTGGGACTGTCGTACTGGGACTGGGACTGGCGTACTGGTACTGGGACTGGGACTGTCGTACTGGGACTGGTACTGGGGTACTGGGACTGGGACTGGGGGACTGGGACTGGGAGACTGGGACTGGCATACTGGAGTACTGGGACTGGAGTACTGGGACTGGAGTACTGGGAGACTGGGGGACTGGGACTGGAGTACCGGGACTGGGACTAGGGGACTGGGACTGGGGTACTGGGGTACTGGGGGACTGGGACTAGGGGACTAGGGGACTGGGACTGGGGCACTGGGGGACTGGGGTACTGGGGGACTGGGGGACTGGGACTAGGGGACTGGGGGACTGGGGGACTGGGGGACTGGGGGACTGGGGCACTGGGGGACTGGGGGACTGGGGGACTGGGGCTGGGACTGGTGTACTGGGGCACTGGGGGACTGGGGGACTGGGGGACTGGGGCACTGGGGTACTGGGGGACTGGGGGACTGGGGGACTGGGGGACTGGGGGACTGGGGTTCTGGGGTTCTGGGGTTCTGGGGTACTAGGGGACTGGGGGACTGGGGGACTGGGGGACTGGGGGACTGGGGCTGGGACTGGTGTACTGGGACTGGGGGACTGGCGTACTGGGATTGGCGTACTGGGACTGGGACTGGGGTACTGGGACTGGGGGACTGGGACTAGGGGACTGGGACTAAGGGACTGGGGCACTGGGGTACTGGCGTACTGGGACTGTGTCTATGGATGGACCATGTCTGTAGAATGAGACACAGCACAGCCAGGCCAGGCCAGGCCAAGCCAAGCCAAGCCAAGCCAGCCAGGCTATTTGTAGGAGCATTTAATCACATGAAGCAGACGGTGTCAGTGGCTTATTCAAAGGAAGCACTAGAAGGCCTGCCCAGGGTCAGCCTCAGGTCAACTAACACACACGCACACGCACAAGCACACGCACACGCACACACACGCACACGTATGCAGAAACCATAGAAACTTCCTCTCTCTCACAAAAAACAACAAACACAACAATGATGTCTGCATTAATGTGATAGATAACACAACATTTCTTTTTCATAATGAATGATTTTCTGACGGTTTAAAAATATCACAACTCATAACTGAGGAGCCCAATCTATCCAAAGAAGTTGGATAAATGTTTGTGTTGCTATTGGATACTTCATACTCTTCCAGCAGATACTGAACCATAGCTACAGTTTGGCAAGAAAAGCCAAAGAGACTCCAACCACACACTTCTAAGATTGATACAATATTAGGCATAACAAAAAACGAAATATATAAACACAGTAGAAAAGGTAATCACAACAAACACAAGATATAAGCTGCTTTGAGTTCAGTCTATAGCCATCAGTGCCACGGATAACTTCTCATAGCGACGTTTTACGTCAGCAAAGCTCTCCTCATCAGTCAAGCAGACCCTTGACACTATGCAGTGTTCCAGCCTGAAAGGACGTCTCTCTCCTAGAACAATGTCCCAGTGTGACAGACACACAGCCCCACAGACACAGGCCTCCATGAAGACAGCAAAGCTGTCAACAATAACAGCTGGCCACCACTGATAAGGAAGTCGTTAAGCTTGTGTGTGTGTGTGTGTGTGTGTGTGTGTGTGTGTGTGTGTTTGTGTGTGTGTGTGCGTGTGTGTGTGGCTCAGAGTCTCCGTCAGTGCAGAGCCATCAGATGGGAGTTCATAAGAGTTGAGTTCTTTCAGAGTGGTCTGGTAGGGTTAGGGTCAGTTCATTAAGGAGTGGTCTGGTAGGGTTAGGGTCAGTTCATTAAGGAGTGGTTTGGTAGAGTCAGGGTTAGGGTCAGTGGAGTGGTTTGGTAGGATCAGGGTTAGGGTCAGTTAATTTTGGAGTGGTCTGGTAGGGTTAGGGTCAGGGTTAGGGACAGTTAACTTTGGAGTGGTCTGGTAGGGTTAGGGTAAGGGTCAGTTCATGGGAGGTCATGCATTAGTAATTTAATAGAGTGGTCTGGTAGGGTTAGGGTCAGGGTCAGTTCATGGGAGGTCATGAGTAATTTAATAGAGTGCTCTGGTAGGGTCAGGGTCAGTTCATGGGAGGTCATGAGTTATTTAATAGAGTGGTCTGGTAGGGTTAGGGTCAGGGTCAGTTCATGAGAGGTCATGAGTTATTTAATAAAGTGGTCTGGTAGGGTTAGGGTCAGGGTCAGGGTCAGTTTATGGGAGGTCATGAGTTATTTAATAGAGTGGTCTGGTAGGGTTAGGGTCAGGGTCAGGGTCAGGGTCAGGGTCAGTTTATGGGAGGTCATGAGTTATTTAATAGAGTGGTCTGGTAGGGTTTAGGGTCAGGGTCAGGGTCAGTTTATGGGTTATGTGTCTTAACCTGTCCATTCTGGGCCCTTTCTAGGGTCAGGGTCAGGGTCAGGGTCAGTTTATGGGAGGTCATGAGTTATTTAATAGAGTGGTCTGGTAGGGTTTAGGGTCAGGGTCAGGGTCAGTTTATGGGAGGTCATGAGTTATTTAATAGAGTGGTCTGGTAGGGTTAGGGTCTGGGTCAGGGTTAGGGTTAGTTTATGGGAGGTCATGAGTTATTTAATAGAGTGGTCTGGTAGGACGATAAAGGCTGGAGATGAACATGGACTCATTCAGCTCTAAAACATAATGTATGTTAAATGATGACATTATGAGCATCTGGACAGTGAGTCAGTGGAGGAAGGAGGAAGCTTCTAGAAACTCCTCCTGGAGAACATGAGTCACAGCAGAACGGCTGAACCATGTCACGCTCCCAAACATCTACCGAGGCCTCGCTCATCTGACAGCCACAATGTTTCCTCTGGATGTGTCTGGACGACGCCGGCCACTCCCGGGACACACACACACACGCACACTCACACTCACACTCACACTCACACACACTCACACTCACACTCCCAGTCCTCTGACCCTAACCTCAGCACCCAGTCTCTCTGTGTCAGAGAGTTCCCTCTGCCCCCAAAAACAAGGCCTTCACTTTTAGCTCAGCCAATGCAAAACATCCTGAGAGACAGACACAGACAGACAGGCAGGCAGGCAGGCAGGCAGGCAGGCAGGCAGGCAGGCAGGCAGGCAGGCAGGCAGGCAGGCAGACAGGCAGGCAGACAGGCAGGCAGACAGGCAGACAGGCAGACAGGCAGCTAAAATCAAATAGAACATAGAGTAGAATATTTAATATTAGCTTTAATTTTAGCGGAATGGAATTTCTAGCATATAATGAAATTTCTAGCAAAGTATTTAATAATAGCATTTATAATATAATAACAGATAAAAGATTTAAAGAACAGAGGAAAGATAGATGACATTATGACTTGAGACTCCTGTTTTAGGAAACATCATTAAATGTTGGACGATATGAGAAATATAATGGTCCACCACACGCTAACGCTCCCACACACTTCAATGGAGACTAACAGCCACACGCTGCTGGTTATCAACTTCAAAGCTCATCTTTAATACTTTCATGTTTCCCCTAATAGAATAGAGAATTATCATTGGCCATCTAAATGGTTAACTAGAGGGGCCAAGTTACGTCCTACAGGACGTGTGTGTGAGATTGGTAGGAGGGTGTATGTTATGAGTGTGGTGGTCTGCTCTCTGACTCTCGCTCTCTGTGTGTGTGTGTGTTTGTGTGTGTGTGTGTGTGGCTCTCAAAATAAACATCTAAACTGACAGAGAACGGCTGCTATCAGGGACAGTTTACACACACTCCCCGCGGGCGCACAAACCAACACAGCAACACGCGTGCGTGCATGCGTTGGTTTGTGCGCCCGTGGGGAGTGTGTGTAAACTGCCACACACACACACACACACACACACACACACACACACACACACACACACACACACACACACACACACACACACACACACACACACACACACACACACACACACACACACACACACACACACACAAGCAGGCAGGCAGGCAGAGGGACTTTTGACATGTTTACACTTGAATTTGTGTCAAATCACTTCCTGTTGCTGTTGTTTGATTGACAGATCGGAGGCGTTCCTCGTGTATCTCCAAAGCCCAGTCCTAGAGATAATTCACTGTCCTGCTGTCTATCTGCTCCCTCAAAACAACAGACTCACTAGCAGGCCTTATCCCTTCCTGAAACACACACTGTGCGTCCGTGCATATCTCTCACTCACTCACACACACTCACACACACGCACACACACGCACACACACACACACACTGCCTGAAACACACCCATTATTAAAAGCGATCCCTTCCTGAAAAACACATTGTTCATCACCCACACACACACTCATTACAACAAGCCTACCTCTGCCTGAATGTTTTACCTTGAACATTACTGTCATTTATCGCAGGCTTTGACCCAAAGCCACTGACAGTGACTGGGGTGTGTTCAACGTGACGAGGTAAACACACACACACACACACACACACACACACACACACACACACACACACACACACACTATCATCGTGCCTTATCTCACCCTGTCACACTAGTAGTGAGGCGAGGAGGACATTCCTCCAGAGCACAGCGTGCATCGCCACGTCTTTTCACTAAACACACACTAGCCATGGCATCGCTGCTCTGTTTTTGATATGTCTGCTCTCTCTACGCTCTGACAGTTTGGATGTGTGTGTGTGTGTGTGTGTGTGTGTGTGTGTGTGTGTGTGTGAGACCTGGCTCTCCCCCTGCTTAGTGTATTATTCTCACAGCATGATGGTTGGTCCAGTCTTGTTGACTCAGAAAGAGTTCCCTAGCCCCTCACAGCAGATAGTAAGGTTAGGGTTAGGGTTAGGGTTAGGTGTTCTTCTCACAGCAGATAGTAAGGTTAGGGTTAGGGTTAGGGTTAGGGTTAGGTGTTTTTCTCATAGCATGACGGTTGGTCCAGTGTTGACTCAGAGAGAGTTCCTCAGCAGCTAGCAGTATAACAGCAACAAACAGACGGTCACCTCACAATGCAGGTGTTACACAGGTTCAACATCCCCGCTGTGACTTAAAATAGACACACACACACACACACACACACACACACACACACACTGCTGCCAAACTGTGAGTTTTCCCACACCAATGTGACCTTCAGCACTGAGTGAATACTGCTGGCAGAGAGAAAGTGTAGGTTTATGTGTGTGTGTGTGTGTGAGTGTACGTCTGCCAGTGGGTATTTGTGTGTGTACGTCAGTTAGTGGGTGTGTGTGTATAGGTGTGTGTGTGTGTGTGTGTGTGTGTGTGTGTGTGTGTGTCAGTTCTGTAATCTGACGGTCAACAATAACACCTCTCTGCTTTGAATGTGTGTGTGTGTGCGTGTGTGTGTCTGTTTGTGTGTACGTCAGTTAGTGGGTGTGTGTGTAGAGGTGTGTGTGTGTGTGTGTGTCAGTTCTGTAATCTGACGGTCAACAATAACACCTCTCTGCTTTGAATGTGTGTGTGTGTGTGTGTTTACCTGTTAATCCACCCAGACAAAGATGGAGGTGGGCCACTTGTAAAAAAAGAGCACACCGGCTGAAAAACAGCAAGGTGGTCGACATGACAACCCCGCAGAGAATTCCAGAAGTAGCCGCATGCGTGCCGGGGTGTCTGAGCGGTCTATGACAGTTCTGTTCTGTTCTGTGACCTTGGAGGCAGATCCATTCACACTGAAGTCCATGGCTGTGTTGGGAATGGGCCACTATGCATCCTTCACATACTTAAAATGATGACAAATGTGCATGGCGGTACATAGTATATGAAACTTGAGTATAGAAAACGTTTGCGTTTCAGAACAATGTAGCGTAACCTAGAGATGTTGCTAGGCGATGCTTCACGGCCCAAAATGCACTGCGCTAACTTCCTTCTGGCTTTGACCGACTGTTTTGAAACTCCGGGGTTTTGGTCACATGTTCCAGTTGAGTATAATAACAACGTAGGCAAATGTTTATAAAAAAGTAGTATACTGGATTTCTGTTTCAGCATTCAGTGTACAGAATGTACACATTGAGCTTGTAGTACATAGTTAAATACTACGTGGTTAAATACTACGTGGTTAAATACTACGTGGTTCGGTATACAATATGCAAGTACCTGCTTCAGTATTCAGTATGTACACATTGAGTATGTAATAGATAGCATTTCAGTATGTGGTTTAGTATACTATTTGTAAGTACCTAGTTTAGTTTTCAGTATGTTTACATTAAGTATGTTGTAGATGGTATTTAAGTACCTGGTTCAGTATTCAGTATGTATACATTGAGTATGTAGTAGATAGCATTTCAGTATGTATACATTGAGTATGTTGTAGATGGTATTTAAGTACCTGGTTCAGTATTCAGTATGTATACATTGAGTATGTAGTAGATAGCATTTCAGTATGTATACATTAAGTATGTAGTAGATAGCATTTCAGTATGTATACATTGAGTATGTAGTAGATACCATTTCAGTATGTATATATTGAGTATGTAGTAGATAGCATTTCAGTATGTATACATTGAGTATGTAGTAGATAGCATTTCAGTATGTATGCATTGAGTATGTAGTAGATAGCATTTCAGTATGTATACATTGAGTATGTAGTAGATAGCATTTCAGTATGTATACATTGAGGATGGTGTAGATGGTATTTAAGTACCTGGTTTTGAACACAGCCAGCGTCTGAGGAGACACAGGAAGTGTCTGAGGAGACACAGGAAGTGGCAGACAATGATATTAAACCACGGGGGGCATTCTGAACTGATTAACCACCAGTCCCCCCCCTCCCTACCTCCCCAGCACAACCAGCAGGGTGCTACTAGCACAGTATTTATCACACACACACACACACACACACACACACACACACACACACACACACACACACACACACACACACACACACACACACACACACACACACACACACACACTAGGAGCAACATGAGCCAGATTGGGAGACTAGTGACAGCGCTCTCCCCTCCTCCCCCCCTCCTCCGCTCAGCGGTTGGATTCCACCGCACATTCCTCTGAAATACCATGATTCTCCACGGAGCACCAAGCCAAGAGCGAGAGAGAGAGGGGGGGGGGGGGGACGAGGAAAAAATGTGAAAGAGGAGAAAAATGGTAAGGGAAGTAAGGAAGGGAAGGGAAGGAAGGAAATAAGGAAGAAAGGAAGAAAGGAAGAAAGGGAGGGAGGAAGGATGGAAGGAAGGACGGAAGCGAGCAAGGGAGCAAGGGAAGAAGGAAGGAAGGGAGCAAGGGAAGAAGGAAGGAAGGGAAGAAGGGAGCTTCTGTAGGCGAGTAGAGAGACTGTTTTACAGCTTAAAGACAAACACCCCTGATGTACTTTAACTATACTATAGATCAAACACCCCTGATGTACTTTATACTATAGATCAAACACCCCTGATGTACTTTATACTGTAGATCAAACACCCCTGATGTACTTTGATCTACAGTATAAAGTACATCAGGGGTGTTTGATCTATAGTATAATCAAACACCCCTGATGTACTTCCTCTCTGGGAACCATCACCTTA
>JAPMUY010003700.1:0-102500 GCA_026901105.3 Galaxias olidus
ATGTCATCCTACTGTCTTTACATACTTCAGTTGATTTTGTTTCATGAACAAGATACAAACACCATAGCTACATATTTGATTCAGACACTGTGAAATGCAAACACCAGGTTTATTACCATGACAACCATAGATGTGAATTACATTTGATTTGATCTCAGCGACTGGCACTTTGGTCTTGGCTTCCATCAAAACAACTGCACAAAAAGACACGTCAGAATAACTGAGCACCATTTAACTGTTACTGTTTTAACGATTGCACCCATAGCCACTGATTGAAGATTAAAATACTCCAGTTAAATAGTCTGGAAAATATTTGCCATTTAGCATATGCAACACGTGACTTTTGTGGTAGAGAACTTCTTCAAAGCCAGACACCAATATACTGTATATACCTATTGTCTGACTGTTTAAAATCATGAATTAGTTGTCAAATGTTCTCTAAAGTTCATAAAGTGCTGTCACGCCACTGCGTGATTCCTGGTCTGCGATATCTCCGCTGGCGGGAGGGTGATGATTACCCAGTATGTCTGCCGCTTCCTCTTGCATTTGTGTTCCTTGTCAAAACAATGGTCAACACAATCGTTGGCCAACAGACCTATATTGCCTCTTTAGAAATTCTGTGTTGATTTACGTGACACGTGACATCCCATAATGGCGATAATGTTGGTCACCATAGCGACTTTGAATAATACATGAATGAGAACGTGCTCAACCATTCAGCACTAATTGTGTACAACATTAATTGCTTATTGTGTTGTAGACTGGAGATGTGACTTAGATGTTTTACTTTTATTTTCAGTATAATTGTTTTTAGAAATGGAGGATTCAGGCTGGGCAAAATTAGATATATTTGTTTTGATTAAACCAACGAGCAGAATACCAGTGGAAGCTTCGACAGACACACATAGACAGCAGCACACTGCTAATTGGTTTACAACGACACTCCACAGGGAACTCAGGAACAGGAACCCTTCTGAGCGTGAACGCACACCTGAGTTTGTACTTGACATACTTCTAAAGTGTGCGTTGAATGTGTGTGAAGGAGAAAAAGAAGTTTGTGGTATGTGTTTGTGTTTCTTTACAATTAGCCACACAGCCTATGCCGGGAACACATTTTCCCACACATGTTCCCCATATATCCACCGCATCACATTAACCTCCCCCAGTTAGCTACTGTAAGCTGGCTTTGCCTTCTCAACACCGTGGGCGAGTGTACATTAACACCACGCTGCGTTGCCTTTCTCCTTCTGGGCTGGGAATACAGTTTGCAATTTGCTCCCAATAAGGCACAGTATCACCACCTGGCATTACCGGAGTCCTTGACACTGACTTCTGCAACATGCTGTGTGAAGTGTATTTGTGTGCTAATTCCATGCTCTGGAGAACACTAAGATGAGGACTTGGGGGCTGTGTTGGCCAGCGAATCTCTGAAGTGACACAACTGGCTCGGGGGCTGTAGCTTCTCATTAGGAATGAGTGACGGCGTCATGAAGAAAAAGGCATGGATGGCAGCACACACACACACACACACACACACATGCACTGACAGACAAAAAAAAGTCACAAACTTGGATACAAATATATTTGCAGTGCTTCTCTCCCTCGTTCTCTCTTTCTCTCTTTCTTACTCACTCTATCCTACACAGAAACCTCCACCCCCCCCCCCCCCCCCCCCCCCCCGTTGTCAGTGCTCCGTCAGTGTGGAGCACAGTGGCAGGTGTTGGCCCCAGGGTTCTGTGGCGGGGCAAAGCTGATGGATCTCCTGTCTGACTCAAACAGCGCCGTATGCTCCACTGACTCGGGGGGAGAAAACAGAAAAACAGCATGAGGTGTACGAGCTCAGAGTTACCCCCCGCAGTCCTACTCACTTCTAACTTTCTAACTATGCACTTAGTCTGTCCAAATCAAAACTAATTTTGACAAAGTGACTGAAATGTCTCAGGAAGACGTCTGCTTATCATTACTGTAATAGGTTTCTTCTTGTAAAAGCTTTGTTTATAACTCCTGTCCGGACATTTTTAGAGCCAATTAAAGTCGGAATGCTGATGGGAGAAGCTTTTGGCTCACGTTGTCGGCATTGGAGTTTCTTAGTACAGCTTCAACTTTTCTTAGGTTCAGTTTTTTTCTGTTGTCCCTTAAAGCTAAAATACATTTGTTTTTCAGGGAACTATTAAGATTCTTGCAGTTAAATTGCATTCGACTTTTTTCTGGTGAACAAACAAAAATCTTTAATCTTTCCATGAACCTTTAAACCTTTTTTGACGACATGCCATTGTTGCTTTAATCAAAACGAATACAGTCCAGCCACGTCTGACTTCTCGCAGCGGTGAAAGATGGCTGGCCCTGAGTTTCACTCAAATCTCCCTCATCTCTCCTTTCAGACATTCCGCTGGCCCATTGCTAGCAAGCTGGATGGAAACGAGATGCTGGAGATCCAAGTGTACAACTACAGCAAAGTGTTTGCCAACAGGTAAGATTGACGAAACGGTCACGAAACACTCCAATAACACGCATGTCAGTCACTAATCTGTTGGAACCACATCTCCAGCACTACTTCCCCCTAGCACTGTCAACGTATACAAATGTACAAGCACTGTCCCCCCCAAAGACCCTTCAGTTTCATTCCGTCCTGACCGATTCACAGGCTGATGTGCCCGGGCACTAAGCAAGCTAAGAGCCCCTCCAGCGCTGGCCCTGGTTTAAAATCCCCCTGCTATAAAACCACAGGGTAGGCGGGGAGGGGTCTTTTTCCTGTCGAGGTAATGAAATGCTATTAGAGAGAGGAGGCGATCCATAACTCCACCTCGTGTTTCCACAGTCCTACATAAAGGCGAGGTGGCCGACACCTTGTTTAAGAGCCAGCCGTCTGGCGTCTGTTGCCACTGATGAAAGTGTAAAGGGATACGGAAATAAGAGCGGTACATCATGACCCTGGGAATTTCACACAGGAAAACAAGATGTTTTATTTGCTGTAGCTTCTGAAGCGATGAATATGAGGAAATTGCAATTAGGTTGTAACTGGTTATAACTGTCCATTGTGTATGCTGCATCTAACTGTAAACATGCATTTGCATGTTATATGGAAGTTCCGAAGAGTTCGTACATGGTTGCCGTGATTATATCAACAATAACAAGAGAAGACGTTTTTGGGGAGTCTTTGGTTACACTGATGTGTTTGGATGGATCCCGTTTGACAGGGCCTAGTTATGCAGTGTAGTTTGACAGTTACCCTGATCGCTCTTCATCAAGCGCTGCGTGAAATCTACTCAAACGCTCACCGGCTGCTCAGTGCTGTGATTGACAGCTGTGTCCTGACACCTGACACACACACACACACACACACACACACATACACACACAGTTCATATCAGTCCATGACCTAGGGTGACGGACGTGTGTGTGTGTGACAGTGTGTGTGTGTGTGTGTGTGTGTGTGTGTGTGTGTGTGTGTGTTGGTTTTTGTGCGTATGTTTTTATATTTATTTTTTGTCAAGGAATCTGAATTTGTTTGCTTGTGAGTGTGTTTGCGGGTGTGCGTGTCGGTGTCCTCAAAGCACGTTAGCTGAACTAATTCACGAGGAGATGTGTTATGCACATTGTGCATGTGTTGGCCGTTCATAGTGTACCCTTATATAACCCCCCCTCTGCAGTGAGTGTAGCAGTCTGTTTTGGGGGCCGGAAGTGTTTTTGTGAGTTTACTGGTGTGTGAGACCTCGATAATCTCTCAGCCACGTAAAGTGATGAGCCGGAGCCAATGCGTTGGGACTGTAGCGGTGCAGAGATGATCCTGTCTGTCACAGCCAAACACTGCCACACACTGCCACCACCACGTCCACTCTGTGGTGCCATTCAAGACAGGACAAACAGAGAACATGGAGGATGCTTACCGTGCTTTTTAGCAGCAACAGAAACAGGAAATAGATCATTTCCCCACAAAGGAGAATGGTTCCAGTGTGTCATTGTTATTCTGTATTTTGTTGCCTAATGCCTTTGATATTTAGACATTTGCGGTCTGAGGTAGATAGGAACTTCGATGAAACATAACAATATAAAAAATGTTTTATTGCACTTGAAGTTACTGCCTTACTCCTCAGTAGGCCAGCAGTACACACTGTACTTTTCTCACTTCAGACCTAAGCTTTGGGATGTCGAGCATGAGACTTCTTTCCTGAGCCGCGGTCGTCGATCCCCATTGGCCCGTCACGTGGATCAGGGCAGATGCTGCTCATGCAGCCCCGGCCATGCCGTCCCACCTCAGCCCTAAAGCTTCTGCCGCGGCTGCCTTCACCACTCCAGGCTACCGCACAGCAGTTCTATGGATGTATAAATGATGATGATCTGGGAGGAACACGCCCCCCTCCCCCACCGCCCCCCTGCCCGTCCGTCGCGTCTGTCGCAGGCAACACAACAATAAACAACAAACAATAGGCTCACCAACTTACACAAGGCGCTGCGCCGCTGACCTGCTTTAGTCGTCTCCCCCACGCACACACACACACACACACACACACACACACACACACACAGCGGACTAGGTAAATAATGCAGGGGTGAGCATTTGTATTCTCCTCCTCACACCTGCCCAGCGTGTCCACAGGTGACATCATTACCGGTGTAAGAGATAGCCCTGGGGGTGTGTGTGTGCGTTGTCAGACCGGACTCTCTGAGGCCAGCGTGTCACAGCCTACACACCCAGGGGAGAATGGAGAGTCACGGCTCCTGCCGCCCTCACACAAAAGGAGTGACAGGCGATGTTGTTTTAACAGCTGGGCGGTTGTGGAGGGACATTGGACAGGCATTTCGGTGTTTTGTTCTGTAGCTCGGGAGGTCGTGGCCGGTTCAGCGTGTGAGGTGGAACAGCGCATTTGCTTTCAATTGAATGCGGAGAGGTTTGACTGTCGAGTTATGCGGCTCGTGAAAGTGTACTCTGTAGTCTCAAGACACTTAAAATGTTCCTTTTTCGGGGACTCTATCCGTAGCGAGGACTCCGAGCGTGACTGTTTCAAAATTCAGCCAGCCCAGGAAAGGGCGATAACACAGTGTATAATTCATGTGGCTCCTCTCCTCCCCAACACGGGCTTTCTCTTTCTTCGCCCCCGCTCTATCGCCGGCTCTCTTCTTTTTTTCTCCAGCCCTCCCCTCGGCCCCTCCGACTGCAAATCACCACCTCCCTGCTTTTCTTATCATACCCTTCTTCTTTTCAAAGTGCTTTTTCTTTTTTCTCGCTCGTCCGCCCCAACGCCGCGCTACATACCGCCGCAACCCCCCCACCCCCCACCCCCCCATGCCCCGTGCCGCTTTGTTCGTTCTTCTCTTTCGCAACGCTTCTGCTTTCTCTCCTCTCCTCTCCTCTCCTCTCCGTCCTCTCCTCTCCTCCCTGGCACGCTCGTCTGTGGCTCAGCGCCTGCGGCCCCGTAGCTTCTCGACCCATGACTCACCGACACACTGTTGTGACACTCGGAGCTGCCAAACTCGACCTAGGGGCGCTGACCTGTCACGACCACATCACGTCACCTCGCTGCAAGTTAGGATCGGAGGTGTGGGTGTGGGTGGGTGTGTGTGTGTGTGTGTGTGTTCGTCTCTCTCTGTGTAAGGAACCTGTGGGCCGTGAGGTTAAATTGCTGAGTTTTGTGTGAGTCCCTGACCGCCTTCTCTGAATGTTGAGTCACCAGTCAGCCATTTGATCCTAGGGTTCCCACCTTGCAATGTCATCCACACGGACAATGGCACTTGTCCTGTGTGTGTGCGTGAGTGCCTGGGTGGGCACACTTTTGTGTTTGTGTGTGTGCATGCGTGCGTGCATGTGTCATCAAAGTCACAAAGAACTAGTTCCTCCAACGGGGGGCGCTGCATAGTTGTACAAGGCAGTGTGAGTCAATGCAACATCGAATCCAAATGATGTCCCCTGTCTAATTTCTCTCTGACGCCCTTCACCAACAGAAATAACGCTTCAACCATGACACAGCCTTACAATGACAAAAACCTATTTGCATTTGAAGCTTTTTCTTTTGATATTTCTCTTGCAATTTGAAGGTCCCCAACTTTGTTGTTGTGTCATGCACAAATGTGTCACTGTAACCTCAAGGCTGAGTAAGTGCATTGAATTATAAAACCGATGAAAGTAAATTGTTTGGCAGCGCTGGAATCAATAATAAATTGCACCTTTTGAAGTGCTAAAAAGTGAGCTGGAACTGGATCGGCCGCTTGGCTCAATAATTCATCGCGAATACACTTGTCACTATGGCTGAAAGGGACTGTCAAACCAATCACTTTTTAGAAGGAGTCCCGGCCGTACCCGTCTCTCGTCAACAAAAGTCAGGAGCAGGAGAGGAGGCGGGAGGAGGAGGAGGAGAAGATGGAAGAAGCGGATAAGTAAAGGCGCAGGCAGTATTCCACATCAAAGTGCCTCAGAGGAACATGCAAGACTTTCTAAATCTTTCTAAAAAAACTTCTTATCCTTAAAAGTTTTTGGTCCTCTCCCCACAGTATAAACTGTACTTCTGGCAGCAGCCTAGCAGTGAAGGAGGGGGCTGCCTCTGGCTGTCTTATTCTGAGACAGAGCCATCAGTGCTGGAGGCCTAAACTGAATGCGTTTTACAGTGGAGATCCTAAGGGTAGTCGGGCTATGGCTCCAGAGAGGTTTGCCGGCTCTTCTTGGAGCGGTGTGTGAGGAAGTTGAGGACCAGTTGGTTCACTTGGGTTCTGCGGTGATTGTGACTACAGCACGCTCTGATTCTACTGCGGAACGCATCCATCCAACACATCTTCCCTCCCTCCGGGAGGGGGGGGGGGAGGGAGGGAGGGAGAGAGAGAGAGAGAGAGAGAGAGAGAGAGAGAGAGGGAGGGAGGGAGGGAGGGAGGGGGAGAGGGAGAGAGAGAGAGAGAGAGAGAGAGAGAGAGAGAGAGAGAGAGAGAGAGAGAGAGAGAGAGAGAGAGAGAGAGAGAGAGAGAGAGAGAGAGAGAGAGAGAGAGAGAGAGAGAGAGAGAGAGAGAGAGAGAGAGAGAGAGAGAGAGAGAGAGAGAGAGAGAGAGAGAGAGAGAGAGAGAGAGAGAGAGAGAGAGAGAGAGAGAGAGAGAGAGAGAGAGAGAGAGACGTGGTTGGAGAAGGTGAGAGTGTAATCAACGCGGTGCTTTTCTTTAACCTGCTCTCTCGCTGAGCTAGCGCTGAGCTATTCCTGTCACCGAGAGCCGCAGACAGTCAGAGACAGGGATGATGATGTGTGAGGTGTGGGTGCTTGTGTTTTCTTAATAGAGGGCACTCATTAATCCACAAGGAGCTCCACGCCTTGACGCTTCTCATAACCCCCCCCCCCCCCCGGACCGGCTACAAACACTCTCACTCTTACCCATCATCTCTGAGGAGAACGAGAGACGAGCGTGTGTGTGTGTGTCGGTGCCAGTGCACATGCCTCCTCGTATGTCTCTGAGTGTCTGTGGGCCTGTGATTGTGAGCGTATGTGATGAGTGCTGGGCGGTCTGGTTGAAATGCTATTGATTGGCCGCTCTGAGTCACCAGTGTGTTTTACGGCGCACGTCCTCAGAGTGCCCCGGGGGAGTCGTGTACTGTCTGTGGAGACCGCTAATCTTTACACCGCTGTGTCTGGGTCACTCTCTGCCAGTAATGGATCTGGGTCTGGGGCTTTAGGCTACATAGACGCATTTAATGCCTATTGACAAGGTGCGTGCAAAAAAAAAAAAAAAGTGTCTGTAAATGTCAGTGTTCCTGTGTACGTGTGTGTGTGCGTGTCTTTTCTCGCGTGCTTTTGTTTTTTAGTGGAGGTCATGCTTCACTATTCCAGCGTCTTCTTCTCTCGATGCAGATCCTGTGCCGTACGGCCGCGGCCCCGACGCCGGCCAGCCTCTTTGTGTGCGTGTGACTGATGGCTCCGCCAGCGGTACATTGTTGTGGGGGAAAACTCCCTGAATTATTCACCCCCTCTAATTGGCTGCCTGGATGTGAGCAGACAGTGGGTCAACCCTCTGCGCTCATCAGGGGCCGGTTACATCTTCTGTTGTGGCAATTCAAGAGTGAATTAAAAATGTATCAAAATAAATCAAATAGTGTTTATCAATTTATTCACATTTTATACAGACTGATTTTTCTGTTGACAGGCCCGTAAGTGCTCTTATCGTTTTAGTTTGTGCAGCGTCAACACAGCTCACGTCTGTGCCCACCAAGTCTAGATAATGGTCTTCAAATACACTGTTTCCGTAGGCTGTACTCTTGTATCCTAGCAATTGAGTGAAAATGCACTTTTTTGGAGCCAGTCATAAATAGCTGCCAGCTCCATTCAAAAACCGGCAGCGTTGTGTGTTTTTCAGGGGGGGATGTGCCGAGAGAATGAATGGTTGGAGCGTCCCTACCCGCCTTGCTAAAGTAGTTTTGCCTCCGGGGCAGTGTGGTAACTAATGAGATATAGAAAGGAAATTGCTGTGCTGGACCAGGGATATGTGAGAAATGGAAGCTCTCGTGAGTGTGTGTGTGTGTCTTTTGTTATTGGAAGGTATTAGAAGAAATAATGGGGATGGAGGTACAAGTAAGAAGTAAACGTTTGACTTCTATTGCAACGTGCTTGCCTGTTTTTTTTTTAAATGCGTGCGTGTTTGTAAGTGGGTGTAGGCGAAAGTGCATTGGTGTGTACTAGTGCTTTCTCAGTCGGTTACTATGGAAGTCAATGCACTGCGCACGGCGTTTTGCAGTGGAGGTAGTTAGCTGGAGACAGTGCTACTCTCTTTAACTGTCACAGCATGTCTCCATCACTCCGCCTGCCCACCAGCTTACGACACACACACACACGCACACACACACACACACGCACGCACGCACGCACATACGCACACACGCACACGCACGCACACGCGCACAAATACACGCACGCACATACGCACACACACACACACACACACACGCACACACGCGCGCACACATCTAGAGAACCTCGCCCACAGGGCGCACAAAGAAGAGGTGTGAACAGATGGTTAAATAGAGGGAGAACAACGGAGAGAAGAGAGAGAACAAGAGGTGGAAAGACAGGGGGAAGAGACGAGAGGGCGGGGGAGGGGGCGGTGAGACAAAGCCAGGCAGTCGTCGTGTTTTCTCTTGCTAGCTGTGTAAATACCACCCCATCCCAGTGGCTTAGCATCGCCACGGGAACGCTACTGCAATGAAGCGACACTGCCGTGGGACCACTCCCGCCGCCGTCCCTCCCAACCACTGTCAGCGTGAACGTTCCCGGGAACGCTTTTAAATATCTTCATGTTGTTGAAAACACTGTGATGTAAAAGCACCGTAAACATATAGTTGAACATATTCCCGTTGTTTTGCTCTTTCAATGGCCCACGCATTGGCCTGGTGGGTTAGAAAAACCCTGAATATCTCGTTGTTAATCCGTAAACTCTGTGTTCCGTTGTCCGTTTTGCCCCCCCAGGCTGGTGGGGACTTTCCGCATGGTCCTGCAGAAGGTGGCCGTGGAAGGCCAACTGGAGCTGACGGACACGCTCATCGACGACAACCACGCCTCCATAACGGTGAGCCCGGCTGGCCTAAAGGCCCTACGGCCAGGGAGCTCCCAGCGCTGACCCCCCAGGGTCAACAACGCAGATCAGCCTAGAGCCAACGCAGAAAAGACCGTGCCCACCCCGTGTCCTTGCCATCCCGTATCACCAAAGACCGAGTCAGTGTCTCTCCCCCCGTGTTCCTTTTCGAGGGAACTTCAGTGTGGATGCACGTTGACGCTGTGGGACGAACGAACGCGCCCACAGCACAGTCGGCCTCCAGTGGATGGGAGTGTAGCATAGCCGTGTGTCGTTTGAAAGCACCTCAGGGTCTAATGGGGCTGACTCTGTGGATGGGAGTATAGTACACAGGTGATGGTCTGCTGAGGAGAGGGAGGCACGTGGAGACGGTGGGAGCTGTGTGTCGTTTTAAAAGCACCCCAGGGCCCAATGATGCTGACTCGCTACCGTTGTAGAAGATATTGCACATGCACATTAACTTGGATGGCTCCAGGGGGGACAGACACATACTGTACACCCCCCTCCCCATTCACACACACACACACACACACACACACACACACACAGACACAAATTTTCTGTGGTTTTACAGACCTGTTATCTTTGTGGTCTCAGATGGCAGCATAGGCATAGAGATGCCTGTGCAGGCACACCTTGAATTTCACCCACACACACACACACACACACACACACACAGATATGAACACATTATTTTGTTAGCTCGGGACCAGGGGAACACACTCCAACGCCACCTGACAGCATCACTATTTACAACTACTGTACGTGAGAGCTAGGTTGCCATGGAGATACATTACACTCTGAGGGGTCGTCAGCGTCATCCTAAAGGGTCGCAGGGGGTCTGAGGAAAATAATTGAGCCAGGAATACAGGGAGGGAACGTGAAAGAGGAAGCCGGAGAAAGAATGAGAGAGAAAGCCGGGATAGTTTCATTCATATATTCCCCCCTCGTCTGTCTCTGTCAGTGGAATAAATTGAGCCGGGTGTAATAAAAATGGGTTTGGTGTCGGGGGAGTTTTATTTGTTCCCCGCTATGCCCTAAAGACAGGAGAGACAAAGCACACCGCTACTTCTGCTCATTGCTAACAATAAACTCAAGATCAATTGAGCTTACTGTCAAACCTCCACACTTATCCCAAGGGTATGGGCCGGTGTCCAGGACGGCTACTGTCAATCGATCAGAGTCCTTGAATTACCCCCAAAATGTGCTCGGAGTCGACTGAGGTGGAGTGCGTCGCCTAAACTGTGAGCCTTTACACACTAGATATTGACAAATGAAGCAGCAAACCTCTGCTGTGCCGTGGTGTTGCTGCCTAGCTACACACTGTTCACACTGTGTAAATGTGCTGTCAAGACACCGATGAATGTCCGGTCGCCAGTAATTTAAGACATCGCAGACAAGGGCGAGGGGGGAAGAGAAGACGCGGTGGAAAGTGCATGGAAGGTATCGAAATGTCTTGTTCAATCTATTCATCTCGTTTGGCGTTACTTTGCCAGCTCAGGTTGCAACCTTGATGGGTTTAGGTAATCAAGCAAGAGAAGAAACGTTTTTATTTCCGGAGCCCTCTAACACGATCTCCTCCTAAAGTGTACCTGGCCAGCACTGAAAGGTCATTGAAACTTGTTTTTTTCTTCCTTCCCTTAATACTTTGAGACGTTGGTGTCTCTTTAACTAAGCCTTCCTTCAGGAAACTACACAAGGAGCGTTTCAAATGAGCCCTTCCAATCCTAAACGTCCACTTGGGTGAAAGTGAATGGCAATATTAGAACAATATTAGAATATTGTTTTATTAAATACAACCCCCCGACTGACAAGTTATATTTGAAGAAAATGTCCCATGCGGTTCCCTGGGCCTGCAGTCAAATCTATATGAATGTTTCCCTCTGGTAAATAATATTGATGGATCTGACATACCTCTTCCTAGACGAGCGTTTCCATAGAGATCCGGTACCAGACAATGGACGGCACGGTGGGGGTGTGGAGCGACGGGGAGTTCCTCGACGTTCCCGACGACCGCGACGGGACGTTTGCCTTCGAGACGGACAGCCTGTTGTCGGGACAGAGCCAGGGGTCAGGAGTGTCCCCTGGACGCTCCATAACGGGAATACCCACCTTCAGGAAGTAAGTAGGAGCAGACCTTTTCAGCGTCACCATTCAGTCTAAAGCAGGAAAAGAAAAAGTCTACACTCTATAATAGCTATAAATTACTGTTTTGTACTGCATGGTACTGTACCGCATGGTAATGTACTGTACTGTACTATCTAATGGTCAAACTAGGCACTGGGGAATTTATTTTGCTGATAACAGACATCATTCCTCCCTCTGTGTTTTTTCTTTTTGCTGAAGAATGTGTGGGTGGCATTGATTTCCATTGAACCTGTCAGCCCAGCCAGAACTTTTAATCCATCATCATAACACAATGATAAATGGTGGTCATAAAGTGTTTATGTGTGTGTGTGTGTGTGTGTGTCTTTGGTTGTGTGGGACTGTGCGTGTGGTCTTGCGGATAATAATTCAGACAATCTGGAATTACAGGCTTTGTTAAACGCTAAGCTAGTTTTTCAAGTGTCCTACTAGAGATTAGCTATGTCTTTTCATGGGTTTTTACGTAGGCAATAAACAAAGACCAGGAAAAAAGCTAGCAAGACATTGCATCAAGTGGTCAAATGTAACCTGGAGAAAGTTCAAGAGCCCATCTTGATTTATTTTGTTCACTTCCTAGGCTGTTATGATGTTCTTCCTCAAGGGATTTGTACAACACTGTAAAAATGTGAAATCGTTTTGTTTTCCAATTCAGTTGTTTTAAGGAGCCTATATATGACAAGTAACAGACGTAGGAGTTAACAAGTGATTCATAGACAATAAGAGATGGCCCAACATATCTAGAAGGTGTTCAAATGTGGGTCGTTTAAAGAAGAGAAAAAAAGAGACCATTTTGTATACAAATAAATTATACATACAGGTCTAATCCATCAAGGTTTTATCTCTCTTCCATGAGTGCATAAATAACACATACCTGTCCTCGGGGTCAGACGAGCCGTCCCCTAGTCACCGCGGCTACAGAGACCTGTCACTCAGGGTTCCGAGGGACGCCAGGCGTTTTGTCTGAGAGGGAGGAGACAGACAGAGAGAGAGACAGAGGGATAGCTGGTGGAACACGCTCTGTCTACACGGGCCATGTCTGTTCATCACCGCAGCCGTGGGGGTAGATTGATGACCTCATGGAAGCCTCGTTGGAGAGTGAAAGACGGGGGACTGGCTCCGTCCGCTTGTGTGGGCAGGCAGGCAGGCAGGCAGGCAGGCAGGCAGGCAGGCAGGCAGGCAGGCAGGCAGACAGACATTTTTAATTTTAAGTATATTCTTACGTCTTCTGTACTGGGAAAGTGGTTTCAGTGTGTTTGTGTGTGTAAGTTTGCGGGTGAGTGTTGCTATAATGTGATGAAAACAGCCCTGCTGTTCTATAGAACAACACACACACACACACACACACAAACACACACACAAAGAAACAGCATTTGTCTCCCTCTTGCTTCGTTCATAAATCTTTGTTTATTTCTGCTCTCACATTTCGTGGTGCTGGGAATGTCTCTATGGGACCGAGTCATATATCACCCGTGGTCATTGTTCTTATCATACAAACACACTACACTGATCACACGCTCAATAATAACGCTGACAGGTCTTATGGTGGCATCTCACAGTAAAGGAGCAGCTAATTGTTTCCGACCCGACCCTCATAATTGTCAGAGCACACGGTGTATGGTATTTAATGTCTAATTACCATTGTGTAGCTAATAATTTTTTTAGGAGCTTGATTATCTTTTTGGGGCTCAGGGCATTGTGAGATAGCGCAGAGGAATCCCCCTACCTGGTTAGTGTGTGTGTGTGTGTGTGTGTGTGTGTGTGTGTTTGTAGGCCACACAGTTAGTTGGCGTGTTAAACAGAGGTTGTGTGTGTGGCATGCCTGCGTGTGTGTCTTTGATAGGGTTTTATTGCACAGTTCCAGACTCCAGACATCCCAAAGACGTATTACCATAATCCGAAGACCCTGTAACTGGAAAGGTCTGAGTCTGGGCCAGAGTTAATGAGAACTTGGGCCCCTATTACCGTGGCGCACGCACCGGTACCCAGAGGGATCATCAATTCATATCATATTGACCTTTTATGGACAGTCCTTTATTGCGCAAGCGTAGCGCCCTGAGCCAGAGCTTACGTCGAAATATCGATTGGAAGAGTGAGTTCCAGCAAAGGGCCAAAGCGGACTCAAAGGACTGTGAGCTTCTCCCTGGGCACTGGAAGCACAGCCTGTCTTTGATTATCACGTCATATTAGATCACAAAGGTCACGCACGGTGGGGGGTGTGGGGCGACACCTTGCATTTACCTGAGCCGTTTCGCCGTGGAGGTTTGATTCTGGCAGTATCCAGAATGCAGGGTTAGGGTTAGAGTCTGATTGTCTGCGTGGTGTTTACAGTTGGTCCAGCCTGCAGCTGTGAGGCAGAAGGATAGAGCAGACAATGGTCTGTAATGGTGATAGTCATTTCAAGGTTTTCAGGTTTTCTCCTTTGGCCTTTCATCCTCTGTCATTCCCTGGTTAGTTCCATGGCTCTCTCTTGTCCTCCAAACTCTCCTCCTCTTCACTCTGCTAAGACAAGACAATCCCACATCTCTCTCCATCCTCCTCTCCTACACCCCCCCTCCACCACCCGTTTTCTCACCTACTCTATCAAGCCAGAATGATTTATAGCTGGCCCCTAAAAGCATTTTGTACTATCTGCCTCAACGGCGCGCCAGATTTGCAGGGCGTTTTTTTTGTTTTTCAAATAAATCACCACCAACTTAGTTTGGCCGCCAGTTAAACAGATCAGCGAACGTGAAACACACACACTCTGGCGCGAGGCACGGTTTAAACAGTGTCATCGTCTTTCCATGGACGGCTTAGAATATTGTGAAGATACAGTGAACGGTAAATAGCTGTTCACTAACAAGCACGGCTTCTTTGCCTTTGTTTATTTTCAGTCGCGTACTATAGGGGCTATAACATTTGCGATGCCGTGTGCAAGACTGGGCAAAGTGAACCATAGCTCTAAACGAGAAACGCATACGAATATATGAATAAAACATACTGCTTTGCTGTTCAGGCTCCGTCGTGTGCGGCGCGCCTCAACAAAGGAGACACCTGCGTGAAGTGTTTGCGCGGAAGGTTAATTTGCTTCGGCTTTTGTTTGTTTGCTTCCTGTTAGCTTGTTTCATGTGTTAATGCACGTCTCTGCCTGTTACTTGCCAGCACGCTTTCAAACGGTGTCTTTGATCCTGCCCACACCAACACCTTTGGCAGTGCATCAGATGGCATGGCTTCTGTTATGTACTGCGTGTTTCATTTTCCCGCGTGGGTTTGCTCTGCTGCGCCAACCGACCGCTGTCGGTGATTGGGCGATCGCAAACGTCGCTCACGTTGACTGTGATCGCGAAGAAGGTAAAGTTATCTGAAACCTTTTGATACTTGTCGCTGAATCAAAGTCAGTCGACACCTGATGTTTGAACTTGGATTGATGGAATTAGGAAAGATAAAGAAGTAGATGTCTGTAGACAGTCTAGCCGGCGGCCTGCACAGGAGTAAGACAGGTTCTCCCTCTTCTGCTTTGCTGTTGATGTACTGCACTGAGGGACCTCAAACAGGATGAGAAATGCTTTGCTCTTGCGTTCCAACGGAGCTGCAGTCTCTGGAGTCTCTAGAGGATCTGTGGCTGTGTTCTTCCTCATTGTTTGATGTTGTACTTTGGCGGATTTCGCGCCTTGGTACCCACTCTGTGATTCTCAACCTTACCAGGGAGTGTGTGTGACAATGATAAGTGGCTCTATTGATGTTCCCTGCCTCAGTGGCCCCCCATGTGGGAGGAGACAAGGAGGACGGGGAGCACGGCTTACCGGAGGAACCTACCTCCAGATCCGTGTGTCCCGCTGAAATGTGTCCCCCGTTGCACTCTCGGCCACAGCATTCAGCCATAGATTTTAATTAGCGTGGCTTATGTGCTAATCGTCTCATTATAATGTATTATCCTGACAGGATTACGGAATATCCCCATATCAGTGGGAGTACCGGCACAACAGTGAGTGTTTTTCAAGCCGAGAAAACCCTCCCTAGGAAGTACGCTTTGAACAGACTCAGACAAATCATCCATCCTCTGAGGCGGTGCTCCTGCTCGCTGACAGAAACTTGATGCAACAGTGGACCAGCAAGTGTAAGAGTTTCTGTGTAGTGTAAGAGTCGAGCAGGGTGAGCGTTTTAAGAAGGGAGGGGGAGTGTAATGTTAGCCTTGTCTACTAAGTTAGCCTTGTCTGCTGCTCTTCCACAGGATACAATGGGGTTATTATTGACCTTCTGCTGGTGGAGGGTTTTTCTGTCAATGAAGTGTGTATTCTCTACCTGCCTCTGCTTTTCTTCCTCCGTCTTTCTTGTTTAACTCTTGCCTATTTCCCTAATGCACGCATACACACACACACACACACACACACACACACACACACACACACACACACACACACACACACACACAGCGTGCGCTTTTCCAAATAAACACGTATCCACGTTAACTATGGTGGGAGTCAACGGTCTCTTTCATCTTTGATCCAGTATGTAGGGCACGGGGCTCAAAGGATTGTTCTGTGAGAAATATAAAATATTCATAAGGCTCTAACTTTGCGACACTAATGAAGAGCTAAACCGCGGAGCAGCTCGATACAAAGTCATTACAAACACTCTGAGTATCAAACTAAAAGAATGGAACGTCCCAATGCCTAGCCGAAAGCTATATAGTGGTTTTTGGTTTCCCAATTTTGCTTTCTACTAAGCATTCGCCGGAGGAACTGAGAAATTAGATCGTTTTCCCTCAAACTCGGAGTGTCGATGGAGGTGGGAAGTCCCCTGGCAGACTGATGAGGAGGCTGCAGAATGGTCGATGGCGTTGCAGAACGTTATGGAAAGCTCTGGAACAAAAACAGACAATAGCCTTGCTTTCTCCCCACCCCCTCTAGATGCTATCAGATAGATCCCATCACTGAGGGATCATGCTCCACAGAGCAGCCCTGAGAAACGCAGCGTGTGTGTGCGCGTGTGTGTGCGTGCGCGTGTGTGTGTGTGTGTGTGTGTGTGTGTGTGTGTGTGTGTGTGTCTGCGAGGCAGCGAGAGAGAGACTCTCATCGACTCCTTTCAGCTCCATTCAGCCAAGCCCCCAGAGCTGAACGTAACTTTATGCCAATGCATTATTGATTACCGGTCGCTTGATCCCCACCCCCCACACCTCCTTTTTTATTTATTTACATACCCCCTGGTTCTTCTCTGTTATACTGGCAAACAAAATGCAACAGAACTGCTTTCTTTGTCCCTTTAGCTTTCCCAAGCTGCACCCTAAGCTGAAACCAATTTAATTTCAACCTCACTAAAGAATCAACCGCTCTCTCCATTTTCCCCTCTTTTTCGTTCACCCATTGGTTTTTCTTCCACTCTCCGCTGAATCTCGCGTCGATACTCCCGTGAAAGCTTAGTGACAATTGTTTACATCTCTGCACATTGATCCACCCTAAGCACCACAGAAGTGATGCGTGCCAGACCAAAGCTCCTGGTAGACCAGAGAGAGTGGTCGTCCTAGAGCTGCCTCGTCCGCATTAGGACTAACACACGTAACAGGCTTGTATTACTGATTTGCAGGAGTTGTCAAACACTTCCGTGAGATTCTTTTGTCCATAAAAGTGTACGTCATTTCACGTGTTTTTACCCCCGTGTCCGTGGAATCAATGTTTTCATTTCAGAACATAGATTTCACTTGACAATAGGAAACCAGTTGGTTAATCCATTTCATTACTATCCATATCCAGCGAAATGTAATCAGGATCATAAGTTTGGTTTAGCGGGATCTGACAGTAACATTGCATGGCTGTTGCAAATCATTCCCCCATTCAGCATGTGGGATTTTATTCACGGTCTCTGGATGTAGTGGGAGTTGGCTGCCTGGGGTTGAGCGTTTGTAGTGCAGCTATTTGGAAGTGCTTTGCACACTCTAGTAGTTGAGGGCTTCTTCTAACTGAAGTGATTTGTTTTTTTTTCCTGACGGGTAGGTTTGAACTGTTTTCACACCCCCTAGCATTGATTGCCAGTTGATTGCAGGGCCCAGCTTATAGTTATTTTGCTCGCCTAATTCATAAAAAAAAAAAATATCTTGAACATTCAGAAAGTGTTTGAAGCATTTGCGAGTGGCGTTCGTCAATAACTACGATGTAGCCAACCTGTTTTCAGAATGACAAGCCGTTTCTTCACTTTAACTATCTTGTTGCAGCAAAATCCTCTCTAGTTTTATTCCCTCTTTCTGTTTTGGGTGTATTTGTCATGTCTACAAACCCCCAAATACGTTTTCTACCCACTCGCTGCCCTAAGTCACCCCAGAGCCTTTCCATTAAACCGGGGTCAGTAGGTTAGAACAAAAAAAAAACAACAACAGAATGAAGGGGAAAGAAAATTCTCTTTCACCCAATCCTCTGGGGAGAAAGTTCGTTCCACTCTGTGTGTGTATGGACGATTGCCCTGTGCCGGCCTCAGAAAAGGGGAGCGAAAAGGGGAGCGAAACGAGTAAAAGGAAGGATAAGAAAAGGAGGTGTTACTGCTGGAGGGCCTTTTTCTTACTCGATATTTCCTAGAAGCCTCTACCTTTCCTGTTCTACTCCTAAAGACTTCCCAGAGCAGATAAGCGTTACCGTCCCGTGTCCTTTTTTCACAGTGACTGACAGCTTCTCCGGAAGGTGCTCTGGTGGATTACCATCTTGTTTCGCCTCCTTCTCCTCCATCTTACAACTGTCTGACAGACAGGCAGGCTCCCGCTGTAATCCTTTCAGTGGATTCAGCCGTGTGGCAGCGACAGGGCTATTCTTTCCCCAGACAAAACTGTGAGGGAAAGGTTTCGCTTTTGTGTGTTTGAGTGTGTGCGCGCGTCTTTGACTGTGTGTGTGTGTGTGTGTGTGTGTGTGTGTGTGTGTGTGTGTGTGTGTGTGTGTGTGTGTGTGTGTGTGTGTGTGTGTGTGTGTGTGTGTGTGTGTGTGTGTGTGTGTGTGTGTGTGTGTGTGTGTGTGTGTGTGTGCGCACGCGTGTGCGCGTGTGCGCGTGCGTGCACGCGTGCGTGTGCTCCTGCAGCTCTGTAGCCATGCATGACTTTACTCTCCTATATCCTTTGGTGCTCGTTGCAACCCCCCCCCTCCCGAACTGCCCCCCCCCCCCCCTTTAGAGCTTTGGTGTCTCCAACCACACGCTGAACATGAACCATAGCTCCACCTCACCCTGCACGACCTTCCTGCTCCCCCGCTAACCTCTCTACCTCGGCAGGCACCCTACCTGTGTCCCACTCTGGTTTTTGGAAGTAATGATGGAATTGTAGCACATTTGAGGGAGTTTCTTAAGGAGGTCATTCTGTAAAAGGAGGGTGGAAGTGACTTCTCATTGTGACTTGGCCCGGAGAGTCGGTAGGTTTTCTTTTGAATGGTAGGTATAAGATAATTACTCATTTACTGTTTACTGTATTATACCTACACTATATACTACACAAGTCCTTTGTCATGGGTTTATATCTAATTGAGCATGTAGACTTTTGTATGACTCATCTGTTTATACCGTAGGTGTCCTTGAAGAGCTTTAGGATCCAAAGGGATTCTCTGAAGCAGGGTCGGGGGCCATAATTCAAACGTTTTACAGTAGAGCATAGTCAGTCACGGGAGAAAATCCATTGATCAAACTGTGCTTTTCATGGTTATATTGAAGGCCGTGGCTCTTGCTCTCCATGCCACTTTTTCCTAGAGTGGGTTTGCGTTTGAGATTTGACTGGAGGCCTATTTAGCCATTCTTTCTGTTGAGCAATTGCTCTGTGCAGTTCGACCAATTTCTGCAGACT
Source organism: Galaxias olidus (assembly GCA_026901105.3). Classification (NCBI taxonomy): domain Eukaryota; kingdom Metazoa; phylum Chordata; class Actinopteri; order Galaxiiformes; family Galaxiidae; genus Galaxias; species Galaxias olidus. The sequence continues at coordinate 19,466 of JAPMUY010003700.1, forward strand.
TTTCACCGGTTATTTTACCCTCTTCAAAGTGTTCTGTTCAATACACTTGGAGTGGAGTGCTCTTTTTTTTTAAATCCTCTACTCTATGCTTTATCTATTAGCCTTGCTGCATTCAAATCGATGTTGTATGAAGAGTAGACTAATGACAGCGAGATGAAAGTCAAGACGCAGCTCTGATAAGACCCCCCCTCCTCAAATGAAAAAGAACAGCCCCTCTTATCTTCTCGCTGACATGGCGTCTGCGGCTAATTGGACGGTCACGGTCCTCGTTTTTAATTATTAAGGCCCCCTATTTGTCAGCCGTCCAGTGACATCACTGGCCCTTTTGTTGAGATGGCGAAAGGCGATCTCTTTAATATCAGTGTGGCGATATCGGAGAGCCTTGTTTTGTGATTGGGGGTCTGTCCGGGTGAAGGGGAAGGGAGGGGGGGAGGGGGAGGGGGAGGGATCGAGTTGTTGAGTCGTGGAGCTACGTGCACTTGGGCTCTGAAAGTTTTCCACTCTGAAAGACTTTCTTCAAACGCATAGTTGGGTTGCTTTTGGATTTGTTTTTAGTTGTGTTTTTTTAATGATGTATGACAACATTTTTGTTTGTTCCGTTGCTTTCATAACATGTTCTTTTAAACTAAATACGATTCATGAGAACGATACCTGAAACTATTGCCTGCATCGTCCATCCAATCCTTTGTGTTCCACCCATTCAATCTTTTCCTTTCTGCACCAGAGCAGGGAAGGGGGTGTTCTCAGCCATGAAGCTCGGGAAGATCAAAAGCTCCAAGGACGACCACAAGAAAGGTAAAAAAAACAAAAAAACACCATTTCATCACCAAAGGTCAAAGTTCCATATTTAAAATAATTAAGAGAAAAATCCAATAACTCAACAGAAGATTGTGGTCCTCTGTCTGATACCTGTGTCACTGTCGCCTGTCCCACCAGACGAGCCTGCCATCCTGAACATGGAGGAAATGGACAGGAAGGCCATGCGAATGGGCGGGGTCTTTGACCCAGACACAATCTCATTGGCCTCCGTCACCGCTGTCACTACCAATGTCTCCAATAAGAGGTCGACATTCACTTTTGATGCTATTCTCACACAAATCGAATTATTTCATCTGTTTCACTATAAGGGGGTTTGAAATGTAATGAAAATCCAACACACTCTAGCCTTAATAACCTTACTCCCTCAGGTCAAAGCCTGATATCAAGATGGAGCCCAGCTCTGGTAGACCAGTGGACTACCAGGTATAAAACACCATCCCGCCTCCCTGTCTATGTTTCTGTACAATCAACATGTCTGAACACGTACAACAAACACACAACTAAACACCTGCAATCACAGCCCTGCTCGCGTAACAGCTAGGGCAATATGAGAGGGAGGAGGAGAAGGAAAAGCAGAGGGATGAAGGGAAGAGATAATGAACGCCAGTAGGGATGAAGGGATAGAGGGATGTCTGGATGAAGGGGGGGGGGTGGCTCATTAGCTGAGGCTAACTCCAGGCTCCCGTCGCTCACCAGCCCTCCCCTGTCCCGTGGCCTATATAACGGCAACACAGACAGAGTTTGGTTTGGACCGTTAAGCAGACACTCGGCTCCGCTGGGGGGCCTGGAGCGTTAAAGCACGCTCTCGTCAGGCATTTTTCTCTTTGGCCCCCCTTTTCTTAAGTAAAGGCATAATTAAACCCGTGGGACGGAGTTTCCCTCTCCAAGCCTCGACTGCCGCTCGGTTCTCTCGTCGCTCTGATACGCTGAAATGTCTTTGTTTGTGTGTCTAGATAAAAGCTTCAGACTGCAGTGCAGGCCTAAATAAGTGCAGGTCGACGAGTTTTAAATAGCCCTCCATTCGAACTTGCAGCTGTTTTCTTACTAACCACATGCATTAGAGCATGATCCAGCACTGCTCTCATGCGGCGGTCCCACTCACACGAGCAAGTCGCCCACTCGTTTTTCGGCGTTTTCACCGTCACTAACAACATGACCCTGTCTGATCCTGTCCCCCGTTCAGATCAGCATCACCGTGATCGAGGCCCGGCAGCTGATAGGCCTGAACATGGACCCCGTGGTGTGCGTGGAGATCGGGGACGACAAGAAGTACACCTCCATGAAGGAGTCCACCAGCTGCCCCTACTACAACGAGGTACAGTGAAGGCGTCCTCCTCCTCTCCCCGTGCGTCAAGACGGTGCATCCAACATGGAGGCTTGTTTTTGGAGATGCGGTTCCTGTCACTCAGCCTAAATGGAAAGGCTCTATCCAGGATATCTCTGTGTTACCTTCATACTCCATACTACGTGGGCGGTGACTGTGTGGACTCCATCTCTGGGTGGTGTCCTGTAGGGAGCAGGGATGGCCGTTTATATCCCATCGATCGGCTGTCCGGCTCGCGAGCCCCCCCCCCCCCCCTGCCCATTCTGGAAGACCGAATGCAGAAACTACAAGCTGCTAGAAGTGATGGATGTCTCTATCCCTCTGCCTTCCCTCTCTGCTCACCTTGGTTATTTTACTTTCTGGTGGTTTCTGCAGTGCATTGTTACCTACCCCCACCATTATTAACAAAAACACTTCTCTCCATGCATTCAGTATTCCTCCTATCAACCCTCGTGCTCTCCCCCTCTCTTTTCTCCTGATTATTCCTTCTCCCAAATGTTTTTGCCTTTCTTGCACCTTTTGCCTGTTCTTGTTTTTCTTCCCCCCCAGTTTTTCTCAGCCGCTCTCTCTTTGAGTAAATTAGCTGAAACCGAGCGTATAGTCTAAGACCAGGGGCAAAAGCCTGGCCTCGTGCGCATCAAAGTCGGTGTGAAGCGATTCTCTAAGGTCTGCTCTGCCTTGCTCTACTCGTTTCTGCTCTACTAGTTTCTGCTCTGGCTCCACATCTTGCTGCCTTTTATTCCACTCAAGTTAGACTAAATTACCTTGAGGCATTCGAGGCTGTATTGCATCTCTATCGCTATGCCACTATAATGAATCAATTATGGTAATTAAGTTAGGAGGTTCATTGTTAGTTTTGTTTTTCCTCCTAATTAAATTTTTTCTGGTGGGGAAACGCGCTGAGGCCCATTTCAATAGATGGAAAGAGGAGCCGCCGTAACACTGTTTTCCCTTACAACACGACCTGAGAGTGTAAATCGTCTTCTCTTCTCTCGGCAGTATTTTGTCTTTGACTTTCACGTTCCGCCGGATGTCATGTTTGACAAGATCCTCAAGTTGTCGGTAAGTGGAGCAGCGTTCAACATCACACACGTCTAAAAATGAAAACACGCGCTTGTTTTTTTTATCTCCATCCCCCCACTATTGTCCTGGAGCATGAAAGCAGTATTTGCCTCGCCCGCGAATAACAATGCTGTTGCGGTTTGCAAAACAACTGGTTTGTAGCTGATTGCTTCCCCTTTTCATCCTTTCTGTCAATGACCAGGTGATCCACTCAAAGAACCTTCTGCGCAGTGGCACCTTGGTCGGCACGTTTAAGCTGGACGTTGGCACCATTTACTCCCAGCCTGGTGAGCTGTCATGCGTGGCTGCCATGGGATTTTTAAAATGATCCAGGAGTACCTAGGCTGATTGGTCCCTTTGCTTGATTGACACCTGTCGACAGAGCACCAGTTCTACCACAAGTGGGCCATGCTGTCGGACCCCGACGACATCACGGCGGGGTGCAAAGGCTACGTCAAGTGTGACGTGGCCGTGGTGGCGAAAGGGGACAACATCAAGACGCCGCACAAAGCCAACGAGACGGACGAAGACGACATCGAGGGGTAAGAGAGAAGGCTGTGTCCTACAGACAGCAGGGGGGGGGGTGTAGGAGACGACATCGAGAGGTAAGAGAGAAGGCTGTGTCCGACAGACAGCAGGGGATACAGGGGGGGACAACCCAATACGCAGGAAAGAAAGTTTCACTGAGTCAGAGCTTAGGACTGTCGGGAATGATTTACTGCGCTTCCTCCCTTCGGGCTCGTTTCCCCAGGAACCTGCTGCTGCCTGAGGGAGTGCCGTCGGAAAGGCAGTGGGCCCGCTTCTACGTGAAGATCTACCGGGCCGAGGGCCTGCCTAAGATGAACACCACCATCATGGCCAACGTCAAGAAGGCCTTCATAGGGGAGAACAGGGACCTGGTGGACCCCTACGTCCAAGTGCTCTTTGCCGGACAGAAAGTAAGTCCTGTTAAGGGTTAACAAAGACAGTGGGTTGTCCCATACTGGCCGCTATGTTTGTTATTTTTCGTTCACTCTGCAATGGACCTTTAGTATCGACCTGTTTGGTTTACATAGCCAACGTTTATAGAATTATAACATTGTCCTTGCTTCCCACGCAACTGGGGTTGGGGATAGTTCCTGTTGCCATTCAGAGACATAATTAACTTTATGTATTTTGAACGGTGTGTTTTCTGTTGTTCCTCCCAGGGAAAGACTTCGGTCCAGAAGAGCAGCTACGAGCCCATCTGGAACGAGCAGATTGTCTTCACGGAGATGTTCCCGCCGCTCTGCAAGCGCCTGAAGGTCCAGATACGAGACTCGGACAAAGTCAACGACGTGGCCATAGGGACGCACTTCATCGACCTGCGCAAGATCTCCAACGACGGCGACAAAGGTGGCCGTCGATCACCGTCGCGGCTAATTGGATATTGATTTGGCGTCGCGTGCGGTGTGAACGGCCACCGCCTTAGCCAGTCATTAGCTCCTCGTGGCTGTCGTATGTTTTCGCCAGATCAACACCAGCAGTAGACGGGCTGGCCCGATAGTAAAGGCTTTACCAGCAAGTGTGCTCGTAAATTGTCTTTGACCGCTGAAGACAAGGCACCCTACAGTGTTTAATATGCAGATACAATTTGGGCCTCCTGGTCTTCTGTTTCAGTGGGGGTTTCTAAACGCTATATTTGTTTTATTGTTTTATAATTTTTCATGAACCCTATGACTTGATGACTTTGCCTGTGTATTATCAATCGCCTGGCAGTACATCCCGTGTCACACATGCTATGTAATACGCAGAATCATCCCTCCAGATACCAATTGCCCAGTTGTCTGCACTGTAACATTCCTGTGTTGTATAACAAAATACTCATTCTTACATACTCTTTCTCTCCTTCCATCTTGTTTTTGTCTCTCCTTCCTTTATCTCCTATTCACCCTCTCTCTCTCTCTCTCTCTCTCTCTCTCTCTCTCTCTCTCTGTCTCTCTCTCTCTCTCTCTCTCTCTCTCTCTCTCTCTCTCTCTCTCTCTCTCTCTCTCTCTCTCTCTCTCTCTCTCTCTCTCTCTCTCTCTCTCTCTCTCCCCCCCCACCCAGGTTTCCTGCCCACCATGGGCCCGGCCTGGGTCAACATGTATGGCTCCACGCGCCACTACACCCTGATGGACGTGCACCAGGACCTCAACGAGGGGCTGGGCGAGGGCGTGTCCTTCCGGGCCCGCCTCCTTCTCTCCATCGCCGTGGAGATCCTGGACACCACCTCCACGGAGATCGTGAGCTCCACGGAGGTGCAGGTGGAGTCTGTCTCCAACATCTCCGAGGTGAGCGCCGCGCGGGCAGCAGGGGAGGAAGGCTCATTGGCCGGAGGGAGTCAGGTGGTGTTTGTCATCGACCAACCGGTGTTTGGAGGCCAGATGTCTCTTTGTCTTTCTTCCCATGTTTACACTCAGACTCACTCACTCAGACTCACTCAGACTCGATCACTCAGACTCTAATCACTTTATACTCCTGGCCCCCCCACTATAAACAGTCCGGCGTCGCCAATCCAGCTCTCTTTTGACGGTGTTAACGGTCCAGTAGGGACACGGGAAGCAGCGGTGTTCATTCCCCCCAGAACACCCCCCCCCCCCGCGCTCTCCGTGCCAAGCGGTCCCCCTCCGGCTGTTTGTCTGGCTAATCGCTCCCCTGGGAGCCCTCACGCTCTCCCCTGCCAGTGGGCGTCGGTGCCAGCCCCAGGTGTGGATGTCATCCACCAGGCCTCCGAAGGATAGAGTGTGTGAGGGGGAGGGAGGGAGGACATGTGGATCGGAAGAGAGAATGCCCAGACTCTCCGGGCCTTGGGGGACAAAGTGTGTTATTGATAGCTCACGCGACATTAACTCGGGATAATGAGAAGTTGGTAATTAAGTGGGTAAAGCCCAGCTGTCGACTAATTTTTCTAGAACAATTGCAGTTTTGTAAGCATTATTATGCTTTGGGAAAAGGCAATGGATGCTTATGATCAAACGGCCTTTTGTGCAGTGAGGTTTGTTTTGGACAAGAAGTGGCTGTGCTATGATAATCTACTGATAACACTCATTACCATGGTGCTGAGTGAAGTGATGAATCCATAACTTTATTGGTCAAATGAGTGCTGGGGAGAAATAAAAAGTGTGACTTACAGGAGTCCTGCTTCATGTTTGTCCTGGTATTTAGAGTGCCACCGGAAAAATAGAGGAGTTCTTCCTATTTGGTTCTTTCCTGGAAGCCACTATGATCGACAGGAAGATCGGGGACAAGCCTATCAGCTTTGAGGTCACAATAGGCGAGTCATTTCCCAAATGTAGTTCACTGATAAATGCTTGATACCTTTGTTTAGGTCAACAATATTAGAACAATATTTTCGACAAAAATTACAAACCGTTTTGAACGCTATATTCTACTCCCAGGAAACTATGGCAACCAGATAGACGGCGTGAGCAAGCCTTTGGGGAAGAAGAAAGATGGCGGGGGGGACAATGAAGACGAGGAGTCGGAGCTGATCCTGAATTCCAGTGACGACGAGGCAGAGGAAGATGGTGACCTGGTGTCTGTCTCTTCCACTCCTCTCATGAAGCCTTTCATCACCGACAGGTCAGTGGTCAAGAGTCACTGAGGTCAGAGGTCAGTTCATTTCTATTATATACAGTATGGGTGTGTATAATGGTTGATCAACAATTTATACAATTTGTATTCTAATCTTCAGGAACTACTTCCACTTACCTTACTTTGAGAAGAAGCCATGCATCTACATCAAGAGCTGGTGGCAGGACCAAAGAAGGAGGCTCTACAACTCCAACATGATGGACAAGATCGCGGACAAATTGGTCAGTGGCTCCACCATACTTTGCTGTTGCTGCTGGTTGTCGACGTTGAGTACCATGTTTCCACGCAGGAGTGTGTGTTTTCACCTTGTGTTACACGCGTGTGCGTGTGTGTGTGTGTGTGTGTGTGTGTGTGTGCGCGCACAGGAGGAAGGGCTGAACGACGTGCAGGAGATCATCAAAACGGAGAAGGCCTACCCGGAGCGCAGGCTCCGAGGAGTGGTGGAGGAGCTGAGCACCGGCTGCAGGTTAGGACCCCCCACCGCCATCATGTCCGCTCGATGTGCAGCGACAGGCCGCTCAATAACACTCCTGCTGATCCATCTGTCTTGTCTCTCCCTCCCCAGTCGCTTTGTCACTCTGGCCAACAAGGACATGAACCAGGCGGGCAGAACCAAACTGGACCGGGAAAGGCTCAGAGCCTGCATGAGAGAGATGGTACAATACTGCTTAGAGAGAGATGCTGGGAGAGTGTGTATATGCAAAAGTGTGTGTGTGTTTGTGTGTGTATAAATATGTTGTGAGTGTGTGTGTGTGTGTGTGTGTGTGTGTGTATAAATATGTTTGTGTGTGTGTGTGTATATGTGTGTTTGTGTGTGTATAAATATGTTGTGAGTGTGTGTGTGTGTGTGTGTGTGTGTGTGTGTGTGTGTAATGACCCCCATCCCTCTCTCTGAAGGAAAGCATTGGGCAGCAGGCCAAGCAGATCCGCACCCAGTTGAAGAAGAACGCCGTCAAGGACAAACTCAAGCTGATTCAGAACTTCCTCCAGCGGCTCCGTTTCCTTGCCGACGAGGTACAAATTCACCGTTACTTTATTAATAACCCTGGACACCCACAATGAAACAGTGCAGCCAACCATGACAAGAGAGCGCAATAAACGTGGCCATAACGTAGAGAACCTTCTTACTTGCGCTTCGGAACCACGACTCAACAAACGAGTACTAGCTAATGTTACAAGCGGCCCCGGCCTGTGTCCCCCGTGTGCAGCCTCAACACAGTATCCCAGACGTCTTCATCTGGATGGTGAGCAACAACAAGCGGGTGGCGTACGCCCGGGTGCCCTCCAAAGACATCCTCTACTCCATAGTGGACGAGGAGACGGGCAAGGACTGCGGCAAAGTCAAGGCTGTGTTCCTCAGGGTAAGCCCCCCCCCCCTCGCCGTGCCCTAAGTCCGTGTTAGCGGAGGAGGGTTGTAGCCACTGGCGTCATTTGTGTCTTCAGAAGTAAGGTTGTGGGAGTGGCTTTTTCGGGTTCTACGACGGATTTGGACTGTTCTTTTCTTCATGCTGGTAACAATGCACTACCACTAGCACTGTAACTATTGTTGTTATCATAAAAACCGTCCACCAAGTGGTCTCTGAGACATGGATTTTTCCCCCAATTGTTCCTCTCCGATCAGTTGCCGGGGAAGAAGGGCTTCGGCCCGGCTGGCTGGACGGTGCAGGCCAAGCTGGAGATGTACCTGTGGCTGGGCCTCAACAAGCAGAGGAAGGACTTCCTCAGCGGGCTGCCCAGTGGCTTCGAGGAGACCAAGGCGGCTGGCGCAGGCCCCGGCCTCCACTCTGTGCCCCCCGTCAGCCTGGTGTACAACAGTGAGTGGCTCCGTTAACAACGCTGACCGCCGTCGTCGGGTCGGACTGAGAGAAAGGGGGGGGGGGGGCTTTGAGTGGTTGTGTGTTATGCGACGACGCATATTTTTGCCTCCGTCTGCTTTTGCTGTTGACTTTGCTTCCCTAACGAAAAACTAATTGTTCCTTGTACGAGGAGCTAGTTCAGTGTGTTTCGGGAGGTCGTACGTACTGTGAGTCAATTGCTAAATTGCTGAAATTCTTACTGTGCGTGTGTGTGTGTGTGAACGTGTGTGTGTATGTGTTCCACAGTGAAGCAGGTGTTCCAGCTGCGAGCCCACATGTACCAGGCCCGCAGTTTGTTCGCGGCGGACAACAGCGGCCTCTCCGACCCCTTTGCTAGGGTCTTCTTCTCCACCCACAGCCAGGTCACCGAGGTAAGAATTCCTGTCTAAAAGTGTGTGGCCTTGTGTGTGTTTGCGCGTGTGTGTGTGTGTGTGTACGTACTGAGGATTGTCTGCGTGTGCCGCAGGTCCTGAGCGAGACCCTGTGTCCAACGTGGGACCAGCTCCTGGTCTTCGACGACGTGGAGCTGTTTGGGGAGGCCTGCGAGCTGAGAGACGACCCCCCCATCATCGTGGTGGAGATCTACGACCAGGACACGGTGGTGAGGACCCGCCGTGACGGGGCGTTTGGGCTCTGAATGAGTCACTGTTGGGTTTAGGTTTAGGTTGATGGCTAAACACCTGGCGGACAGTAGCCACCTACACGAATTGAGCAGCAATGTTGAGCTAATTATTTTATGCAGATATGAATTATTCAGTTGTGTGGTTGTGTTTCATTACCTTTTTTCTTTGACTCAGTAGCACTGTGATCTATCAAGTTGTTTGTTGGTCAGCCATGCAGAATACCTAATGAGCCTACAGTTGTTTGAATCCCGCCTGCTTTCCCACATCCCTTTGAGTCGTGCAGCGCTTTGGTTTTGCTCCCTTTGAAAGCCTCTATCCGGCAGCGAGCACGCCAGCTAGCCGTAGCTTTGAACGTGTCTTAACCTGGACCTACACTGACACCTAGTGGCCTTCGATTCAAACTGCATCTCTTTCACCCTGTCTTCTTGGCTTCCACCCGGCCGGCGCTGCCCATGTTCGGTGCTGCTGTCCAGGGCAAAGCCGAGTTCATCGGCCGGGCGTTCGCCAAGCCCATCACCAAGATGTGCGACGAGCACTACAGCCCCCCGCGGTTCCCTCCCCAGCTGGAGTACTACCAGATCTACAGAGGCAACTGCACCGCTGGTGACCTGCTGGCCGCCTTCGAGCTGCTGCAGGTCAGACACACGCACGCACACGCACACACACACACACACACGCATGCACGCACGCTCACACACATGCACACACACACACACACACACACACACACATGGGCATGAGCACATAGGAGCACACATAAGTAAATGCACTTAAGGTTGGTGAGAGCAGGTATGATATACTCTGTGTATGCCATTGAGTGTCGGCCTTGCACAAACAAATACACACACGCACGCACTCAAGCCAGAAGCTTATTGAGGGCAGGTTGACAAATTGCATGGAAAAAGTTCTGAATTACTGGTTAGCAAGAATACTAAGAATGAACAGTACACATGTTGGTGTATGCCACGTTAAAATGTAACCTTGGATTTGAATGCCGGAATAGAAGCATGGTTAACTTAGAATGCAATGGATGAGCATGCAGCACCTAAGTAACGACCCGAGTGACCTGAGAGTCTACAGTGTTTAGAGAAAAAGGGTCTCTTTGCTACTTTTTATTTTTCTCTCTCTCTCTATGCTCCCTTCCATTTCCACGTCCTCTGGTGCGTGTTGTCCCCTTGATGTTGCTTTTTGGTCATCCTTTTTGCACTTTCACCCCCCCGAACACATACCACTCTCTTCCTACTCCCTTCTTCTCCCTTCTGCCTATTTCAACACTCCTTTCTTTCGTCTCTTCCTCTCTTCCTCACCTCTTCATACCCTCCTTCCCGCCCGAACTGCACAGGTCCCCTACGACGACGAGGAGATGAGACGGGCTCTGATAGCTGTCCATAGCTTTGCCATTCCTAAAATAAAGGTGCTCTTTCCTCTCGCCACTCTTCTCTATGCTCCTCTTACCACGCCTTTCTTATTTTGGGTTGTTCTGCGCTGGGCTCCACGGCCAGTGTCCGGGTCACAAGCCGTTACTCTGCTATCGGTCTGCGCACCTCTGTCGCTTTCTAGACCATCCACTGCGACTTCTCTGCTCTTCACTCTGCTGTAACTATAACAGAAAGACCAGTGTCCAGTTCAATATCGTCCATGAAGGAGAAGTCACCAATTGTTGTCAAAATGAACACGGATAGCTTTCCAACGGATAGCTTACTATGTTGATACACGATACTTGCTTAATTTTTATTCAGTTGGATCTACTATGAAAAATGTTATTTCCCATCGGATTTACCGTGTGCATTTCAAACATATCCATCTCCATCCAATTTGCCCTCCCTGAGTAGGTGGGACAAGCGGGAAGGGCCGACCTCCCTCCAATCGATGGGCCCACGGACTCCGACCACGGACCCATTATCCCTGTGCCCCTGGGGATCCGGCCCGTCCTCAGCCGCTACCGCATCGAGGTGAGGACTGTCGCGTTCCCGCTCTGCAGACCACTCACGTTAACGTTACCCTCCATGGACTCCCTCTGACCGGGCTTTCTTAATGGGGGCCTGGGTCTTAGGTTCTGTTCTGGGGCCTGAGGGACCTGAAGAGGGTCAACCTGGCCCAGGTAGACCGGCCCCGCGTGGACATAGAGTGCGCGGGCCGAGGGGTTCAGTCGGCCCTCATCCAGAACTACAAGAAGAATCCCAACTTTGGCACGCTGGTCAAATGGTTTGAGGTGGTGCGTACGGCAGCGTTCCCCTTCGCACTGCTCCACTAGTTTTCTCGGTTCCTAAAATATATTAGGATATTATAATGCACTATATATGTTTGCACAGTGAAGTCTCTATATGCATAGTCAATACAAATGATAGACTTTATATGTGATATGCTTTGCCTTAGCGTGTTACTGTGACACTTACCCCCTGCTCCCGCTAACAGGACCTACCGGAGAACGAGCTGCTCCACCCTCCGCTGAACATCCGTGTGGTGGACTGCCGGGCGTTCGGCCGCTACACCCTGGTGGGCTCCCACGCCGTCACCAGCCTCAGGCGCTTCATCTACAGCCCCCCGGACAAGAACAGCAACAACTGGGCCAGTGCAGGTACTGCCCCCGAGCCGGAGCCCCGCCGGGCCTCCTTGGTCACGCAGCCGAGAGGAAGTTGGAGACACTTTCCTAACCCTATAGCGTTCACCGAGTTTGGCTCGCGTGTACTTTGTGCTTTTCTGACGGGGGTCTTTTTCCGTCCGTTTTTTTCGATTCCCACTCTTGCTGAGGGCTCAAGCCTGTGTGTAGGTGAGAATCCATACGGTGTAGATATGGATGTGATATTCCTTGGACTAACTTTGCTGCGTTTTTTTCTCTGCCTGCTTTTCCTCTTCCCTGCTGTATCCTCGTGTCCGTGCGTGACCTGTGGTCGTCGTTGGTCATTTACATTCTTCCTGTCGGCCATCCCATGCCTGTTTCTTATATTCCTCCTTCCTTGTCTTCATCCCTCTCTCTCCCTCTCTCTTAATTTCTGCATGACCTGTGCTATCCCTCTCTCTTCATCTTTGCATGACCGTCCCGTCCCTTCCTCTACGGCCCCTTCCTCCGCGACCCTCGACCCCCCCCCCCCCCCTCACCAGCTAAACTCATGAATGGCTACATGGTCCTTACCAACGGGGGGTGCCAGTCTCGCTTACACCCCTCCCCCAACTCCCGCACCCCGCCCCGCACCCTCTCTCGCCCCGCAGGGGACGTCACGGTCAGCGTGGACGGCGACCCCTCCCTCAGGAAGATGGACACCGTGGTCAAGTTGGACGCTGTAAGGAGAGACCCATTTCTCTGTGTCTGTGTGCTTCTTTGGTTGTGTTTTATATGGTGTGTAGTTGCTGAGTAGAGGATGGTATTATAGAAAAGTGAAACGTAGGACAATGGGCTTTTCTTCCAGACCTCCGTGGTTTATGTCGTGCATATGTAATGTTGTGCTTATGTCGTGGTTGTAATACGGTGCTGCTCTGTGTCGACCCCCCCTCCCCTCTGTAGACGTCTGACGCTGTCGTTAAAGTCGACATGGTGAGTCATTGTTCACACTGTAGCCTACGAAACGAAACCGAGCCGTGCTGCAAAAGCACTCCTACACGCATACCTGTTACCAAGGGCTGAGGGCTTCCTGTTTCCTTCCAAAAGAACGAAGACGAGAAGGACAAGCAGAAAAAGAAGAAGAAGAAAAAGAAAGGAGAAGTGGATGAGGAGGAGGAGACGGACGAGAGCATGCTGGACTGGTGGTCCAAATATTTTGCCTCCATCGAGACGCTCATGGAGGTGTGGGATTCTGTTCTTCTCTGTTCCATGATAAATGATTCCATCCCTCAAAATTCTTCCTCTGATTTTGATTTAGTTTGGCGACATGCTTAAGAAAACTAACCTAGAGTATGACACCAACAGTATGTTCATAGAACATGTATGGTTGACCTTAGACGCCAGACGTCAATAGTTCTTCCTGTGTTGTCAGATCCTGCGGGCCCAGGAAGCTGCTCAGGCCGAGGCGGACGAGAGAGAGGACATGGAGATAGCTGCAGAAGGAGCAGGTACACTGAATCAGTTTCCCTTCAAATAATTCATTAAAAAAGGCATTACTGTGTAGTGAGTTTGGTGCTTATTAAACTCCCTGATCTGTATGCCCTTTGGTCTTTCAAACACAGCACATTCAAAGGCTAGGTCCAGACCTGGCTCTCTTCCTCATCGGTTACTCGCTCCACACTAAAATGTATAAAGTCAAACAGTGAGCAATTATTTAAAGTACATTTTGAATCGAACAGTCAATACGCAGAATACTCATGAATGCCTCGTTTCGTAAAATGTATCAACTGAAAGTCAATGAGGTCAGGGCTATGATGGTTGCCCCAAGCGAGCTCTAAACAAGAACAACTTTCATGTTGATTGACATGTGACTGTGTCCAACTTTTGCTCCCTCCTCTTCCACCTCCACTTGGCTGTGTCCTCTCCCTATCGCCCCCTGTTTTCAGAAATCCGACCCGAAGACTTCCATACGAAGGGCTCCCGGTGGAAGGACAAGGTCAGGGACAGGAAGAACGCCAAGGACAAGAAGAAGAGCCACCACGCTGGGGAGGGGCCCGACAAACGGCCTCCGAAGCCCAAAGTGGACGAGCTGCTGGTGAGCAGCCTAGAACGCAGACATCCGGGCCTACAGGCAGATGCACACACTACCACGGAGTTACACGCACAGCGACACACACGAGCCTACTCTTGTCTACATACATAGGGAAATCCATTCACCCAAGTGACTAAATGTAATTGTGTGTGTGTGTGTGTGTGTGTGTGTGTGTGTGTGTGTGTGTGTGTGTGTGTTTGACTCCAAGGTGTACAACAAGGAGCTGGAGAGCGAGTATGGCAACTTCGAGGACTGGCTGCACACCTTCAACCTGTACAGAGGCAAGGCAGGGGACGATGACGAGCAGACCCTGGACGACGACAGGATCGTCGGCCGATTCAAGGTGGGACCGCTGCCCCTCGTGGTGCCTCGTGGCTACCAATGAAGGAGCTCATCAATTTGTATTTGAGGGAGCATTGGTCATGCTAGCGATTTCAAATGTCGTACGCCCTTTTATTTGGTGACCTGTCCAACCTTTTTCTTTCTGTGACCTCTGAACCAGGGCTCCATGTGCATGTACAAGCTGCCCCTGTCTGATGAAGTCACCAGGGAGGCAGGTTTTGACCCGAACATGGGCATGTTCCAAAACATTCCTCACAACGACCCCATCAACGTGCTCGTCCGCGTGTACGTGGTTAGGGTGAGTGGCTCTCTCTTTTTGAACCTTCAACCCCTTGACCTTGAGCCTAATTAACGGCAGCCGAAAGATAATTCTATTCTATTCTATTCTATTCTGTTCTATTCTGTTGTTCTCCATGGCAGGCTACTGATCTCCACCCAGCTGATATCAATGGGAAGGCTGACCCGTACGTTGTCATCAAGCTGGGCAAGTCCGAGGTCAAAGACAAGGAGAACTACATCTCCAAACAGCTCAACCCTGTCTTTGGCAAGTAAGTACACAACAATGTCCTGCTCTGAAACAAAAACAAAAATATTTCCCCACATTTTTCTCTCCTTCTGATATATTTTTCTTGTTTTTCACGCTTGTTCTTTATCTCTCTCTCTCTCGCGCTCTCTCTCTCTCTCTCTCTCTCTCTCTCTCTCTCTCTCTCTCTCTGTATCTCTCTCTCTCTCTAATTCCTTGTCTCCCCTCACTCCCTCCCTGCTTTCCTGTTCTCCCAGGTCATTTGACATCGAGGCGACCTTCCCCATGGAGTCCATGCTGACAGTGTCGGTGTACGACTGGGACCTGGTGGGCACCGACGACCTCATAGGAGAGACCAAGATTGACCTGGAGAACCGCTACTACAGCAAGCACCGGGCCACGTGTGGCATCGCAGCGCACTACTCCGTGTAAGCCGCTTCACATCTACCTAGTGCACCAGACAGACCTAGTGACCAGACCTAGCCCGTATGCACGTCGACACTCCTGTTTTCTGAATGGTCTGCCAGTATGTCCCCCTACTGGGCTGGGGCTAGAACAGCAAGGGTTTCCCTAACGCGACTGTATGGCAACAGTGTGTTGGTCAGGGAGAAGTGTGTCGGGCATGCTGTCGACTTTGTTCTAACGGGCTGACGTTTCAATGTTTTGTTGTGATAACAGACACGGCTACAACGTGTGGCGTGACCCCATGAAGCCCTCTCAGATCCTGGCCAGGCTGTGTAAGGAGGGCAAGCTGGACGGGCCGCACTACGGGCCGGGAGGCAGGGTGAAGGTGGCCAACCGCGTCTTCCAAGGACCCACGGACATCGAGGACGAGAACGGTACAGCAGCGTGCGGCACGCACTCCAGTTACAGTAGCTCTGTCTATAGTGATTTATCCTATGAGCTCTGACCCCCTTTTTCTGTCCCTTGCCTTCTCTCGATTTGTCTTTTTCCTTTGTCGTCCCTCGCCCTCCTCTTGTTTCCCCGTGGGCCTCCGTGCTCCAGGCCTGAAGAGGCAGACGGACGAGCACCTGGCTCTGACGGTGCTGAAGCACTGGGAGGAGATCCCCAGGATGGGCTGCCAGCTCATCCCCGAGCACGTGGAGACCAGGCCGCTGCTGAACCCAGACAAACCCGGCATCGAACAGGTCCGCTCGCGCTCACACACACACACACACACACACACAGACCGATTTGTAAAACACATAGTTGGGTTGGTATGCTGGCCCTCTACGCTTTAACATGCTCCCTGACCTCTGTGACCTCTGTGACTGGTCCCCAGGGACGGATCGAGATGTGGGTGGACATGTTCCCCATGGACATGCCAGCTCCTGGGCCCGCCATTGACATATCGCCGCGGAAACCAAAGAAGTAGGTCGAGTCCGGGTCACAGGTGGCGGGAATCCCAAACACATGGGATTTCTGAACCACCTAATATTCACTGGGCTTACAGCCACGTTTTGAAAAAAAAAAAAGCTAATTACAATGCACATTTCTCGAGCAAGTACGGTCATTTTCGTTCTGGACTGAATGTACGATTGTATTCCCAGGTTCCATTCGGTAAGTTTCTTCTCCTCAAAGTTGGTTCACTAATGAAGCTCTAGCGAAAGTCCAACTGTATGTGTGTGTGTTCCTTCCTCCTTCCTCCTTCCTCCTCCTCGCCAGATATGATCTCAGGGTGATTATTTGGAATACAGACGAAGTAATACTGGAGGACGATGATTACTTCACTGGGGAAAAGTCCAGTGACATATTTGTCCGGGGGTAGGTACAGAGGGACGCGGCGCTAACGCCTCGTCCTGTGGGTGTAAGAAGTGGCGTGCGACGTTTTTTGCCGTTAATTATTTTTGTTTTGTTTTTATTGTGTGTGTGTGTGTGCGTGTCGTTTGTCGTGTTTGTCGTGTGTCTCCTGTCTGTCTGTCGCCCTCTCTCTCTCCTCTCGTCAATGCTCTCGGCTGTTGTCTAGCTTTGAGCTCCGTGTTATTATTTGGAACACTGATGACGTAATTCTAGAGGACGATGCTTTCATGACAGGAGAGAAGATGTCTGACATCTATGTCAGGGGGTAAACACACGATTTCACCGCATGGCTCGTACAACCTGACCCTCCCCTCGACCCCTCGTCACCAGTCCCCCTCCCAGCCTCAGCTATCTAACTGGCACGCAACCCTCTGGCTGAATACCCATCCCCCCCTTTCCCCAGCCCCCTATCAGCACGCAGCAAACAACCTAACTTTATTTTCTACAGATGGTCAATCAGGGCCATACCATTTGAATATCCTGAGTAATGCTCATTGACTGCAAAAAAATGGCAAGGATTATCAGGTTCATTTGTTTGTAGTTTTATTTGTTATTCAACTAATTTGTGAACTTTAATTGATTGATGAACTTAAATTAATTTGAAATGGTATATAACCGTACTTAAAAATACCTTTTTTTAATAGAGTACAAACTAATGTTTGTGGTATGGACCCTTGTTGCCATCTTCATTGTTTATTGTTTCAGGGGGAATTATTTAGGTTATCATATTTTAGATGTCTTGCATGGAAGCATAATTACAAACAAATTGTTGCATGCCAAAATCAAAACATCTATTTTATCACCTAACATCAAAACATAAATTCATTGGAAATACATTTAAATTTTTGCAGTTTAGTGAAGTTTTTTGCAGAAAGTATAGTTTATGTAGTTAGAACAATGCCATACAGATTTTAAGTTGAATTTAATATTTTTTTATTTATTTTGTCTGAATTGCATACTTTTTAAATAATACTACACTTTTTTCCTGTTGAGGAAAAGGGTGTACTTTTTTCCCCAGTGTAATTCAATGTAAATTCAGTTATACACAAAATTTTCTCAACATTGAAAAAATTTATATTATTTTAAAAGTATGAAATTCAGACAAACTATATTCGAAAGTATTCAATTCAATTCAATTCAATTCAATTCAATTCAATTCAATTCAATTCAATTCAATTCAATTCAATTCAGTTCAGTTCAAATAAACATCTTTATGGCATTATTTTAACTCCATAAAAATCACTTATTCCCGGCCAGCAGTCGTCACAACAGCTAGTGCCCATTCAGCAGTCCAATCACCTCCCAGGGCTCAGCTGCACCAACCAGAGCCCTATCCACAAAACCTCTCACGTCCTCCAAATCATCAATGTGTTAAGAGACATAGCACACTACTTAAGTTAACTTGCTATTGTTTCTGGAGTGTGTGTTAATGGTGTCATGCCATAGTGATGGCACCCGCAATTAGGTCACAAAGGCACAGCTCACATGATGGCCTTTACTGTGGTGTCATCATGTCTTACATAGACACCTTCCTACTTACCTTGGTGTTCATACTCACTTCTCACTCCTAACCCCTGATCTTCCATGCTACATCTCAGTTAACAAACCCAAACATACAGTAGCAACAAAGTTGAATGACAAAAAGTGCTCAGCAAATCTTATGTCATTGTGATTCAATGGCTCTGACTCATACTTCATACTCATATACAAGGCACACGGCCCTTCTCTCTCGTGATTTGAGAACTGAGAATGTAGATTGCTTCCTGTTCCTCCTGACTAAAGTAAAGACAGTCTCCCTCGTCTGTTGATGAAAGAGCTCCAGTAGCCACAGGCCTGCCTTCTGTACCTCTTGCTTATTTAGCGTTACGTGACTGATAACACTTCTGCTTGCAAAGAGCTCCCTATCTTCATTCCGCTTTCAAGAAATACAGTATCAAGGAAAGTGCATAGCTGTCACAGAGAGGGCATCAATCAGCGTTTTGGATTGACTAATTTGAATGTTTATTTAATTCTTGAGTGATGCTTTGCGTGCATGACGTTAAAAAAACGTGTGACCCTGCAGCACCAAACCAGGGTATTTTCATACAAGCTACACCAATGATTTCCGCTACAGATTTATCCATTTGAATTGGAATCCATTTGATTCAGATGTTACTCTGGAGACTTCTGACTCGTGAGAGTTGATGTCTCCATTGATGCCTGGTTTGCTTTTGAAGGGTTTGCATAATATGTGTGTTGAAACATTAACACAACAATTATCCTCATACAAACACTCATGCAGCTTACACTAGATGCATACATGAAATGAAATAGGACAATTTAGACACAATGATTTAAATTAATATATTTTCTCAGCCTAACACAGGAGACAAATTGCATGAGTTAAATTGATACACACATTTTCAAAGTCTCTCCACTCAACTCACCGCAACTTCGCCACCCCACAACAAACTCTCTCTGACCTCAGTGGCCTTCGTCTGACCCCTGACCTTTGACCTTTCCCAGCTGGCTGAAGGGGCAGCAGGAAGACAAGCAGGACACGGACGTCCACTACCACTCGCTGACGGGCGAGGGCAACTTCAACTGGCGCTTCGTCTACCCCTTTGACTACCTGATGGCCGAGGAGAAGATCGTCATCTCCAAGAAGGAGTCCATGTTCTCCTGGGACGAAACCGAGTACAAGATCCCTGCCAGGCTCACCATGCAGGTGTGGGACGCCGACCACTTCTCCGCCGACGACTTCCTGGGTGGGCCATTTTGTCTATTTTTTTTCTCGCAATCTTTCTATCTCCTCTTTTTTTAATCTTCGAGCAGGAGCTTCAATCTCACCTCGAATGACCTTAAACTACGGAGAGTCTGAGAGAGGTCCAATTCCGTTGCAGCGGTATTGAGTTCACTGAGCCCTTGTCCCATCTCCCCCATAGGTGCGATTGAGCTGGACCTGAACCGCTTCCCCCGCGGGGCCAAGACAGCCAAACAGTGTTCCATCGACATGGTGCGCATCGACAATAACCTCCCCACCATCTCCATCTTCAAACAGAAGCGGGTCAAGGGCTGGTGGCCGTTTGTGGCCCGCGACGAGAACGATGAGATGGAGCTCACGGTGAGTTACACAGACCCACAGACATTAGGAAACACACACATCGTACACCATGGCTCAACCCATCATGGAGTTAGGTTTTGCTTTTTACGAGTGAACTCTCACACGCACACGCACACACACACACACACACACACACACATTCACACACACTCTCACACATCAATGAATGGCTTTGTTGATGTTGCAGGGTAAAGTGGAGGCAGAGCTTCATTTAATGACGGCAGAGGAGGCCGAGAAGAGTCCTGTGGGACTGGGACGCAACGAGCCGGACCCACTGGAGAAACCAAAGTAAGAGACGCTGTTTACACAAGCGGACACACACATACACACACATACAGACGGCCACAATTAAATACATTGAAAACGTTCTCATCTAATTAGACATACGTGCCTACACATCTACAAATACACAAACAAACCTTCACCCACAACTCAACCACAAGCATAAAAACACCACGAGAAATGTGCATGTTTAACTGTGGACTGAAGAGGTGAGTGAAATCAGAGAGAACAGGCACAAACATGGTCAACATTACTTCCGTCTGGGGGTCCTCATTCTCACAACGCAAAAAGCAGTGACTTTGTGAAAAGCAGACACCACTAACTTGATTCCTACTATGCATAAACGACTAAAAGTATTCCATTCGAGCGCCATTTTGTATTCGTAAAACCCGGTCACAGCACTGCTTTCTGCGCTGTCAAAATGCCACCCATACACTTTCACTCGTTTTTCCTCCTGCCATTTCCTCACCTGGGTCCCTCTGTTTCCCTCCTTGTCCTTCCTTCTTCTCTCCTCTTCTCTACATGACTCCCATATTTCCTCTCCATCTATCCCTGTCTGTTCCTTCATCTTCATCCTCCCTCTCTTCTCCCCACTCCCTCGTCTGGTCCCAAAGTCGCCCGGACACCAGCCTCATGTGGTTTCTGAGCCCGCTGAAGTCCATCCGCTACTTCATCTGGCACAACTACCGCTGGCTGATCCTTAAGGCCCTGGGGCTGCTGCTGCTGCTGCTCCTGCTGGGCCTCTTCCTCTACTCCTTCCCCGGCTACCTGGTCAAGAAGATGCTGGGGGCCTGAGCCACCCCTGGAGCCGCTGGTAGCCCCACCCCCCCACCTCCTCCTCCTTCTCCTCCTCCTCCCCCTCCTCTTCTGTCTCTATCCGTCAGCTTTCTGAGTGTCACTCACGTTCACTGGGTGCTGGTTGCCAAGGCGTTCCGAGTCACTCTTTTCTTTGGATGGTTTACTAGTGGATTCTGTCTGCTTGCTCGCGCTCCCACCTCTTGTAGAAAACGTTTTCTTTAAGTTCTCTCTCTCTCTCTCACTCTCATTCTCTCTCTCTCTTTTTCTCTCTCTCGTACCAACGCATCCTGTGCCACTTAAATCGGTGTTGTTCCAAGCGACATGCCATGAAATAGCTCCAAAGTCATCACACCTATTGCATGCAAAACACGTATGTCATACAGTGGAGTGGTCTGTCAATCGTTGTTGTCATTTTCCATGGTCCAACAGTAGGTCTCGTGCGGCTGTGTAGCTGTGCTTTCTTCTGAGATCTGTTTGTTTGTGAGAGCGCAAGAGTTAGTGCTGATACCAAATATTGTGGAGATCCTTTTGCTCTACGTAGCCAAATAATGACTCATAAAACTTACCATGGCTTACTAACCACTAATGTTGGCTTTGCTTTCTCTCACTCTCTCCCTTACTCCCTTTCTGTCACTCTACCTCCTCTCCTCACATCTAACCCCCTCCTCCCCCCCGTTGACCTCCAGTCGGCCGGACACCACCTTCCTGTGGTTCCTGAGCCCGCTCAAGGCCGTCCGCTACCTGATTTGTAACCGCTACAAGTGGCTCATCATCAAGATCGTGCTGGCCCTGCTTCTTATCATCATGCTGGGCCTCTTCCTCTACAGCATGCCCGGCTACCTGGTCAAGAAGCTGCTGGGAGCCTGAGGGCCTAAGGGCCGGGGAGGAAGGGGCCTCGCCTCACGACTGACTGGCTGGTGGGGATCGTGGTGGTGGGGCAGGCCGGAGCTGGAAAGGTTATCTTTTCTGTTCCTCATTCATTCCTTTGTCTAGACCCAGGGGGAAAGGAGGCCAAAGGAGGGAAGGGAGTGAGGGGAGGGAGCAGGAGGTCTGGTGGTCCTAGTACAGTCCTACCTAGTACAGTCCTACCTGCAGCCCACCACCATGCACCCTTTATCAGGGCAATAACCCATTCTCTACGACTTTCCCCTAAACTAACAGCAGCATCTTCTCTCTCTCAGTCAGACATGACGCCCTCAGTAACACGCCCAAACCATTCACAGTAAAGCTTCGACCCATTCTTGTGCTTAATGTTTCTTCATCTGGTTAAGCCTCAGGATGTATGTATGTATGTATTTATTATTTATTTATTTATTTATTTATGTATTTATGTATTTGTGGATATATATTTGACAGCACAAAGCACATAGCACTTAGTCATAACTCGTAATTTGATATTGCATGGACATTTCATGTGATAATGTAATATTTTATAACTACTACAATGTGTGTCATTGAGATTTGTGAAGAGAAACTGCGAAGATTTTGCAGGTATCAGCAATTTTCCTAATTAACTCTTGCAGCCTTTGCACAGTTCTGAGATCATGTTTAAGAAACAAGAGTACAGATATCTATTTTCCTAGCTGAACAAGGAAACAAAAGATGGAACGTGTTCTTTGAAACATTTTAACAAAGTGTAGGTATGGATACGATTTTCACCGTTTTCCCCAAACTCCGAAACCCTTACGGCACACTTTCCTCTGCACTCCAATTGGTATGGAATTGTTCAAGGTTGTTGTTATACTTCATTCAATTTAGGCTTAGAAACCACAGCATGGACCCGTGTGACAAAGATGTATGCAATGGTCATGTTCGTAGCATGACTCTAGTCCAATATTGACTATAATGTAATACCTTACCCTGTGTCACGGACTGACTCTTGACATGTTAACTAATGTCAATATATATCGGTTTGCTGATTTGCAGTGCCCTTCGATTTACCCTTGCTTGACCTGTAGTTCTGACATATTTTGTGTTACGTCATTTTAGTGATTCCGTGTTGTCACCAAGTAAAAGTTCATGTTTGCACTAGACCCCTGGTCTGTTTGTTTGATAAAATTAGTGTCTTTTTATCTCTGTCGGAATGTGTGCAAGATTTTTCCGTCTGTTTTACCAATGATTTTAAATAAACTGAATTAACTGAAAACACGTTAATGAGTAGTCTTGGTGGTTTTACAAATTAAGTTTCGGTATAAAATGAAAACCACTGTTCATAAAAAGAAAGCGTAACACATTTTCATGAACTGGTGGCCAACATAAAATTATGTTCTTCCTCTTATGGTAGATTTAGAAACATACTAATATTAAATCCATTAATCCCCAAAACCTTTGATGAATAAACAATGTTTAGGTTTGATTTTCCATATATATTTTCACCAAGAGTCCTATTTTATTTTGGGAATACTATCAAGTATTTTGCGTGAGTCATTGTAGACATATGACAGATCAGGATGTGTGTGTGTGTGTGTGTGTGTGTGTGTGTGTGTGTGTGTGTGTAAAGAACAACCCTGTTCTCCATCTCATCCTCTCTCCATCCCTCCCTCCTTCCCTGCGCAGCCGGCCCAACACCAACATGTCCTGGCTGCTGAGTCCCGTGCGGGTGGTGTGCATCCTGCTGTGGAGACACTACAAGGTGCACTGCCTGCTGCTGCTGGCAGCTGTCCTGGGCCTCCTGTTCCTGGGGCTGCTCTTCCTCTCGCTGCCCTCCGCCCTCAACCAGAAGATCTTCAACATGGCCGGCTAGACATTCGGCGACCCTGGGGACTTCGGACGCATTCGATGTCGCGTTCAACACGTTGGGCACAGCACAAGCTCACACACTGTGTCACGAAATGTACACACACATAGCTGTGCCCTTAATCTATACGCACTGCTTTAAATTGTTTAGTACTTCAACTTTATTGAGTATACTTACACAACGTAATTAATTCAGTTACTGCTGTTTCATGTTCTTTTAAAGAGTGACGCAAACAGCAGGTAAACACGTTTTTATTGTGTGATATGAGAAAGGCTTTATTACATTCTTGAATATTAAAGGTTTGGTTAAAGGTGCCGTCATGGTGTTCGGCCTGTCACTCAGGAAGATGCTGCATCAGCCGCGTGGGCGGGATCTCCAGCTCGGAGTTGATCTGTCACAGAACAGGACAACAGTCAGAGGCTATTAAGATGGACGCGCTCGCTTTGACTCGCATATATAGTGCAGGCGCACACACACACATGCGCACCTTTGAGTTGATGTATTGGTGCAGCAACATGCGCATTTCCGAGTTCTGCTGCTTCAGATTGTGGGTGTCCGTGATCAGCTTGGAGCGCTCTTTCAGCTGCGTGCTGGGAACACACACACACAGAAGTCACACTAGTTCGACCAACACCACTGGCCATATCGCCTTAGCTTATCTATGGTGCGTCTACTGTATGTATCTATGCGTATGCGTGTGCGTGCGTGCGTGTCTTACTGGTACTTCTCCAGTGCGGCCTCCAGGGCGTCCCAGACCTTGAGCTTGCCCTCGGGGATGACTTTGGCCAGGGCATCCCAGTAGGAGGCGTCCTCCGAGTCATCCCTCAGCCCTAGACCGCCGGACTGCCGGTGGCCCACGGACTGCCTGAGGAAACACACACACACACACACGCACGCTTCAAACACTGCAACCGCATAGACAGCCGCGACACACACACACGCACGGTACTGCGTTCTGACCCGGCTCTGCAGTGCTGCGAGGTGAAGGCCGCCAGGGCCACCAGGACGTCGTTGGGGTGGATGAGGTCGGAGGTCAGGGTGCGGGCGGCGTCGCTCGTCGCCCCCTCTGTCCGGCCGCTGGCGCCGGCCTCGTCCTCCTGCGGTCAGTCAACGAGCCCCACTGTGATCCCATCTCTCTCTCAAACGCTATTCGCTTATTATTATTATTATTGTTATTATTATTATTATTATTATTATTATTATTAATAATAAAAGATGAGGTTTCTCCAGAGCTTTCAAAACCTGACCGAATGTAAACAGGGTCACTCGGACGCCGTCGGCCCTATGGCTCTCCCCGTCTCTCCCTCCTCACCTCCGCCTGCTGCTGCTGCTTGAACTTGAGGAAGAAGTCGCTCATCTTGTAGATGTCCTCCTCGCTCTCGATGTGCATGGCCTGGTAAAAGGAGGGGGTGGGGGGGGGGGGGGGGTTTAACTGTTTGAGTGTCAGACCGGTCAAGACGCCGCGAGGCATAGCGCAGAACGGAGCGAGCGCCGCACACTCACAGAGAAGATGGCGTCGAGCTTCATGAGGGACTGCTCATCCTTCTCCAGAGGAGACAGCAGCTTCAGGAGCTTGCTCTCCACCAGGAAGCCCTGAGGAAGAGAGATAGATTAGATAGAGAGGTTGGGAGAGATGGAAAGAGAGGGAGAAAGAGAGAGACGGGAAGAGACGGAAAGAGATAGGGAGAGATAGGGAGGGAATGAGATGAGAGAGAATGAGAGAGGTCATAGGCCAAACCAACTTGAACAGACGTGACATAACAAAGTACTTTCTTGCTCTCCACACACAAACACAGACAGCCTGCTCACCGCCTCGTCACACAGCAGCTCCAGCAGCTTCTTCGCCGTCATCGCCGACACGCCGGGCCCCTCTCTTTCGCTCCCCTTCCTCTCCTTCTCCCCCTCCGTCCCGGCCCCCTCCATCCCTGCCCCCTCCTTGTACGCCTCCAAGGGGGAGCTGGAGCCCTCGAGCCCGGGCCCCACGGAGGCGTCTCTCATCCCCAGGCTCTGGTCACTGCTGCCCTCCCCAGACCGCAGCAGCTCCGAGGCGGCCTGGTGGGCTGTCCTGGGGACCTGCTTGTAGGGCTGGATGGGGCCGCGGCGCTCCATGAAGGCTAGCGGGGGGCGCTGCCAGGCCAGGCCCAGCTGCTGCTCGTGGATCAGCCGGTCGATGGCCAGGGCCTTCTCCGCCAGCCCCTTGACCTCCTCCTCGTTCATCAGCCACACGTCCTCGAAGCGCTTGGCGTCGATGGCAGCAAAGTGTCTGGGGGAGGGGGGAAAGTCAAACGTTTCATTCAACCCCCCCAAAAGATAAGAATGACCTATTAAGACAAGAATGGCTTGTTAAGCCGGTATATTTATCGAAAGGTGTTCGCTATATACGACATATACTACAAACAAATGCTGTAATAATAAACTGTGAGAGACCGACTCAGCTACTGTCGTCTGTTTAGGTGTGTGTGTGTGTGTGTGCACGTGCCTCTCACCTCATCTTCTTCTGCATGTGCTTGTACTGCTGCATGATGCGGCTGTAGTCGTCGGACAGCTGCTGGCTCTCCTCCCGGGACTGCTTCTCCTGGTTGGCACACTTGATCCTCATGTTGTTCAGGACGTCCTGCAGCCTGCCGAGAAAGAGGGGACAGATGTTGGTCACCACCGCCAAACGTTGCTTCTGTGTTTACTTGTGAGAGTAGGTGTGGAGGTTATAGTTTTGACTATCCTGTTTACATGAGGTAAACATGACAAAATTCCAAATGTGTTAGTGTGTGTGTGTGTGTTAGTGTGCGTGCATGCATGTGTGCGTGTTACCTGGTGATCTTCCTCTTCTGCTGGGACTTGGTGATGGTGTTCTCCTCGTCTCTCTTCTTCAGCACCTGGAAGTTGTACTCCAGCTTCTCCTGGTTCAGCTGGTAGGTGGCTTTCATCTGCTGCAGCTGCTGCTGCAGGACCTGGACACACACACACACACACACAGAGCGACAGAAACAGAGGATCCACTTTAAAAAGACAATCATACAGTTCGATTAGGAGTGCGATTATAAATATGCGCACGGCTCACGTTAACACTTTATTATGTCAACTCGAGACGTCGACGGCGTTAAGAAAAGCTGGCGGGGCGGGGCGGTGACGCAGAGGAGACCGACCTGTACGTCCGTGTCCAGTTTGATCTTGATCATGTTGTACTCTTCGGCGTCCTCCACCCTCAGCTTCTGGAGCAAGACCTCGTATTCCTCAACCCTCTTCATCCTCTGCATCAGGTTGTCCAGCTGAAGATGGAGCCGGTGATGGGTCGGCGTTTGAAGAGTTCCCCAGCAGAAGCACCCGGGGACATGTGAAAAGGAAGAGAGGATGAAGCGACGTGTCTGCCGAGGAAAAGGAGGGGTGGAGTGAGCGAGGAGGTCACGGGAACAGCGGGTCTACCTCCTTGTCACGGCGCTCCCTCATCAGCTGCTCCCACTTCTTCCTGTTTCCGGTCAGGAGGACCTGACGCTCGTGCTCATAGGCATTCTAGACCAGAACACAAACAGACAAAAAGGGGTAGCGATGTCGTTTACGGTCGTAAAATAAAGTTGTACAACTATACACCGAATGGTTTAACTGAGGAAACCACCCTTTCGAAAATGTGTGACCAGAGAGATCGTCGACCAACCATGTCCCTCTCTGTCTGTACCTCTATCTGGTCCAGCTCCTCCCTGTAGGACTTCATCAGGTTCTTGACCTGGTCCTCCATCCTGTCAATCAGCAGGTCAATGTCCCCGCCCTGCTTCTTTAGGTCCTTGACGTAGCGGTCGTCACACGCCTTCATCTCCTGCACGCATGTTCGACATCACACGCAGGCCAACATACAAACGTTTTCAAAACTAAACGTGCACATTTGTTTTACTGCGCACGAGTCCTACCTGCTGGAGGTCAATGATAAGCTTGTTCTTGTCATCAATGAGCTGACCACAGAGCTTCTGCTGGCTGTTCAAGGCGTCTCTCAGGTCCTGAGGAAACTCCTTCAGCCGAGCGACAGTCCACTTCTGGGTGATCTTCTCAAACTGTTGGAGGCTTGTCTGGGCCTCAGCCTCCAGGTTCTCCAAACTGGGTCGAAAACCCACGGAATGTGGAAGGTTGGTGGTGGTAGGAAAAAGGAATTTGAATCAGTCAAGTGTGAAAAACGTAAAGATGGTAATAGTTTGAAATATTAGAACATGTGGTTGGAGTTTTTTTATACAGAGAAGGGGGAAATGGGCTCCTATCTCAGATTATTTTTCTATTCCGTTTGTCATTCTTAGATCATCACCGGAGTTTGCGAGTCTCCTCTGTATCTGCCCTGCGCTGTGACTCTATCGCATCTGCTGCTACCTGTACGTTGGTGACCAGCTCAGTTCCATCACTCTGCAACTGGATCATCCGCTGAGACAAAATGTATTAGACTATTGGTTAAAAGTATATCACACACGATGCAAGGTGCAAGCAAGATATTATTGTGTTCTAAAGTGTATACTGTAAGAAACTATAACCGGACGCATATTCTTGATGCAAATTGTTGATGAGGAATAGGAGTGCATGCATGCTCTACATTTGGAACGGCAACTTTACCCTCTCACTCTGCTCCACTTGAAGCTGGCTTCTTCTCATCTCCTCTTGAGCCTCTTTCTTCTCGTCGGATTCATCTCCTAGTTCTTGTCTGCAGTGCATAAAATTAGTATTGACCATTAGAACTTGTCAAACAACAATTAAGTTAAAAGGTATGGTTTGAGTGGGGGAAAAGTCACGAGCTCTAAGCTAGCAAGCCAGTAATTTGGTTTAGCTGCGCAAGCTAGCTTGCTATTCTGTTCACCTTTTTTTGCTTTCATTTCGGACAGCTATTCGGAGGCGGCGAGCTGCTATTCTCTCGTCTGGATTTTCTGAATCCACAGAAGGTTTATATGCCTCTTCAACATCCTCACGCAAGCTATCAGCAGCCTGACTCATGGTAGATAAATTGTTTACTTTGTTTCTACACTCAGTCAAGAAAGTTGAAACCTAATGTACCTAGCATCACTGCAAGGTATGTGTTTGTAAGCGTTACTATGGATACAGGGGTAGACTTTATTGCCACCATGTGGCGATTTGCTGCATCACATACGCATCACAAAGTTGTTGTTTTTCATATGCAACATTATCATAAGTTTCGTAAGCAGCCTGAAAAAATATAAAAGTATTTACTAATCAGGTTTCTCCAAAAGAAATATTAGGCTCAATGAAAATGCATGGAACAATTATAAATAGTAAAGGCTGTACTATATACTTAACTTTACTAAAACCATATGTACAAATTCAATGTTAGGATGCGGATGTAAACACATTATTTGTACATGTGTGTGTGTGTGTGTGTGTGTGCGTACTGCGAAGGTGAATATGTGTGTGCCTGTTTGATGGCATTGAGGTGAGGTCGCTGGGCTGCTGTTGCTCAGATAGTTGGCAGGGCTAGTTAAAGGGGACAGGAGGTAATCCGGCCTTCTCCTGGTAGTCTTCTTGAAAACAGTACTGATGAGGAGGGGTGGAGACTAAGATAGCCACTAAGTGGATTACACTGCAATCGTCTTCAGTTGGACACGCACCCTTAGTCTTGTTGTGCACATGTATACACACACACACACACACACACACACACACACACAAGCATACTCATTTTGTACACACATGTGCAACACACTCTCTTTCTTTGTAATACACACACATTACACGCACACATACACCCCCCCCCCCCCCCCCCCACACACACACACACACACACACACACACACACACACACACACACACAAACACACAGTCATACACAGGATTACCTCAGACCTCCATGAACCGGCACCCTTCACTGGGGAGCTTAATTCGTTAGAGGTGGACGGATAAGAAAAAAGACAGAGCCCATGCTGTCTTTCTGACACATTTCCAGACCTGTTATACACCTTCTCTCACGCTTTACAGTGACTTCAACCTGAATTTCTGCCATAGGACAATCCCTTTTTCCCAGTAAGGTCAACAGAACGCCTTTCTCCGGAGTAACACTGAGCAAAGCAGCTTAACCTGTCGGGGGGTTGATCAACCCACCAGGACTCCCAGGACCCCCAGGACTCTGACCCCAGGATGGCGGACGTAACGCCCCAGCGCCTGGAGCAGCTGATGAAGAGCATGGAGGTGCTGCTGTCGGAGGTGGAGCAGCTGCGGTGCCACTGCGGCCCGCGGGCCACCGAGCTGATGCAGCTGGCGCTGGAGCTGCGGCAGGAGCAGCGCGAGCTGGCCGAGAAGTACGCGGCGCTGGCGCACGACATGGACGAGGTCGCGGACACCGTGGACAGGCTGCGGGAGACCAAGCACGCCTTCGACGCCAAGGAGAGGCAAGCGGATAAACTCAAGCGGCAACTCTGAGGAACGGAGGCGTCTCTGAGACGGCTTCGAACTGGAGGGGAGACGCGTAGCATGAGAACTCTGTCCCTACCGCAGGATGGAGCCTGTGGTGGATTAGGGGGGTTTACTCAGTGCAACGTAGGTGCTTATGGATGATGGATATATCGGTTTATGCCTTTGGGCAAGGAAAAGGTGTGAGTTGTGAGTGATGTAACCGCACATTTTATGGGGTATTTCAGGGTGCTCCCACAGGACCCTGATTGTTAACGTGAGATACTGTAGCTTCTAGTATATAGTCTTAGATCAGACAGACATGAAGTCTGCAGCTTATCTAGCACGGAGTGTTTCATCTGTCTCATTCACTGAAGACAAGTCATCCACGTCATCCCTTTATGAGGACTGTGTCTAATCACTGTCATTCAAAGTACTTTCCCTTTGCAGGTAGTTTACTATCTGGGCTCCAATCCAACTGTCAACGGTGGAAAATCCTGGAATGGGAGGTGTAGTCCCGATACACTCTCTGGGTGTATTCTTTATAAATTCCCAAAAGGGCTGGCACCGTCTTCAGCGCCTGTGGTTTCACTGTAAAATAAGCCTAAATAGCTCCCTCAGGCGATTGCACCTCCCACGTTCTCCTCGGCTACGGTTTATCCGCAGGTTTAGTGGTTGCGGGATGTGGGATGTGCGAAATAGACTTTCTGTGTTTGTTAAGTGATACACTTCTACCAAAGATCTCTCCATTTACTTGTTTACTTCCTGAGTTTTATATACACATACACATATTGAATTGGTTGTAGATTGTTAAACCCAAAAATCCAAATAAAGTTTAGTTTTTCCTCACTCTGTTGTCTGTCTCTGTTACAATCACCAATGCTATTCTTTCTTTGAAAGTGTGTAAATTCAAAATCAACGTAAAATAAATGTATACTTCTATGTCAAAATACAGTCGAAAAGTGAAGAAATGGTGAAACGTTGATATGCATTAAATCAAATTCTGTGATGTCTGAGTAGCACCAGTTAATTGAAATCTGACACCACTAGCTGTGGTATTATAAAGCTTTTAGGG
Organism: Galaxias olidus; assembly: GCA_026901105.3. NCBI lineage: Eukaryota > Metazoa > Chordata > Actinopteri > Galaxiiformes > Galaxiidae > Galaxias > Galaxias olidus. The sequence continues at coordinate 50,401 of JAPMUY010003700.1, forward strand.
TATAGCTGGATAGAGGAGATCCAGTGCCTACCTTCTGCCCAGGCTGAAAGTATCGAACTTTAAAGCAGCCTTCGGATCAAGACATTTTACGCAGATATTTCAGTTCAAAGAGGTAGGATTGAAAGTAAAATGTTTGTTTTAATCATTATAGAGTTAATTGTAATGTCTAACTTTTATTTTGTCATTATGTAAAAAAACTAAATAAATAATATTTTCCATCATTAATTGCGCTGGACATAACAGGACAAATGGTTCTGTGAGACAGCACATTACAGTCTGTTTTTCAGTAAAATTGTGCTACTATTCAATTATATATTATATTACACATAAATATAACATTTAAAAGCTATGCTCTATTGGATTCACGGTTGTATCGTTTTGTTGTAATATAAAATAATTGCTTTAATAATAAAAATGATTATGCATCGTACAGTAGTCCTGCAGCGGCTTCCAATTAAACATGAACTTTCTGCAAGTGGGAATCTTCCTGGCTGCAACTTCATTCGCTGTGAGTCAGCCTATTGATAACCACAATATTTCAAAAGTATTTAATATACAGTACTGTGCAAAGGTTTTTGGCAGGTGTGAAGTCTTTAAAGTAAGAAAAAAAAATATAGAAAAATATAAATGTCCATTTTTTTTTAAATCAATTAATAAAATACAAAGTGAGGGAAAAGCAAAGCTGTATCAAATCAACATTTGGTGTGACCGCCATTCGCCTTCGAAACAGCATCCCCTGCCTAAAACCTATGCACAGCACTGTACATAATATACCTTTCTATAATATATATAACAAAAAAGGGTATTTTGCCAGATTTTCGCCTTTTGAGAAGATTTCTTATTTCAGGTATGTACCAAAAATATTCTTGTGGCAGCTGTTGACAAAGTCTAGGCTGTGTTTAGGATATGGTTTGTGGTGATGTGATGCATGTACTATTCTTGGAAGTTGTAGCCTGCCATTGGTGTGTTCCCGTGGTCAGGGGTAGGTATGGTGTGGCTGTAGCCTATATGTTAGTACTCTATGTGCTCACAGTGTACGGCATGTTTTGTTTTCCAGCTCGCCCAGCCCAGCCATGATTACTGGGGAGAGTACGGGCCATATGGGCCATGCAGTCGCACATGTGGAACTGGCGTGGCCATGAGAAGCAGGCAATGCATCACTTCAAGGTAGGAGAAAGAGACGCTAACACGAGGACGAAGACAGAGAGACACAAAGATAAAGAAAGTGAGAGGGTGTCATGTTTAGTGTTTGTCTCTGACTCTCTCTCCCTCCCTCCCTCTTTGCAGGAGAGACGGAGGACACAACTGTGTGGGAGCCTCCACGTCTTACCGCACGTGCAACTTCCTGGTAATCTTTCAAGTGTTGGCCTCACCCCTTCCCCAGCACAGTGAATATACAAAAACACACAGCGCTTTCACAGGGGCAGTTCCAAGCTGAGGAACGTTAATCAGGCTTCTTAGGTTTGGATGTGTACAAAGTGAACGTGAGCCACAGGGACCACCTGTGCGGTGCAGGATCAGGTCGGATCTGTGGAACAAAGCAGAGCATAATCATATGTTTAGTTTAAAATGTCAACTTACTTCCCTTCAGGCATGCCCCCCAGGAGCCAAGGACTTTCGACAGGAGCAATGCTCCCAATTTGACAGGCAGGTCTTCCAGGGCAAACGCCACACATGGCTGCCATACTACGGAGGTGAACACGTACTCAGACATGACAATTTAACAGTTCCTCAAAGTTATTTAATAGTTAAAAAATAAACTGTATTTGCTGGTCTTCCACTTTTAAGCCACTAACCCATGTGAGCTGAACTGCATTCCAAGAGGAGACACCTTCGTCTATAGACACAGGCCTTCGGTGGCGGACGGGACGCCGTGCTACGTCGGCCGTGGGGACATCTGTGTGGAGGGCGTCTGCAGGGTAAGAGCCACACCCATGGCTGTTTTAAATACACCGTGATTATAACTGTGGTCATGTGTGTTGTTCTGATGTGTTGAGGTGTTGGGTACCCTGTAGGTGTTGGGCCAAGGAGAGATAGTGGGCATCCATCTCAACTCCCCTGCCCCCATCACACCGCTCACCAGAGAGACCCACTCGTACGCCTACACCTACACTGTGTGGAGCAGGTGCTCTGTCCCCTGCAACGGAGGCATGCAGACCCGCAATGTACACTGTATAGTGGCCCAGTCCGGAGTGCAAACGCCGCCCGATATTGTGGATGATACTTACTGCATAGCCCAGCAGATTCAGAGACCTACCAGCCGGCAGGCCTGCAACATGCATCAGTGTGCAGCTGCTGAGTACAGTGTGTCCAGCTTTAGTGCGGTGGGTGGCTGCCATAGGCAAGCATTTTGTAGAAATAAATACAAACTGATTAGAACATAATATAAAAGTTACACAAAAATCAACATTTTAAAATAATAATGTATTTATACAGCACAAAACAAATGTTACAAAGTGCTTTACGTGTGCCAAACAAAACAACACAAATAGGTTTAAAAATGAAGCATACCCTAAAAGTGATATTATAAATAGGATAAAAATTCAGCTGGAGAAGTATTGATTTGCCAATCACATTACAAAAAATAAAACAAAAGCTTGTAAAATTAGACTACATGTTTAAACCAAATAAATTCTTGAAATTAAATTAAAAACAAGTAACAGTTAAAAGCTACTTTAAAAACTTGGAGTTTTAAATAATGAAGAAGTAACCAAGTTAGCTAAATCAAAAGTATGGCTAGACTGAGATTTCTAACTATTTTTGTTACAAAATTACATTTACATACCTTTTCCCATGTTTTAAGTATGTAAGTATGTTTTGACTTTATTTTTCCTTACTCTGTGCCAACCAGTGCTCTGTGACTTGTGGTGACGGCCAGCAGACCAGGGAGGTGTTCTGTGTGGGCGCTGGAGGCGTGCGCATGGCAGACCACTCCTGCAGTGGCCTTACCCGCCCATCAGCCGTTCAGGCCTGTCGCAAGCCTGCCTGCCACACACGCATCACATGGCATGTGACCAGCTTTGGACTGGTGAATGACTAGGAGACATTTTTAAGGAACTGAAGTTGAAAGAAAGTATAGATCTAGAGTCAAAACCTATGCAATGGACAATTAGAAATTGTAGTGCCATCCAGTTTGTTGTTTGAATGTGCTGTGCTCCCTGCAGTGCACTAGGAGCTGTGGCGGAGGGGTGAGGGACAGGAGAGTAGTATGTTTGGACTTGGATCTGAACCCCCAACGGGAGGATAGCTGTGGGTCCCATAGCAAACCTCACACAGTGGAGGCCTGCAACCCACAGGCTTGCCCTGGAGCCCAGGGTGAGTTAAAAAATAAGATCAGTCAATGTGTGTGCATGTGTTAATATTTTTACGACTTTTTATTGTTTTCTTTTTATTTCCAGTGGTTTCTAGTGTGCAGAACCCAACAGGACATGAAAGCACAATAAGAGGATTTGTGCCCTTTAGAGAGCCTACGGGTAAGCAAGTTTACGTTTGCAAATGCAGTTTGTCTGCATGCTATGTTTTCTCAAGTTAAGTTGTAAGAGGAACATGTCAAGTTTGGAAAAGTGGTTATAATAATACATTTGTTTTCTTTGTAGAGGAATAACTATTCAAAATGGAAATAAACCATAGCATCAATCAGTTTTTTATGAGATTGATGTCCAAAGTTTCAAAGCAGAGTTTAGTATAGAATATAAGCCCATCCTCAAGCAAAGCAGCACCTTTGTGTATACACTTAAATGTAAATGATAACTGTCTAGACTATGGTTGGATTGCTTGCTCAACTGCTGTAATCCATCTCTTACAGAAATATACACGAAGAGAACAGGGTCTCATACTCTTTATGAGATATAATTACCATTATAACAAGTATGCCATTTAAAATAAACTGCGTAGCCATCAAAAATATTTTTAACTAGAAAAGGCAAACATTTCAGCTACAGTTATATATATAGCTTATGATTTGAATACACAGTACTGACCTGTACCCTCCATCTACAGGCTGCCTTAAGGTATATAAAGGTTTGTTGTGTTTTGACTGTTTATTTTTTATTAGCTCCAGGGCCAGACACCGCTTATGACCCTTTAACATCTGTGACTGGTCTTCACTGCGCCCAGTTGTATTACGGTTGCTGCCCTGATGGCCTCACCTCTGCCAAAGGGCCTAGGAACGAGGGCTGTCCTCAGGATGACTGTGTACGGTCTAGGTAAGACCAATCCCGGGAAGTTGGAACACCAACCAATTTCAGAATTACCTAAATCTTTATCTTGAAGTGTCATTGCTAGAGTAGCTAACCTTCTCCGTTGACCAGATATGGTTGCTGTTTGGATGGAGTAACTTCTGCTCAAGGCTTTGGAAGGGCTGGATGTCCTGGGTACAGAGCACCTGAGGTAAGTGCAACAATTGCCATTTGCTTTATTTATGTCTGGCCTCTTAGCGGTTTCTAATTCACTTTCCTTTTATCACACATTCTCTTATTCCTTGCCCTTACTCTCACAGCAGCACATCTCCCCAGGCCGTCCTCTCTCTGGTGACATGTGCTCAATGGGACGTGATGCTGGTCCTTGTGATGCCTGGAAGGCACGGTTCTACTATGATTCAGGGACCGGCAGATGCATCGATTTCTGGTATGGAGGATGCCAGGGCAATGCAAACAACTTTGTCTCCAAGGATGCATGTTGGAGGAAGTGTGGCAGTGCAACAAGAAATGCTCCAGCTGTCCCAAGGAGAGGGGCAACACCCAGAAGAGGCATCAGGGCAAGGGCATGATGTGATTGCTGATTATGAAAAACGCAGTCAACCAAGATACCCTAGTGTAGGCTGTTGCACATGCAGATGCCACTGTAAACTTATCGGTTATTTAAAGCAACCAATCATACAAGTAACAAACCACAAAATCAGAGATGGCACGAGAAAAAAGATAACACCTTTATGTTTTTTTTTTAACAATTCACTTTGCCTGCTATTAATAAGTTCCCTGCCCATAAATTATATTTGCATACAGTGTACAAGTTATATATGGTAATACACATTTCCTGTGCTAACTTGCCTTATGTAAAGTATAAATTGCATGTGTATGAAATGTTATTTACAAATAAATTTGACTGGACAAACTGTTGAATGTGACCCTGCATATTCTTAGAACTTCACACATTATTCTGCAAAAATAGGGAGTTTGTGTTTTTCTTCTGTTAATCAATAATCACAGATACCAATGTTTAAGTATTAGGGCTTTTTATTGAACCACACCAAAGATACATCATGCTTTTATTTTGGAAATGCAACGGTCCCTTTTTGCACCGGAAAAGTATGCATCATCTCTTCCACCCTCGGAATTTCTAAACACAACAGCTGCATATTAGAAGCTGTTTGGCTGTAAGACTGCAAAATAAGAACGGTTACATATAACAGACACACTTCAGAATAAATATGGTAAGTCTGCAAATTTGGAGTTGGAGATTTTAACGTGTCTTCATATCTCCATTCTCTTGGTTTTGCCAACACATAAATGCTAGCAAACGTAGCTTTATAGCTAGCTGGCTAAGCTAACCGAAAATGTGCCAACTTCCGAGTTACGAATGATGGCAGTCCTTGACCATTGGGTGACCCAATCAGTGGTTGTTTTAATGATGGACTAGGTGCTTTGTCAAGACCTGCTAGACTGCTAACCAAGTTTGTTTTACTATTGTTACTACTATTACTGCAGCTATTTGCAGATGGCACACGTTATTTCTCCTCTTAACGTTTGTAATGTTTTCCTGGTAAGTGCCTGTTTTGTCAAATGTTAGTCAGTTTATTTAAGATAGGGGTAAAGCTCTTAAAATTATACACTGCAGCATTATCAACCTATCAAGTTATTTAATAAGTAGTTGTTTAGCTTGTTAGAATGCAGGATAAAACGTGTTTTTGCTTTTACTTACAAACATTCATTGTGTCGCAGTCGCATACAATTCTGCTTGTCCAGCCAACCAAAAGACCAGAAGGCCGTACATATGCTGATTACGAATCTGTGAATGAGTGCATGGAAGGTGAGTCTTACCTTCATAATACCCCCCCCCATTTTTAACTGTGTGTTGTTGAACATGATTGTTGTGATTGTTGAACTACACTATTGATCTTTCTTGAGTTATACAATTTAACAATTTCTGTATCCATTTAGGTGTATGTAAAATGTATGAGGAGCATCTAAAGAGAATGAACCCGAACAGTCCATCAATCACCTATGACATTAGCCAGTTGTTTGATTTTATAGATGATCTGGCAGACTTGAGCTGTCTTGTGTAAGTAGATCTTGCCACCCAAAACTCAATTTTCAGTGCACAATTTGTTTTTAAATTGATAGGCCTCACTGGTCGCTATCCAGACCTTAATGCTTTCTTAAATTAAAACAATTTAGGTGAACAATCTGTATTCTCTCTTCAGTTACAGGGCTGACACTCAGACATACCAGCCATACAACAAAGACTGGATCAAGGAGAAGATTTACGTACTGCTGCGTCGCCAGGCCCAGCAGGCTGGAAAGTAAAGGCAGGATTTTGGGATTGTCCCTTTAGCACAGATCTAAGATCAGTTAATTCTATTCTATTAGAATTAACATCAACCACTATATACTATACTATGTAAAAGCCTGCAGAAACTGACTTTAGACCTGTACATTGTCACAAGTTATATTGTGGGAGGAAGTTATATAGATGGCTGGGGCTACAGGTATGGTTGAGAAGTTAACAGCCATTTTTGTTACAGTTCTATCTACTCTTAATTGAAGGGGTTAATTGCTTACATTACTAATTTATTGGTGGAGAAGAATCGGTTTGGCAAGGAAGAAAATTAAACACAGTATACAAGAAAAAATGTCTCACTTTTTGGGGGTTGTATTTTGTTTTCATTCAATTGTTAGTTTGTGGAGTTATGAGAGTGACTTTTTTATAACGGTACAGGGAAGTTGGTTTAGAACATGCCTTTACTGATGGTTGATATGTTCCCTTTTTTAACTCGACAGAGGGCCATAAACTGATTCTGATTATTGATCTGACTGTGATCTCAGTGATGTCGGTAGATTTATTATCCTTTCGCCTATGCTACCACCATTTGTGTTTTAGATCATTACATTTTTTTTTTTTTTATTGAAAGTTTTTATGATGCCTTTGCCTGCCTTACACTTAAGTGTCCCACAACTTGGTTTTGTGTTCTGGTTTGAAGGAAATAAAATATTGCTTTCTAATTTGCCTATGTTTTTATCAGTACATTTTTAAATAGTTGAAATTGATCAACATACCAAACAGACTAAGGGGGCAGGAATAGTGGCCATTTTGGTTATTAATTTATGAGACATGAGTGTTCCTATTAATACACATAACCCTTTACATGTTCCAGACTAAACTGCTTAGGAATTTTGGTAGACGCTTGTTAGTAAACATCAAACAGGCTTGCATATTTTTCAGAATAAGTTAAAAATGTTCAATAGTAAATGTTGTCATTAACTATTTCGCAAATGAGTAATAATATTTACATCGTAAAGTTGGTTGTATGTGCAATTAAAATATCATGAACGTTTTAACCCTAACCTGCATTGTTGAGTCGAAACGGAGCATAACATTCCCTATTTTATGTTGTTTTCTAATTCTACCGGTGGGATTTACAAATCATGGTCATTGGACAAGATATGAAAAAGGCCAACGATGAGACCGTGAAAATCGCAGACCTGTGATGAAAGCTCGCCTTATTAGAAATGTACTGTTTGTACTGTTTCATTAAATGTGGCGAGTTGCCCTGTTGTTGCTGTGCTGGAAACCCCGTACCGACTTTTTGAAGGGACCCAAGATGGCTGAATCCTTACAGTGGGGATAGTTAGCAATTATCTACGGAGGACACTGGGAATGAATGGCAAATAGCACTGATCTGTGAATACTAACCCAGAGAGAGTGAAACAACTACAGCTTGTTGAATACCGAATTTCTTGAAATGCACGGATACAACTAACGGGCAAGACGGGTCTGTACGGCCCCGAGCCAGAACATGGCGGAACACTTGGACAATATAGCAGCTAACGTTTACGTTAGCTAGGTAGCGTATTATTGGGGACGCACAATCTAATATTGAGGTCTAACGTTATATTGTTTACTGTTATTAAACTCGATAGGGTATCGGTTTATAGTGCCTATCGCCTTGGTGTAAAATTGTTTGTTAGTTTTGAATATGGTGATAGGAGGCAGTCACGCTAAAGGACTTATAAGCTAAGTTGCTAGGCTGCTAACTTTAGCTAGCTAACGTTAGCGAGTTAGCTAGCGAATAAACTACCGATTCTAGTCTGCATATCAGACTCACTGTATTTTACCTTGAATCAGATACAGGTTAATAATTTCTATTTTAATTTGTCAATTTTAAGTACTAAGTTACCAACATACCCTTGCTAAACAAGTTAGCTAGCTAGCTTCATTTGTGACCAGAATACCGTACAATATTTTCACCAGGGATAGAATGTTCAACTTGAGCAAACAACTGTCATAGAATTCTTTGACAGCAATTTGGCGCGTCGGTAGGCTGCGCGAGATTAGTTCAAGGAAGCTTGTTGGCCAGTTAACATCATATCTAATTATTCTTATATCTTGAAGATCCTACATAAGCAAACAGTCATCCAATAAGCCAACTAATGTACGTCAGCATTTAGAATTATTTCTCTATTCCCAGATTCATAGTATTGCTAAACAACAACAGACATAGTTAGCTAACGTTGGATCAGTCTGGCTTGTTCTTTTTTGACCAGTTAAGAGAAAAGTGAGTCTGGTGGACTACACCTTTCCTAGAACGGTAGAGTGGTAAACTGGTTAGCCAATACTAGCGAATTGATTTGGAGCGTTAGCTGCGAAGGTGAAGTAAACAAAGGTCAGAGGGTGAAAACCAGCCAGGATGACGGACACCCGTCGCCGAGTCAAAGTTTATACCCTCAACGAGGACCGGCAGTGGGACGACCGTGGGACTGGACATGTCTCTTCGGGCTACGTGGAGAGGCTCAAAGGGATGTCCTTGCTGGTGCGAGCTGAAAGTGATGGTACGTCTAGGTCATTATAAATTGCGTCATAAATGGGAACTTCTTTGGAAAATTGTAAATAAAACCATGCTTGCATCATGGACTCTTGTCAGGACAAGCCCTGTTTCCCAGAAACGGCATCCCGATAGGCTGCAAAACACAATTCCTAATTTAGCTGCGGCCCACCCATTGCTTTCAGCCTTAGCATACCTCAACTAAAGTGTTAGTCTTTGTGAGAGCCCAATTTAAACACAGTCTCTTTTTATGTCGCACTGGAGGTTCCCTACTGCTGGAGTCCAAAATCAATCCAAACACAGCCTACCAAAAACAACAGGTCAGTTCATCACTTGCTATAGTGAATTCTCAAGTTTTGTTTTTCATTTGTCAGAAATCCTAATGCCTTGTTTGTGCACAGGACACGCTCATAGTTTGGTCGGAGGCGGAGAACTATGATCTAGCACTCAGCTTTCAAGAGAAAGCTGGATGTGATGAAATTTGGGAGAAAATATGCCAGGTAAATGCAGTACAGAATAGTCTGTTGATGTGTGTTTATAAGTTGCAGACCATGTCATCTGTTTTCCACTCAGAGGGGTGTTTACATGTGGTTGTCTGTCCGCAGGTACAAGGGAAGGACCCCTCGGTGGATATCACCCAGGAGCTGGTGGACGAGTCAGAAGAGGAGCGTTTTGACGACATGTCATCCCCGGGACTAGAGCTTCCGCCCTGTGAGCTGAACCGCCTGGATGACCTGGCGGAGCTGGTGGCGTCGTCGCTCCCCTCGCCGCTGCGGCGGGAGAAGCTGGCACTGGCCGTGGAGAACGAGGGCTACATCCGCAAGCTGCTGGAACTGTTCCGCGAGTGTGAGGACCTGGAGAACCGCGAGGGGCTGCACCACCTCTACGAGATTATCAAGGGCATCTTCCTGCTCAACCGCACGGCTCTCTTCGAGGTCATGTTCTCCGAGGAGTGCATCATGGACGTCATTGGCTGCCTAGAGTTTGACCCGGCGCTGCCGCAGCCGCGGCGCCACCGCGAGTTCCTCACCAAGACGGCACGTTTCAAGGAGGTGATCCCCATCTCGGACCCGGAGCTCAGGCAGAAGATCCACCAGACGTACCGTGTGCAGTACATCCAGGACATGGTGCTGCCCACGCCCTCAGTGTTTGAGGAGAACATGCTGTCCACGTTGCACTCCTTTATCTTCTTCAACAAGGTGGAAATTGTTGGCATGCTGCAGGTGAGACTCACACAATACTTGCTATAAAGGACTCGTTATTTTTTGGTGTGACAGTGATTTTGCGCTAGATTTTGTTTATGGTCTCTTGTATTTAAATATTCCTGTTGTGTATGGTTTTGTATTTGAATATTTCTGTTGAGATATGGATCATTATTAAACCTGTGTAACATCCAACAAAGGCATTTGTGTTTTGAATGAGTAAAATTAGTTGTTCCAAATGTTCCAAAATAGAATTGTGCTTTCTGTCATTGCAGGATGTGGTTTATTTTTGGTAGTCTTGTTCTTTTTGTCTTTGAGCTTAGTCAATGATTGGCTGCTTTTATGATCATGTGATCATTGTTTTTTGTGCTATGTCAACTTGGCAGTGTTTGTGTACTGCCGTCTCCATGGAAACAAAGGACTGTTGTGTAAATCAGTTATGCTGTGCTAGGGAAATACTGGAACTGCCACTGTGGTCACTGTCTCCACTAGACACTTTGTTGAGTGCGGTGGTTAAATGTCAAAGATGTTGGCTGCCTACCGTGCCAGCTGCATGGTGTAAGAGCTGCAAAAACCAACTGTTTCAGTTTTGCATAATAAAACCGGCTATACAGTGTGAAGTGCAGCCCTTTGCTCTTACCCTTTGTTGTCAAGGTCAAGCAACAAATGTGTCGCCACACCGTCCCTTTTGACATTGACCCTCGTTCTAAACCGTTTGCTCTTCTTTTCTCCTGGGTGTGCTGACGCCAGGACGATGAGAAGTTCCTGACTGACCTGTTTGCACAGCTCACAGACGAGGCGACGGATGACGACAAAAGACATGAACTGGTAGGGCAGAAATCTCGGCGAAGACACTGAATTCTCATGAATTCTAAATGACTGCAGGGTTTTGCCTTTGCGTCCTTAATTATGATGGATTCATCCCCCCAGGTCAATTTCTTAAAGGAATTCTGTGCGTTCTCTCAAACGTTACAACCTCAAAACAGAGAGGCCTTCTTCAAGACATTGTCAAACATGGGGATTCTCCCAGCACTAGAGGTTATACTGGTGAGTATGGGGCACGAATGCCATGCTGCCAAATAATGTTGGCCCATAGAGATTGCACTGCTAGTCAGTTGTGATTCCAACATGAGTTTATTTAAACTTTTTCTCTTGTAATTTTGTTGCTTTCCTATTTTCCCAATGTTGTTGCTGTGTATTACACCTGTATTCCAATCCATTCCACTCGCTAATGACTTGTGTGGGGTATCATTTGTGCACTTGCATCTTTCAGGGTATGGATGATGTGCAAGTGCGTGGGGCGGCCACAGATATCTTCTCCTATCTGGTGGAATACAATCCCTCTATGGTACGAGAGTTTGTCATGCAGGAGTCCCAGCAGAACGATGATGTGAGTACAGTCACAACCTTTCCTGTCCGTTTGGGTCCACTAGGGTCCTGAGTCCTTCAAACCAAATCGCACGTTATGCCCTCGACTGTTTAGGACCCAGTTTCAGTTGCATGCTCTCACTGGATAGAAGCCAAATGTATTTTATTGTTTAACCTTTATTTATGATGGTTAACTAGGCTTTGTTTCCTTTTCGAGCAACAACCTGGGGGAATAATATTCTGCAAAAGGAGCATACTCGTTCACACATTCTCGATGGGGCTTTCCTACTACTACTACTGCAGTCTGCCTTGCTGGAAAGCACATCCGTGTTACCTCGCTAACGCCCCTGAATGGACTTGCTCGGCTTACGCTACGTCTTTGCAAGCGGACCGTTTTATCTGTGTTGTTTTACCTACTGCCTGTTTCCTCTCCTCCACCTCCCAGGACATCCTGCTGATCAACCTGATCATCGAACACATGATCTGCGACACGGACCCGGAGCTGGGCGGGGCCGTGCAGCTGATGGGCCTGCTGCGGACCCTGGTGGACCCCGAGAACATGCTGGCCACCGCTAACGTGAGCCTCCGCCCCTAACCACTGCCTCTGACTGTCACATACATCCCCATAAAGCTATGTCTGGTATCGTCAGCCTCTCGTGGGCTGTTTTTGTTTTGTTGTTGTTCCGCCATTTTAAGGGCGTTTGCTGGTCTCTGTAGAGTTGGTCCTTTTAAAGGTTTCCTCTCTGTAGTACGGTGTGGCCCCGTTTGTGACATGGTCGTTGGGGTCCAAGGTTGATGGTGCTTGATGGCGAAGATAGTCAGTGTTTAAACTGACCCACTGTTAACAACCCACAGCCCCTGTTTTTACCCCATTTGACCACTTTTTCTTTTTCATGTTTACCTTCTGGCAAGTAAATGACTTATTGGATTAAAGAAGACCATGAATAAAGTCTTACAGTAGAAATGTAATCACAAAGGGTCCAATGACTCAACGCTTTACATCCAATTTCTCTTTAAACGGTCTGCGTAAAAGCTTGAGTTTTTACCGTACCTGTTGTCTGACATGAAGGTGATAAAGGCACAGCTCGACAAGGCAATCGGCGTGGAGGGGCGGGTTACTTTTGCACCCGAGAAAATATGAAATCACAACCTTTGACCATCTCCCTCCTGCAGAAAACCGAGAAGACGGAGTTCCTGAGTTTCTTCTACAAGCACTGCATGCACGTCCTCTCCGCTCCCCTACTGGCCAACACCACGGAGGAGAAGCCCAGCAAAGGTGAGAGGTCACCGCCATGTCTGTGTGGGCATGTGTACCTTTCTACGATTGATGATGGGACATCATTCATTTCTCTCGTCTCCCCCCCCGGCCTCCAGATGATTTCCAGACGTCCCAGCTGCTGGCGCTGATCCTGGAGCTGCTGACGTTCTGCGTGGAGCACCACACCTATCACATCAAGAACTACATCATCAACAAGGACATCCTCCGGAGAGTGCTGGTGCTCACCGCCTCCCAGCACGCCTTCCTGGCTCTCTGTGAGTCCCGCCGCTCGGCCCTCCAACCCCCCCCCCCCCCCCCCCCCCCCCCCCAATGGCTCTGATCTGGCCGCCCTCCCTTTTCCCCTACGGACGGTTTGCTTGTCGGCGTGAGCTCTTTAGAGCCAACTTCTTTTCCCCTTTCCCCCAGGCGCCCTGCGTTTCATGCGGAGGATCATCGGGCTGAAGGACGAGTTCTACAACCGCTACATCATGAGGAACTTCCTGTTTGAGCCGGTGGTCAAGGCCTTCCTCAGCAACGGCTCGCGCTACAACCTCATGAACTCGGCCATCATCGAGATGTTCGAGTACGTCCGTGTGGTGAGTGTCTCCCAGGCCCGGCGGGAGAGGAAAACACACACACACACACACACACACATCCACATCCACATCCACATCCCTTTGACTGCTTACATGTCCCACCCGCCCCTCCTGTGCTGTCCATCAAATCCAACATTCGTAAAATGTCTAAAGCGGTCTGGTACTGTCCCCCCCCTCTGTCCCCCTGTCCCCCCCCCCCTCTACACTCTCCCGTTGCCCCCAGGAGGATGTGAAGTCTCTGACGGCTCACATAGTGGAGAACTACTGGAAGGCCCTGGAGGACGTGGACTACGTGCAGACCTTCAAGGGCCTCAAGCTGCGCTACGAGCAGCAGAGGGAGAGGCAGGACAACCCCAAGCTGGACAGGTTAGTGGGAGGAGGGGACAATGGGTTAGTGGACGGAGCGAAGGAACATGCCAAGGCTTATTCAGGGTCCTAGACGGTTGTGACTTCATGGCACATCGAGATTGTAACTGGTAGTTTGTAAACCACCGAGGTTCTCATGCTGTTGGCTTGAAACATGGGAAAGAGAAATAAATGCCCTACCATGTCAGTGAAAACGTCTTTGAAAAGCAGCGTCTGCGCCATTTTTTTTTTCACTGACATTGCAAGACAGAGTTAATACCAAAAAGTTGCATTCTCCTGTCTTCACCAACGAGAGGCTGGTAGTTTGTGACTAATGCTGTTGGCTTGAAACAAGGGAAAGAGAAATAAATGCCGTGCATTCCCATGCTTTTCCGTTTTCACTGTACCGCTGCATGGCACGCATGGCACGGGCGATAGGGACTTCCTAGCTATATTTGCCAGGGTGAGGATATTGTCTGCTCCGTACCGGAGTGCGTTGTCTTTCCTCTGCAGTGTTCCCTCTCCAAGGTTTTTGTTGGAACATGGCTGTGACTAAAGTGTAGCTCACATGCAATTGCCGTTTTAATTGCAATGTTTATTTAACAATGGACTTTCCCACGGAGAATCCCCCAAAAATACTTTTTTTCTTTAATTATCGGACATTGATATGGTAATAATCTCCGATACCCGATTTGAGTACCGGAGCCCAGAATGGGCCCGATAGTAGCGGTGCATCTCTATCACATACCATATTCAAAGAATCCATAGAATTGACCACTCGAATTGAACGTTCAAACCGTTTGACCGATTGCGATACTGCAACTGTGCGGCTGTGAGCGAGCTGGCCTGCGACTCTGTCCAACGCCTCGTCTGGTCTGTCTGCCACAGCATGCGCTCCATCCTGAGGAACCACCGCTTCCGGCGGGACACGCGGACCCTGGAGGACGAGGAGGAGATGTGGTTCAACACCGACGAAGAGGACCTGGAGGACGGCGAGGCGGTGGTGCCGCCCTCCGACAAGCTAAAGAGCGAGGAAGACCTCATGGACCCCATCAGCAAGTTCATGGAGAGGAAGAAAGGTATGTGGCCTCTGGCTGGAACGTTGTAGTGCGTTGGCTATTGTTGATTCTGCTGTGTGTGTGTTGACGATATAGATTGACCCGGGTCTTTTCAGCTTAGAAGCAGCCTGAAAGGTAGACACACCAGGTATTCCTTACACTCACACTGTGAAACCCCCGTGCTCACTCTCTCCTTCCTTCCTTCCTTCCTTCCTTCCCTCTACTCGTCCCCCAGTAAAAGACTCTGACGACAAGGAGGTCCTGGTGAAGCCGAGCCTGTCGGGCCGACAAAGCCCCAGCTTCAAGCTCTCCTTCTCGGGCTCCACCACCAAGAGCAGCCTCTCCAGCCCGCCCACCGCTGCGTCGTTGCCCCCCGCCTCACCAGGATCCCCGGGGTCGCCGGGGGCAGGGCCGCGAGGGTCGCCGCCCGCCGCGTCCGTCCCCACCAAGGTGCGTCCGGGTGGAGGGGGTGTCGCCGTATGTCAGTTGTACATGACTTTTCAACCTTCTTAGTAATGTGATAGTCTTACCAGAAGGGCTGGGACACGGTATTGAGAAGTGGTCTGCGATCTCAAGAGGTCTGCAATCTAAACCGTGCTTCTCGTCTGTTTTAGGGAGGTCTGGTGGGACTGGTAGACTACCCCGATGACGACGAGGAGGAGGAAGAGGAGGAAGAGGACTGTGAAACTAAAGAGGAGTGTCCGCCCCTGTCCAAGAAGTCCAAGCTGAGTTCCTAAAGAGTCATTGGCGTTCCTGCTCTCGCATCAGTTGCCAGACTTTTTTTTCCAACCAGTCCCTTGACTCGACAACGGAATGAACAAACTTGTCAACGAATGAATGAATGAATGAATCGCAACGCCCCTCGCTTTTAGAGGGGGGTTCACGAGGAGCAGACTGTGAGTAGCATCTAAGCCTCCTCCGATAGTCTCAACAATTTATACAAAGTGCCAATCGGGAGAAGGAGCTAGGAACCAACCAACCAACGGTCAGGAAAAAAGGAAAAAAAGTCGACACCATGACCGTCAGTAGAGAATATTGAAACTGATTGGACATACTCTCATCCCCTCCCAGACTGAGTACCCAAAGAGCTTGCGGGCTCCGAAACCATGACCGACTGCCCCCCCCCCCCCCCCCCCCTTTTCTCCAACCCCCCCCCCCCACCCCCCCCCCACCCCCACCCCCACTCAGGGAAGGACATCACAGTGACCCAGAGGGGCCTGCCAATCCAGACCCAGAACCACCACTCGACCTGCTTCACTCCCTCCAACCACCCCGTTTCTTTCTGACTCGTCGCTCCCTGGCCCTGCTGTGTGTCCCCGTCCCCCGTCCCCCCTTTCCTTTAAATGTTTTTGTTCTTTAATGATTTACGTTACGTTTTTTTCTTCTTCAATACAAGAACCAGTCGTGGAGACGGCGCGGGGCAAAAAGCTGTCTTTGTTGTCCTTATATGTCCTCGCGGTGTTGTCGCTCAGCCGGACGTTCTTCCTCACAACGAGCAAAAAAAAAAAAAAGCCAGCAGTTTCTTCATTTCCCTTTTTAATTCTCATTTACTATCCCCCAGTCCGTCTCGCTTTCTCTTCTGTTTCGTCAACGACAACAAGAGACCTGCCTTTAAATGTTCAGGACGTTTTCAGTCGCACTTGAACAGGTTTTTAAAGACCTCAGTAGGTGAGCTAGTTTTACCCTTTTTTGCCCTTTGAAACTGCAGATTTTTTGGAGAATTTGTAATCCCGTCTTGATTAAAGATTGAGTGGAATTCTAGATGTGATCAAATTTGTCATATCTTCTCTTTTTTTCCCCTTTTACATGAGTGTACACTTAGTTGTTCAGAATATTTGGGACCATTAAAATGATCTTTGCTGTAAGATGTCCTACATTTTGTACTGAATACCTGGAGTGTTTGATTTCTTCATTCTTTTATTTTCATGGATATCTCAGATGGGCATCTCTTAATATCATTTAGAAATATTCGTTAAACATGCTTTTAAATTGTAAATAACGTTTACATATTATAAATCCATTGTTAACGACATAATTTGTGCCTTCAATGAATATCTGGGTTTTTTGTGTTTCCCTCACTGAAGGTGAACCTTTGTACTGCACCACTAGGTGGCTCCCTAATGCAGCATAATGGCAACAGTTAATAGTGTTATTTATGTTCATCAAGCAGACCCTTTCATTAATTTGAGACTTCACACAGCGTACATGATAAACACAATGAGACAAAGCAGGATCTATTCCATCCAACTAAGCAGGGCAAGATGTCACCCTGTTGAGTTCACCAAGAGTTCTTCCAAAGAACAGGATGGGCTAAATTACAAGTTACAGGTAAAGCATGTTCTTGTTCACAAACCAGTAGTTAGTGTCAAAGGGAGGGTTTGTTTAGTGAACAAATATAAGTTAAATTTACATTATTTAACGGAACGACGGATCTGTTTACTTATGTTCAACTACAACTTAAGGCATATTTGCATAACCTGATAAATTATTTGACAACTAACTGAGTTGTGCATGCCCCTCGGACAGATGGACCTTAAGTCTGTTTGTATTTCTGTTGTTTGACAAAGGAATGAGAGATTCTTGTCAGGGGCTTACGACGGCAATGGTTTGTCTTTAAGGGACATAGTTGGATTTAAGGAAAGGGTTGTCAGTTTCACTTGAGTATCCTGTGCGAGTTTGAAAGGGGTATTCTCAAATTGTCCATCCTCTTAGTATAATAGCCCCACTCGTTTATTTTGTCCTACTTTCCAAATTTTTTTTTTTTTTACACCCTTGGTGACAAAAGGTCTTAACGATATTGAAAACTTGTTACAAAGACGACTTTTTGTGGCCTCCTGCCTTTCGCTTTGGGACTATACTTTGGCCATGCAATAAAGCATGTATTTACCATTGTTGCAGAAAGTAGGAAACTTCAGGTCACCTCTCCAGGATAGCATGCTCCTCTTTGGTGACCCAATGCATCAAAAGCAAACTGCAACTGGGACCCCACTGTAGAGACGCTATGATGTCCACTCAATAGCGACATGGGCATTAAACGTTGGTTATTAATTAAAACCAACAGAGGCAGCACCTCTCAGAGCGTAGCCGGCCGCCAGAGCCGCCCCGTGAACACCTCCCCCCCATTCACATCCACCCATCACCAGACAACGACAGCTTTTCAGAGGCCGCCCCCCCATGTCAGTCCCTGGTTTGTTCCACACCGCGAGGGTGCCATTCAGTGTGTGTGTGTGTGTGTGTGTGTGTGTGTGTGTGTGTGTGTGTGCGTGCAGCCCCCTTATTTGCGGCCGTAGAGGCCAGGCTGGTGATGGTGCCAGGCGTACCCAGAGCATGCCAATCTCAGGTCTGCCAAGACACTTGCCCAGAGTAGGGCCCGCCTGTGTGTCTGCCAGCCTGAGGATTCCCCTCTGGTGGCCCTGGCGTCCAGCTACAAGCTGTGCCACTGAAAAGCCCCTTTGACAGCTCTCTTGATTGGCACCAGTCCCTAGGCGTGCAGCCTCCTCTGGTGTGACGGAGTGGACATGTCTGTGAACAATCCGGTCCGATGCACGGGCTAGGGCTAAGCCTAATCCATACCAGCTATCCTGTCCCGAGAAAGCCTTTAGCCCTAAAATAAACCACAGTGGGATGGGAGGGCAATTTGATACTGGAAGAACAGGATCTGTGAGTCAACAAGTGTACCCGACTTTTGTGTAATGTTCCAGTTCCTAATATGTGTCCCAACCTAGTTTACATTTTTTAACCATCCTGTTGAGCTACATTCCCCTATTTGCAAATGAGAAGACTTCACATACAACACAAAGGAGGAAGAGAGCACAGTAATTGCTCTCTGACAAAAGTAAAATTTTTGTTTAATATCTTGTCCGTTTACTTTCTTTTAGAATGTCCTCAACCGCAGTGAACCCAAATGAGAGACCCATCATTGGTAAGCTATGTCAAGTTTCTAAATTAAGTGCACATGTTTGAATGAATATTGATAAATTGTGCATACCCTGTAAAATTGCTAGAAATGTAAAGTTTCATTTGCTGTTGAATTTGGTCGTGTTTTAGTAGCATGCTAAACAGCCAGGGGTTTAATTCCTTACATTTTCTGAATACTTTTCGGCTCTTTGCAGTAAAATGCAATATATAAATGGTCCAATTGAAACAGGAGTGCTTGCACAGCCTGCTACCTTGAAGCACCCTAATGGAAAGACAGAAATTGCTGCATCCTATGTCAAGTTCTTGGAAATGGCTGGAGCAAGAGTGGTGCCTATTAAGTGAGCGTAACCTGAAACTCTTTCAACAACTTCTGGTTACGTTTTGATGCATTTCTAAGAGATGCAACACCAAATGCAATAACGCAAATTTTATGGCTTTTAATTGGGTGCAGATTGTTCCAAACGGATGAAGAATATGAAACTTTGATTAACAGTATCAACGGGTAGGCTACCTTATTTGATTCAAATTACTTCTTAAAAAAGCAGTTTCCATGCTTTGGACGTTTGACAGGGTTTTCTGTTGAATGTTTAATGAACTGTTTCAGAGTGCTTTTACCAGGTGGTAAAGGCTCCCAAGAGTATTCAAGGACAATCAGAACCATATTTGACTTGGCAGTACAGGTAAGTAGGAACTTTGCCATGGAACTCACCTCAACTGCCATACCGATTTGCCATTCCGTACCGTCTCTTCGACAAGCACTCCTTAAAGTTTTCTTCCGATAAATATACCCAGGCTAATGCAAAAGGGAATCACTTTCCTATGATGGGAATCTGCCTTGGAAGCCAGCTGATGAGCAATCTTGTCTGCGGGGAAAGGCTGCTTGCTCGCTCCCAGACAAAAGACGTTGCACTGCCACTGATTTTTACTCAAGGTAGGAAACACCTAAAACACATACAGTTAGTATGCGTCATGTCATTTAACGAGATAGAATGCACAAAGTAACTGTGTCTTGGACTTTGTTTCCCAATATGTCTTCATAGATGCTAAGGACAGTAAAATGTTCGGGAATGCCCCTCCAGACATCATTGACACGCTTTCCCAAGAGCCGTGCACATCTCATTCTCACAACTTCTCATTGTCTCTTCAGGTATTTTACTTCCTAGTTTAAATATGCATTTTGATTGTTTGGTTGGTCATGGCAAGAAACAAAAAAACAAACAAAAGCTGTATAAGGAGATATAAGACGAGGTCAGTATTGACAACATGCCTGACATAGTGCTCATGTTGTTAGAGTTACAACAACAACGAACTGCTCCAGAGGTTCTTCAGGGTCCTCACAATCAACACGGACCGAGATGGAGATGTAGTGTCAACCATGGAAGGTCAGCGCGCTTCCCTCTTCTCAATTCATCCCAGTTGTTTCTGTTCCTTTCCTGTTCTTCACGTCACTTGACGATCAAATCTTTGAATGCACGTGACCTTTCTACCGCTGAAACGATAAAGCAGAGTCCCTCACTGGAAAAGGTTCCTTTTGTTTTCACCTCTTTGTAGCTCGTGAGTTCCCTTTCTATTCCACGGTCTGGCACCCTGAGAAGCCCATGTTTGAGTGGACCAAAGCCTACGTGCCCCAGGGCGTCTCAGCCGTGAAGGTCACCCACTACATGGCTCACTTCTTTGTGAGCGAAGGTGAGACGTGACCACTCTCTGTGGATGGTCAAACGTAGTCCAAAGCTGAGTAGACACCTGAACATTTTTGTTCTCTGTCCTTAGCCCGCAAGAATTCCCACTGTTTTAAAGATAAAGAGGAAGAAAGAGCTGCTTTGATCTACAATTACCATCCTGTTTACACTGGGGATACATCTGTGTTTGAGCAGACGTACTTTGTGTGACTAATGTGAGGGAGGTTAGTCAAATGTAGCTCCTTAAAAGACGGGTCGGCTCCACATGTTATTTTTGTGCATAATTTAAAACATATAGCTTGTGTGGAATGTAAGTAACCACAAGTGATTGATGAAAACAGATGTGATGAGAAGGCATGTCAATAATGATAGAAATGGCTCGATTGTGATATAAGTCAGTTTAAAAATCGTGTGTAAAGTTATTATTTGATAGATAATTAAATGAGTTAAACTTGATTTACCACTACTGCTATTGTTTGTTTTAAATCAAGCGCATGAAGCAACATTTCAAACAAAGCCACACTACACTTCTCATCCGATGTGTTGGTTTTCAAACAAAGCCACACTACACTTCTCATCCGATGTGTTGGTTATCTCGTTGACATCTTTGGTCCGCTTGTGTAGTAACAATCCAAAGGATTCCGGGTCCTGGATCACAAGATTCAAAACCAGAGATCTCTGTCTGCTTTTATTGATTCGTCAGTCTCCTCACAACGTCCATTCCTTCACAAGATCTTTTCTAAAATAGCCACACGCATATCTTTTAGCCTTATATTCTAACAGTGTTTGAGAGGCAATACCAATTGGCAATGTTTTAATTGGCATGATACTTTATGCTTGAAATAAATATGTTGGTGTGTTTCTTAGACCTTTTTGTGTGTGTGTGTGTGTGTGTGTGTGTGTGTGTGTGTGTATGTGTTTATTTCCACTGCCACGGCTATGGTCGTCATTCTTGCTGCCTTCTCTGCAGTCTCATGCACTTTTCCTACTTTGGATCTGAGATGCGATTATTGATTTCAGCTGTCCTGGGGCATTTTTAGGAGTGCCGAAGATCGGCCATTGGAGCTCTCACACAACACCGGTGACGTTGTGCCGTTTAGGTCTACCTTATGTTTTTGGCTACACAGCACACATCATCACTACGTTACTGACTTACCAAATGGATTGTTGTATTGTTGTTTTGTTTAGGTGATAATATTTCCTATTCCTTTAAAAGGACTCCTGTGATCATGTTGTCGGGCACAAAGCCACATTCAAT
Organism: Galaxias olidus; assembly: GCA_026901105.3. NCBI lineage: Eukaryota > Metazoa > Chordata > Actinopteri > Galaxiiformes > Galaxiidae > Galaxias > Galaxias olidus. Next base: position 72,123 of record JAPMUY010003700.1, read on the forward strand.
TAGTTTTAGGGATCAACAGATATTGCACATATTTGAGGAGTATTGGCTCAACCATGTGATAACGAATACCACACTACATAAGTGATGTTATTAGTTAAAATGGTAGGATATATGTCATAAATACAGGAAATATACAGTGCTGTGCAAAAGTATTTGCCCCCTTACAGATTTCTTCTGTTTTTGCTTCTTTGTCACACGTACATTTTTCAGATCATCAAACAAATATTTATATCAGACAAAGACAACCTGAGGGAATACAAAATGCAGTTTTAAATGATGATTTCATTTATTATGGGAAAAAAAGCTATTCAAACCAACCTGGCCCTATGTGAAAAAGTAATTGCCACCTAAACCTAATAACTGGTTGTGCCACCCATGGCGGCAACAACTGCAATCAAGCGTTTGCGATAACTGGCAATGAGTCCTTCCAATCGCTGTGGAGGAATTTTGGCCCACTCTTCTTTGCAGAATTGTTTTAATTCAGCCACATTGGAGGGTTTTCGAGCATGAACGGCCTGTTTAAGGTCATGCCACAGCATCTCAATTGGATTTAAGTCCGGACTTTGGCTAGGCCACTCCAACATCTACATTATATATTTTTTTGAGCCATTCAGAGGTGGACTTGCTGGTGTGCTTCGGATCATTGTCCTCCTGCATAACCCGAGTGCGCTTGAGCTTAAAGTCACGAAGCGATGGCCAGACATTCTCCTTCAGGATTTTCTGGTAGAGATCAGAATTCATGGTTCCATCAATTACGGTAAGTCGCCCAGGTTCTGAAGCAGCAAAGCAGCCCCAGACCATCACACTGCCACCACCATGTTTGACTGTCGGTATGATGTTCTTTTCCTGAAATGCTGTGTTAGTTTTACACCAGATGTAATGGGACGCACACCTTCCAAAAAGTTTCACTTTTGTCTCGTCAGTCCACAGAGTATTTTCCCAAGTCTTGGGGATCATCAAGATGTTTTTTGGCAAATGTGAGACACGCCTTTGAGTTCTTTTTGGTCAGCAGTGGTTTTCGCCTTGAAACTCTCCCATGGATACCATGTTTGCCCAGTCTCTTTCTTATTGTTGAATCATGAACACTGACCTTAACTGAGGCAAGTGAGGCCTGCAGTGCTTTAGATGTTGTACTGGGTTCTTTTGTGATCTCCTGGATGAGTCGATGTGCTCTTGGAGTAATTTTGGTAGGCCGGCCACTCCTGGGAAGGTTCACCACTGTTCCATGTATTCTCCATTTGTGGATAATGGCTCTCACTGTGGTTCGCTGGAGTCCCAAAGCCTTAGAAATGGCTTTGTAACCTTTTCCAGACTGATAGATGTCAATGACTTTGTTTCTCATCTGTTCTTGAATTTCTTCAGATCGGGGCTTGATGTGTTGCTTTCTGAGATCTTTTAGCCTACTTCATGTTGTCAGACAGGTTCTATTTAAGTGATTTCTTGATTCTACAGTTCTGACAGTAATCAGGCCTGGTTGTGGCTAGTGAAACTGAACTCAGCTTTCCAAAAAATATGGTTAATCACAGTTGATTCATGATTTAACAAGGGGGGGCAATTACCTTTTCTCACAGGGCCAGGTTGGTTTGGATAGCTTTTTTCCCTTAATAAATGAAATCATCATTCAAAAACAGCTTTTTGTATTGACTCGGGTTATCTTTGTCTGATATTAAAATTTGTTTGACGATCTGAAACATTTAAGTGTGACAAAAAAGCAAAAACAGAAGAAATCTGTAAGGGGGCAAATACTTTTGCACAGCACTGTAAGCTTAATAAAATAACTACACAAAATTTAGTTTTTGAGAAAGACCAGATTTAGTCAGTTAAAATTGCCAATATTAATTGACAAACTTGACCTAATTGTGTCTCCTCTGACCCGTCCTGGAACCTTGTAGTAACTGCAATCGTTTTGCGAAGGGCTCCGTATAAATGCGCTTCCTAACTAAAGTACAATTTTCAGAACCCAAAGCCGGTTAGAGCCTTGAAGCCTGAAGAGGGCGACAAAGGATTGGCCTCGCCTTACAGAAGCCATTGCGCACAGGAAGTATATCGCCGTGCTCGACGAGGTTGTCAAAATAAGCGCACAACGTCTACTTTCATGTCTCCAAGCAGGCCCAAGCGTTGCTGCAGAAAATAACCTGTGTTTCCCCCGCACAAAGTCTTCTCTGTCTTTGCCGTGGCTCCCCACTCCAAAGGAGGTGATTGGCCGTGTTCAGCGCAGCATGTCCGGCGCTGTGTGATTAATCACTGTGCGAAACGTTGGAGCTGCGTGTCCCACAAAGGGGAGAGCGCTGAGGGCGGCCGACAGGGACTCTGAGCAGTGCTTATGCCCGAGGTCAGCATCCGTCGGTAGCTAATGAAAGACTGGAGAAAAGTCATCATTCCTGCACATATGTTTTAGATTAGCGCAGGGAAGTGAGGCATGAACCGCACTGCTACTTCTCTTTTATTCCATTTGGAAGCTTCGGCCTGGACAGGGTTGGAATAGATGAGAGACGAATGGTTTAGATAATTCCTCCTCATGTTCATGAATGACTATGCTAATAGTCGCTTTGATGATTTAATAGAGCTGGGTATATAGGCCTTGGCTTAAAAACTATGATGTGTGCGTGCGTGCGCGTATGTGTGTATTTATGTGCACGTTCCTGCGTGTCAGAGAGCAGAGGAGGCTAGATCAGAGGGTTCATATCGGACGTGACCTGGGCTAAATGTTTTCTGTAAGCATGTGTTCTGCATCTGTGATATCCTGTGAATGGCCACTGAAGAGGGTTGACCTGTCCTCCCACCCGGCAACACAGTGCCTTTAGTCCTGAGGATTCCCATGGACGCAGGGGCCCCTGTAAGAGACTCGGACTCTGAAGTCTGAAGTGGCGGCAGCACACGCTGAACTTTCCCTCACTCCCGTTTCCCCCCCAGAGTACATCTGTTCCTCAACGTGCCGCTTTAGTCTGGCAACATGTTTCCTCTGTCTTTTTGGACGACAGTCAGCGCTCCCCCCTCCATAACTCCGTTGTCACTCCGAATGGGAGGGATCTCTCCGATGAGCCTTTCTGCCCGAAGAGTCGGGGGAATCTGGAGCTGGTTTGGGCCACAACTGAATGTTAAGTGGAGGGTATTACGGCTCCGTATGGGGCACAGGAAACACGGATGTGAGGCTAAGTGCGTTTGGGCTGCGTGTTAAATGGAAATGTCACAGTGATAAAGGGCGCACCTCCGCACCAGGAGTGTGTGAACGCGGTGTGTGTGTGTGTGTGTGTGTGAGTATCAGTGAATGGGAGGAAGTGTACTCGGGGGCACACACTGTAAATCCCCCTGCTCATCATGAGCAGCAGACGGCTTGTTCAGAAAAGAAAACTGACCCGCCGGCTTTCCATTGACAAAAACACACGTACACACACACACATACACACACACACACACACAGAGCGAGAGAGAGGTCCTATTCCCAGTCACATTGCAGTTTCCAAGGATTACGTTTTAATACTTCTCCCACAATGTAAAGTCACGGTCGGAGATCTAGCAGATAAAAAGTCGGGCCAGAGTAAATTTCGACACCCATTACAAGGCATATAAACCTCACGCTGAATTAAATCAAACAGCTTCCAGAGCCCTCCGGGCTCGTGCGGCTGGCCACCCCCCTCCTGGGAGGCGCCGCCAGAGGGGTGAGACAGCGGGCCGCGGGCCGCGTTGCAGCACAATGGGCCCTGTGAAGGCCGCCCCGGCGAGAGCCTGAGACACGTGAAATCACCCCGGGGCAAGGAGGTGAACGGTCAGCCGGGATGCGGGAGCCCGATAGAGTTTACCTCCACGTTATGCGGCATGAATGAAGCCTTGAAGGTATCGGTTTCTACTCCATAAACAAAGAGGGAATCAGAAGCATGGTTCAGCCCGAGTTGAACATGTGGGACCAGTCACACACACACACACACACACACACACATGAACAGACACATGCTCATAGTGTGCCCAGCCCCATTTCCTCACAGCCAGGCTTCTACTGTATACATTATATTTAGCATTCGCTTCAAACCTCGTGCTACGTGTTAATGTCTTGGCAGCCCTCACCCTTTGGCCGGTAATACAAAACTATCAAAACACCATCTCCCCTCCCTCAGTACAGTAGCAGTCGAAATAGTGTTTGACGTTTCTTTTCCCCGCGCGGATGAGGGAGGACTGAATGAGCCCCCAGCAGCTTTTTAAAAAGAACCCAGTCCAGTCAGGCCCGATGACCCGTGAAGGCGCCCGCTGCTGGCTTGTCTCTGGGACTTTTGACGGCCACTGTTGGCCGCTGGCTCTCGTCGGGACTCTCGCCGCGGAGGGTCGTCGGCGGCGTGTGTGGCCGCCAGACGAGCGCCAGGCCGCCGGGTAGCCCGGTGGAACGAGCACGGGGTCCAAAGCAGCAGCGCCCGCGTGCTCCGCGCCAGCCGGGACCATCTGTCTCTCTGTCCCCGCTCCTCGTTCGCGCTCCGACCGTCTCCGTCCTTCTGTCCCTCCTTTTTTGACCTTGACTGTCTCTCCCCCGGCGTCTGTCTGGCACGCGCACGTTTTTTGGTTTTTCAGCCGGCCTGCACCACGTGCGTACACACACACACACACACACACACACACCTTCTCTCCCTCTCTCCTTAGCCTGCGGCGTGTGGTTTTGGCTGGGCAAGGGATAAGAGAAGTGTGTCAGGCTGTGGTGCTGAACAAACACGTCTTTCATTTTGCCCTTTCTTCTCTCCTCCTTTGACTCTTCCCTCTTCTTTTGCTCCGCCGTGCACCACTCCCCCCTCGCCTCTTCTCTCCTCTCCTCACCTCTCCTCTCCTCCCCTCCCCTCCCCTCCCCTCTCCATATGCCTGGATTAGGATTGGCACTATTTTCTATATATAAATATGCTAATATCTATGTGTGGAGAGAGGGAGAGAGGGAGGGAGGGAGGGGGGGGAGGCTAGCGTCTAGTGGAGATATGGACGACGAGGAGTAAGAAAACGTCATCTTCCCATTGGGTCTCCGTGAAAAGCTCTTTCCACTCTGCTCCTCTTTTGTCCGTCAGAGGCACACTCTGGAGGGAAAGTGGTCTCCACCACCTTCTCTGTTTTCATTTATCTTCCACTCACTCGCTCTGCCCTCTGTGTGGACACACACACACACACACACACACACACACACACACACACACACACACACACACACACACACACACACACACACACACACACACACATGCAAAGTATGCACACAGAGTCTGCTTTGATTCCTGATTGCCTCGGTTTCTGTGGTGACCAGCTCAGGTTACTGTTTACGATCTGTGCCAAGCCAAATAGTATGTCTGTATGTGTGTGTCTGAGTGTGTGTGAGAGAGAGAGAGATGGTTCCTGTGCCAGTAGCAGGAATAGCACAGTTACAGCTTCTATTATTAGCCCTGTGCTCCACAGCCCTGATTTCTCTCTCTCTCTCGCTCCCTCCTGTCGTCTGCTTGACACCATTGTTTCGGTATCTTTTAAAGCGCCACTATCACAAGCACGTGGAATAAAGATAGCCTGGATTGCGGCAGGTTTTTTTATAGCTCCCGCTGCCAGATACAGTAAAGACAGTTGGCCTGTCGAGAGCCGGGACGCTGTTGACAATGGCACACAGAGCCCTTTCTACGACACGCTTATCCTCTCATTGTCTATTCACACACACACACACATCTAGGCGTGTTTGCTCTTCAAGGGCCAAATCCTGGCTATGATGCCCTCACACCTCAATTGAACCATTCACCGTTGCACACACACACACACACACACACACACACACACACACACAGACACACACAGACACGCTCACGCTTGCTTGGTCCAATCCCACGACCCCCCAACTGACTATCAGCCACATGGAGTGTCTCCCATTACAGATAAGAGCAGTAGTGATATTGGCATGGTCTCCATGGAGCAGCACTGTCTTGACCTTACAGACCAGCCGCCATTTGACTGGCCAGATGGCCAAAGCCCAGAGATGGAGGAGCACAGAGAATAATGGAGGCAGAAATGGCTTAAGGGGGAAAAGAGATCCACGTTGAAAAGAGAGTTAATTTTTTGGGATGGTCTGAGACGGACTCCATTTCCCAAATCACTCCGCTCAGCTCAACTGGCACATTGCAGTTATTTCCTAAAGCTATCATTAGCATAAGTTTTATACTGAATATATATATATATATATATATATATATATATATATGTATATATATATACATATATATATACACACTTATATATAGCTATTATTTAATCATTTTATTATTAATTGAATTGAATTGTTACAACCTCTTGGCGAGAGGTGGCGGGGTCATTTGGTCAGGATTGTGCTGATCATCTGTGTGAAGGGACTTTTGTGTGAACGTAATGGTGCTGAAGAAAGCGTCCAAACAAGCAAATGCTGGAGGACTGCCTGGGTGGACGCACTGTATCATAGAGGGAGCACTCAGGAATCGACCCGTCAATCTGTCAGCAGCCTGCGGCTAGTGAGAGTGTGTGTGTGTGCGCTTGTGTGTGTGTACCAGTGACTCCGCTAGTCAGAGAGAGAGAGAGAGAGAGAGAGTGTGATTATGTTTGTGTGTATGTGTGTGTGTGTGAGAGAGAGAGAAAGAGAGAGTGTGTGTATGTGTGTGGTAATCTGCATGTTTATTTGGATGTAATTCTTACAGTGGAGAAACCACCGTGTCCAGGCCGTGCTGTTGTTCCTCTGGAGACCGTTCCCCGGTGGTCACAATCAGACAGGGGAAGTGGTGTGCAGCCACCGCTCTCCCTTGTGTTTAACATCTGACCCGAAACCAGCCGCATGTTAGTTTAGGAATGTTGTACTTCTGTCCCCGGAGTTCCAGCGCTGACCTGGGACAAGAGGACTGTGAGTTTAGGAATGCTGCAGATTGCTCCCAAGTGGAGGAGGGCTGCCCTAAGACAGGGGAGGCTCGGCGAGGTTCTGACTGTCAAAGAAGTCGACTCCACGGAGCTGCCTTGGTAGCCCTAATGGAAACGTCCCCCGTTAGTGTCCAGGGCGCGCTCGTCCAAACGCCGTTGTGTTTTACGACCGCGAGCAGCGGGGCCTACTGTGTTTTACACGGGGATTTCAAAACGTGTAAATATGATCTCGTTGGAAACATTCTTAGCCTAGGACCCCAGGTCTTTCGCTCACGCACACACGCACACACGCACACACACACACACAATGAGGATGTGAGCTGTTAGCCACGGCTTCCCTTCGTCACACACTGGCCTTGATTTAGGCTGAGAATTTATGGGAAATAGTAGCGAGAATATAGCTTCGGAGAATCCAAGCGGGGGTTGTATTTCCTTTTCCTGTTGCACTACCAGGCTTTTATTGTTCCTCCAGAAGGCTTTTTAAATCTCCTCACCGCTGGCGTTGTCGCTCACGAGGTCGCTGGGCCTACGAGCCCCGTGCCGGCTGATAATGGGCTGAAAACATCAGGCTGCGAACGCGGACGCCCCGCTGGGTGGTCACCGTTACGGACGGGGGTTTTAAGCCCAAACAGAGCGCCGAAAGGTTCTTGGGACCGGGCCAGAAACAGTCCTCAGAGGGACAAAGAACTCGTAGGATGGGGAAGATATGAAAAGTCTGGATGGGGGTGAGAGAGGACCAGAAAGATGCAGCTGTGTTTGGGTGTGTGGAATATTGGAATACTGTCGAATTAAGCAGTAGCATTCATGGAAAAGGGATTATGTTTATGTTCACATTGAGAGGCAAGGAAGTGCTGCAACCGCATTTGAAGGTGTAAGTATTGAGAGATTTCCAGAAATATGTGCTTGTGACTGTTGTTCAATTCCCCCTCAATAGATCAAAGATCACCTGTTCTTTCATGCAACGTTCTTGAACTGTGTGGTCGGCTTAATCATTGTTGATTGCCTTGTCGCTCATCTAACCCTCAAATCTCATCCCCTTTCCTACAGCTCAAACCCCCCCCCCCCCCTCACACACACCCCAAAATACCACGGCTCCACCAGGCCACCCCCTGGGGGATCAAAGTTCACCTGGTTCCGATCTGACTCCCGCCTGACCTTTTCCAGATCTGATTGACCAGCGACAAAGGAGACTCAGTGGCCATCGAAGGGAAGGGGGGCTGGGGGGGGGGGTGGTCAGCCGGGGGAAAGGTTTCCGGGTCAGAGGTCGCCGGAGACGCCACATGCTCGCTCGTCTGTCGCACACGGGGCCTGGCGCTCCGGGTCCTGGGGAGGGGGCTGACACCGGAGAGCGTTGAGGGCGGCGCGGGCGCTCATTACCGCACGCCGGCCCTCCTACAGCCGAGGCATTAGGACCCCCCCCCCAATCGCATTAGGACCCCCATCGCAGGCCACGACCGACGTATGGCGACCGGGTTCGGTTTCACGCTCCGCTAAAGAAGCGCGGCCTTTACGGGCCGTCGTACAGCTTATTTTCCCGTTTATTTATTTTTTTGGGTTTTGTTTTTCGAGCGTGGTCGAGTAGTTTTGTAAGGAGCAGACCTTTGGATTTGGGCACGTCTTTGTGGGGAGTGTCAGGGTCTAAATGCCAGTGTGGTGGTGTCCGACCTTTACCTCCGTCCAAAGTCCCCCGAGGGAAGAGATGACCACCGTAGATGGCAGGATTATCCTTTGTTGTTCACAAACTCTGCTTCTCGGCACATACCCCTGTTCCTTTGTCTCTCTCTAAAACACACACACCTACACACAGACAGACACACAACAGACTCACGTTAAAACCTGTGAACACACACAAACACACACACACACACACAAATAATACTATTCCTGAAAAACAGCAATAAATGTGCGCAAGCGTACACACACACACACACACACACACACACACACACACACACACACACACACACACACACACACACACAGGGTGGAGGTGACCCTGTCCAGACGGTCTAGGGTTTAGTTCCATAGGCCCATGCAGCTCCTGTGGTGGTATTGCTGAGGAGCTGTAATGTGAGCCTTCTCACTGTCCTGGATCAATGCACTCGCCTCTAGCTGTGTCCCTGGGGTCCCCTCTCTACCAAACAATGCCCCTCTCTCCCTTTCTCTCTCCCTCCCTCTCTTTCTCTCTCTCTCTCTCTCTCTCTCTCTCTCTCTCTCTCTCTCTCTCTCTCTCTCTCTCTCTCTCTCTTTTTGTCTCCAGACTACTACTTTTATACCCCATCTCCTCCACCCTTCTGGCCATCTCATTCTTTCCCCTCGTAGTGCTGTTATTCTCCTAGGCCCGTATTATCCCCCCATCTCAGCCCCCCCCCCCCCCCCCGCTTCTCTTCCTAACCCTCCCCTCACCCCTCTCTTCCCCAGAATATCGATCCGTCCTGGAAGCGCCCCCGTCCGACTCTCCGGCTCCCTGGGAAGAGGAGGGGAGGAGGGGAGGGGGGGAGGGGGGGGGGGGGGGCTGAGATGGGGGAGCCACGAGATGAGAGTGGCCAGTCCTACTTTTCTAACTAGTGTGTGTGTGCGTGTGTGCGTGTGTGTGTGTGTGTGTGTGTGTGTGTGTTTTGAAAAGACAAAGAGCAATGGAGTGAGGGGAAGACCAAGTCTGCCAGAGAGACGATGGTAAAGATGATGTGTGTGCATATGCGTTGGCTGTGTGGGTGTGTGTGCGCTGGTCTGAGAGAGGGAGAGGGAGAGGGTGATGGGAAGAGTCTGCAGAAAAAAAGCCTGTGTGTGTGTGTGTGTGTGTGTGTGTGTGTGTGTGTGTGTGTGTGTGTGTGTGTGTGTGTGTGTGCGCGTGCGGGCCGCCGGCCTCTCTCTTCATTACCACTCGGGGAGCACTTTGGCCCCGTGCAGCCATGACTGTGACCCCGTGCTCGGCTCCAGTATAAAAACGGAGGGAAGAATTCCAGCGAGGATGTTTTTCCTGTAAACCTCCTCCTCGGGGTGAGAGTCATCAATCCGCCCCTGGCAACGGTCCGGCCGGAAGCGCGGATCACGGCCAGTCCAAACAGCGCCGTGTTTGGTTTCCACCGCAGAACACGCTTGGACGCCAGTGGCAAGACTCCACGCTCTGAGTTTGTGTGTGTGTGTGTGTGTGTGTGTGTGTGTGTGTCAGCTCGCAAGTGTACGTGAGCACAGATATATACAGCGTGTGTGTGTGTGTGTGTGTGTCTGGGCCCGTGTCGGTGTGCGAGGGCCACACAAGAATAGTCCACCCCTTGTATCCACTCCTCGTTTGCAGTGGAGCTAAGAAAACAGACGGAGGCCCGCGCGCGCCGAGCTGGAGTCACGTCCTCACGACGGCCTCGCCGCGGCCACACGGTTCGCCGGCGGAACGAGAAGCCCGGACCCCTTCGGCGGCGGCGGTCAGCCACGCTCTTCCACAGAAGGAGTGAAGGGAAAAAAAGAACCGAAAAAACCCCCCCCTCTCTCCGTCTGTCAGGTTCTGTTTGCGCGGCGCCGCCCCCTTCTCTCTCCGTCGACACAGGCCATTAATCATCACCTGCGTCGTGCCACAGCCCGGCCGTTTGATCGCGGCGGTTTGATCTTGACGATCTGACAGCTTTCTAACCCCGGCATGGCGAGGCTGGTGGGAGGAGGGGTGGGGTGGGGTGGGGGGGGGGGGGGGGGGTGGGGGGAGGGGGGCGGGTAAGGTGTTAGAGCTGTGGGCCACGGGGTGCAGGCTAGCGAAGGCACATCACAGGAGCCCTAATTGGCCCAGAGTGAGCGCTTAGTGGATCAGGAGCGCCGCGCTCCCTTTGTCCTCCCGTGGAGGGGGAGTGGGGGAGACGGGACCGGGGGGGAGACGGGACTGACTGAACGGTGTGTGTCAGGCGCCTGGACCCCCGCCAGTAGCCGGGGATATTTTTAATTTCACATCCCGCCGACATCAGGCCTCAGGAATGAGCGCCCCTCTCTCTCTCTCTCTCTCTCTCTCTCTCTCTCTCTCTCTCTCTCTCTCTCTCTCTCTCTCTCTCTCTCTCTCTCTCTCTCTCTCTCTCTCCTCCTTCTCTTCCTCCGCCCGCGATCTCCCGCACTTCTCACCGTTCTCTCACTCACTCCATCTCTCTCGCCCGGCTCTGTTTCCCATTATCTTTATTTGAAATGCAGATCTGTATTGACTCATCAGAAACATATGGTAGCCGACACATGTGCGTGTGCACATACAGTACGCACACACACACACACACACAAACACACACACACTGAATTTCTGAAAGCTGATCCGTGGGTTCACTGTAAAATAGGCCCAATGTGCGTTACCGGGAGCGTTCCGGAAATACCTGGAAGTAGAGCCGGGATGCATGTTGTTTTATCCCGCTCGGCAAGGTCGCCGGAGTTCAGCCTTTCTTCACAGGGCCGCCGCTCTGATTGATCTGGATCGGAACCAAAGAGACGTTCTGCCCTCGGCGAGCGCCCCTTCTCATGCCAACGGACGCACCAATAAGTCGGCCCCTGTTCAGGAGCCGGGGGGGGGGGGGGGGGGGGGGGGCTTGGCTCTCTTGATCACACACAGACGCTGCTGCTGCTCCGGCTTCCTGGCTAGCCCCCCCCCCCCCCCCCCCCCCCCCCGACTCTGCGAGCCGTTGGGCTGCGTCGGCGTCACTCGACCGTTGGCTCTGGACTCTGGACAAAGCCGCGGGGCCGCGGTGTGAACACGCTCCGCCTCCCTCCCGCACCGGACCTCTGCACGGCCGCTTTCGGCTCGTGTAACAGGAAGCGCCGCTCCCCTTAATGGTGCCCCTGGGGGGGGGGGGGGGGGGGGGGGAAGAGTTCTAGGAACCTTTAATGGTGTTGCTCATACATAAACATCACAACTCAACACCAAACGTCTCGTTCAGTCGTCCGACATGCCCGGGAGGCGGGCCTGCGGGGTGGAGGCTCGGTGTGAATGGTGGGTCTTTTTTTGGGGGGAAATATGATCACGGAAGCACTAATCTGGCACGCTGCTGACAAGGGGGGGCGCCGTCGCAGGAGCGACGCTGGGAACGTTCGGAGGATCAAACGGCTCACGTTTTCCTGGAACCGCCATCGCCAAGGTTACCAGGAGGTGAGCCACATGCAGGGTTCACTGCCCAGACCCTCTGTGTGTGTGTGTGTGTGTGTGTGTGCCCCCCACCCACTGTCTTCTCATAAGCAGTCCACCTGAGGAGAGGCTGTTTCCGTTGTCACAGTAAATTCCAAAGCGGCTCCCACGGTGTCGGCCCAGCCAGCGGGGGTTTGCTCTGCGGGGTGGTCGCCGTCGAGGAGGACCCCCCCCCCCCCCCCCCCTTCCCCTCGCCCCGGGGTCTGCCCCCTGCCCTGCCTGTGGAGAATAAAAAGGCCCTCTGTCCTCGGGGCTCCGCGTAGATCAGTGATAGGCTGCGAGGAGACGAGCTGGAGTATCAGCTAACGGCCGAGGCATTCGGGGGGCCTCTGCCTTTAAATGGTCTCTGCATGTACAAAGGTCCTGGGGGGGGGGCAGGGGGGGCGGGGGGTTATTGCAAGTCCGACCGACAATTACGTAAAGCGGCCAATAAAAACCCCCTCCACGTTTAGCCGGTCCGTGTTTTCATGTTTTTTTTCTGTCTGCTACGTTTGAACTCGGACAACGTTTGAGAGATGTTCCGGAACGCGGCCGCACGGCGTTTGACCCGGAGTGACGCGTGTCGAGCTCGCCGTTAGCTCCGGCCGCGGGGAGATCAGCCAATTAGCACAGGGGCCGGGACGCGTTAATTGGAGGTCTCGCGAGTGGCCGGCCGCTCTGAGCACGCTGGGCGGGGAAACTGGGGAGCGCGGAACGCACGCATGGGATCCGCTCAGATTTCCTCTGTGCGCAGGCGGGGACTGCGCGCGCGCGCGTGTTGGCTGAGCTGGGGGGGACAGGGGGCCGTTATCTAATGTGTGTTTACGCCGCCCCTCGCTCCCCGGGACGTAACAAAGAGGAGGAGGAGGTAGAGAGAGAGAGAGAGAGAGAGAGAGAGGAGAGAGATCCATAGTACGACTCCCCTGCTTCTCTTTGTCTTTGTCCCTGCATCTCTCCCATCCAGTCTGGTCTGCCTCCCCCCTCCCTCCCTCCCTCCTTCCTTCGTATATTTTTTTTTCCCCCCCTCCTGCTTCATCACCCCCCCCCCCCCCCCACACACACACACACCCCTCCTCCCATCCTTTCCTTCTTTCATTCCTCCCTTCTTACCTTCACCCCCCCTCCTTCTCTCTCTCTGTCAGTCCCCCTCCATACCTCTCTCCATCTCTTTGTCCTCTGTCTAAGTCCCGGTCTAATGCTATGGGGGATGATGTCATCGCGGGAGGGCTGCGGTCATTACTGTAATGGCCCGGTCTGCTCTGCCTGATCAATGCTGCCCTGGTCTGTATGTATGTATGGGATTATCTCCTCCTCCCTCCCTCTTTGTCTGTCCTGAGGTCCACCCGTTCACTTACCTACCCCCTCTCCCTCCCCCCCCCCCCCTCTCTCTCTCTCTCTTGCTTTATGTCTTTGACTCTCTCCCGTGTCTTTGTCTCTACCTTGTTTGGTTTCTTTGTGTGTTTGTCTTTGTTTCTTTGTGGCATGCTCACTCCACTCCCTCTAATCTGCCACCCCCTCCCTCCTACACAAACTCAACAACCTCTCTCTCTCTCTCTCTCTCTCTCTCTCTCTCTCTCTCTCTCTCTCTCTCTCTCTCTCTCTCTCTCTCTCTGTCTCTCTCTCTCTCTCTCTCTCTCTCTCTCTCTCTATCTCTCTCTCTCTCTCTCTCTCTCTCTCTCTCTCTCTCTCTCTCTCTCCCTATCTCTCTCCCTATCTCTCTCCCTCCTTCTCACTCTCCTCTCTCTCTCTCTCTCTCTCTCTCTCTCTCTCTCTCTCTCTCTCTCTCTCCCTCCCTCCCTCCCTCTCCCCCCGTCCCTCTGAGGGTGGTCCGCTGAGACGGCTATACCCTCCATCCACAGTGAGTGATGTACAGCCTGGTCTGCCTGTACCGTATAGGAGCAGGACCATCTAGCAGCTCTCCTCCACCTTGACCCCTCAGGGAGATGTGAGCTATTGTCTCGGTGTAGCTCGGAGACGGGGCGCCATTGTGTGTGTGTGTGTGTGTGTGTGTGTGTGTGTGTGTGCCCGAGCTGAGGGAAAAGGTCAGTACTTATATGAGTGCGCTGTCATGTGTGTGTGTGTGTGTGTGTGTGTGTGTGTGTGCGCTTGTGTGTGTGTGTGTGTGTGTGTGTGTGTTCACTTGCAATGTCTCATGCCGGAATGGAAGATCAAAGCGCGAAGAGACAAGAGTCCGCTCTAAAACCCACTCCGCTGCATTTGATCGGGGGGAATGTTTAGAGCAGGAACATGTCTTAATGGGGCCTGAAGTTGTTTGAGTGTAACGGCGGTCCATAATAGACACAGTTGGTGGGGAGGGAAGTGCTTCGCCCCTCGGACGTTCCCCATCAGTCTTGCACGAAGCGTCGGTGGCGTGTTGACGTTACCCGACGGGGATGCCAGACATTCCTGGGCGTGTGTGCTTTTTCGAGGGGTCCTCCTGAGTGCTCGGCGGTGCACGGAGCGGACGGATGTTCTGAGCGTCATTATTCATGTGACGGCGAAAAGGAGCGTACGGGAGGAGCGAGGGAGCGGAAAATCAAAAGAAAAGGAGATGTTTTCAAGTGACGGGCCCACGTTTGGACCAAGCGGGGGCCTTCAGCCTTCGACGGGGCCAACGAGAGATGATAGGTGCCGACAATGCGCCCCTCTTGAAAAGCCCCTCTCCAGTGTCCCTCCACCACCGCTGGCCCCCTCACAGCTGCCTGGGGCCCCTTCCTGGGAACCACCGTCCGGGACCTCCATGTCAACTCCCCGCAGGCCTCCGCTCTCCCCCTCCGAACAGAGAGCTGTCACCCTGGGCAGCCTCACGCGGCCGACCCCTCGCTGCTGGGCCTCCGAGACGGGGCGCCACGGGGAGAAACTGTACGGCTCCATTCACATGTGCGCCGTGGAGAATGGGCTTGATATGAAGGCAATGTGACAACGGCAAATGACCACCAGCGACGTGGGGGATGGGGGGGGGGGGTTATGTGTATATCAAACGGCGGCCTGCACAATGGCTGGTGCAGAGCGTCTGTCCGCCCGCATTAGCAACCTCTCCCTGTTCCCTCCTCCTCCTCCTCCTCCTCCTCCCTCTTCCCTCCCTCCGTCTTCCCGTTACCCTGTCGTCGGTCCCCGTCCATGTTGGCTGCCCGTGACCCGACGCTCTCCCGGCCGCTTAAACCCGTTATCGATCCCGCCCGTTTGGTTGGAACTTATTCCCGCCCGACGTTTGATGACAGCTCGTCTGGACAATGGGGGGGGGCGCGTCCTCCCTTACCCCACGCTGACTAATGTTTGTCTGCTATTGACCGCGGGGGCGAACTCAAACCCGTTCCATAACGTTTACAGCGGCCGGTCTAATTGGCTTTTCCGCGCACGCTGGGAGTTAAACCAGACACGCCGTCTGCTGCTGCCGCCCAATCAATTCATCTCCCCCCGGTGATCAATAGTTTGGCCTACCAGGAGCGTTGCCAAAATGTCGGCCCGCGTCCCGCAGGCATCGATCAGGCGCTGACCCACTTGGCTGGCAGCAGAGGGGGCCGACCGCTGGGTGGTCGCCGCGACCACGGGCCGGGCGCCCGGGTTATGTAACCGCATCGATGGCGTTTTGATTGGAGGCCGACAGGGGCCACGTGATCCCCGCGGAGGCATTCGCGAACGGCCCGCTTCCTGGCCGACCCCCCCCCCCCCCCTCAACACAACAGATAGCCAAATTACCGCTAACAATCTGCAGCCTCGGTCCCGTGAACCGCAAGGACAATGTCATTGTTTGGCCCCCTCCCTCTCCTTCCTTACCCCCCCCACGCCAAATTATAAATATCCCACAGGGCTATAAGGAGCCTGTCTGACTCAATTTGAAATGTTACAAGCCTCTCAACAGCCATCAAGGTTGGCTTTGAAAAGAAACAATGTTTCCCCCCCCCCCTTTTTTTTTTGTCCGCTCGCCCTCCCTTGTAGTTCCTTGAAGACGCTGTTTGCTAATTGACGGTGCTCTGTTGTTCCTCGCTCACTCCGTTTTCCCAGGGCCCTGACGGGCCGGCGGTCGATTGGACGGACAGCGTTCCTGGGCAGGAGCCCACACAAATAAACACGGAGGGGCGCTGACACCTGTGGGAGAGGCAACGAGGTGGGAGCGCCTCAGCGTGCGGGACGGACATGGCGGCCTAACAGACCACCCACCGTCCGCGTACCGGACGCGGACACCGGCGGGAAAAAAGGCTGTGGGGTCGTTTAAATAGCGTCACCCTACGCTACCGTATGTCAGGCATGCGGGCCGGACATATTTTCTTACAACACAGGAGGATTTGTGGAGATAAGGGGATGTGCCTCTCTGCAAAGAGGAACAGGGAAAAGCACGGGGGGAAATGTGTGGCTTGTGTTTTGGGTGCTCACAGTGCGAGCGCGGTGTGTGTCTCTGGCTCGGTCAGCCTCCCGAAGGTCACCTCCGCAGTGATATACTGCATGTCGTGTGCTATCAGGTGTCGGTGCGCGCGCGCGCGTGTGTGTGTGTGTGTGTGTGAGAGCGCATGTGTTGAGAAGGAGAGAAATAGAGAGAGAGATAGAAAGAGAGACAGAGCAATAGAGGGAGAGAGAGAAAAAAAAGAGAGCGAGAGGGAGAGAACTACATGTGACCCATGTTTCATGTGACTCTAGCGTGTGTGTGTGTGTGTGTGTGTGTGCCTGTTGTGTAACATGGAGCTCTGTCGTCTGAACAGCACCTACTCCAGCAGTTGTCCCTCACAAATACCCCCCACCCCCACCCCCGCACTCGTTCATCTCCTCCCACCTTCTCCATCCCTTCTTCTTGCCCTATTCCTATGGATATGAAGTGGTAAGCCATCAGGGGGAAGGAGAGAGAGAGCGAGTGGCCCCGGTTCTTCCCTATTCCCTATTCCCTTTTCCGAGACAACTTTTAATTTGACATGAGAGTCGGCCTCACGCTCTGCTCGTCTCTCCCTCTCTCTCTCTCTCTCTCTCTCTCTTTCTCTCTCTCTCTCTCTCTCTCTCTGCCCGTGTCTTCACACGCAATGGAATGCTCCCCCTTTGAACTCATTCAAAGTCGGTCTCGGCAAACAATACAAATTTGAATGCATTTGCCTCGCAGTTGAGACGATTTGCATATCCTTTTGAGCACGGGGATGTTCTCATCGTCGCTCATCGATTAACATCTCTGGGAGGTGGGGGGGGGGGGCATGATTTAAGCCGTTTATCTGGGGAAGCCCCCCCCCCCCCCCCCCCCCGGACCCCCCATGTGCCTTGGGACGTCTCCATTTGTCTTAGCGATGACTACCGCCGTGCACAGAGAAGAAGAAGGGACAAGCCGGCGACATGCTCAGACAAAGGAGCCGGGGAAAGGCAGAGCGAGCCGCATAGGAGCGGGAAGCCCGGGACAGAATGCACTGAAGCACTATCCTCGTAAAACCTACAGTCGTCCTCGTTGACCCCTCTCCACCCCTCCCTCTCTCCATACCTCTCTCTCCCTCCCTCCCTCCCTCCCCCGTCTTGCATAATAGGCTGCGAGCGCGAGTAGCAGTAGTGATGAGCTCACGGCGCACAGCCCCGCCCCGCCCAGCCCGCGCCCGGCTCAGCCTCTCAGCCCCTCAGCCCGTTGCTGAAAAGCAGCCAGGATTTCATCATCCTCTGCCGCGCTCGCTTCTCCCCTTGTTGACCGCGCTCCTCGCGGGCAGTACCGCCGGCCGCCTGCGGGTGGCAGCGGAGGCCTGCCGCGTGGCAGCCAGACACAATGTCCTCGGTGACACGGCGCGCGCGTGTGTGTCTCACGGCGGAACACAGACTGCCTCCGAGCTGCGACGCTGACTGGCTATTCCCGCCACAAACGGGCTGGCACTGGCTAACACCATCCGACGGAAAGAGAGAGAGGGAGGGAGGGAGGGAAGGCGGGAGGGAGAGAGGAAGAGGAAGGAGAAAGAGACTGCGGAAAAAAAAGGGACAAAGAAAAAGAGCGAGGGAGGGAGAGTGTAACGCAGAAGGGAAGGGGAATGTATAGAAGGGTGAAGAGAAGGGAGTGAGAGACAAAGGGGAGCCGTGGTACGGGGAGGAGGAGAGATAGAACGAGAGAAAGAAAGAGCTTGGGGAGGAAGGGGGCCGGGAAGAAAAAACAGGGCAGAGGACGGCAAGATAGATGCAGCCAGCTGAATCTATAGGTGTACAGCCGCAACAGAACCGTGTGTGTGTGTGTGTGTGTGTGTGTGTGTGCGTGTGTGTGTGCGTGTGAGTGTGTGCAGCAGATTCATCCGCAATGCAGAGCCCATCAATCTACCAATCTGATAACAGCTGGCCAGGCTCGGACTACAGAAGGGCCAGTGTGCGTACAAGCGTGTGTGTGTGTGTGTGTGTGTGTGTGTGTGTGTGTGTGTGTGTGTGTGTGTGTGTGTGTTGGAGGGGATCAGAGGGGGAGCCAGGCGTAGGACTGGGGTTAGAATGGTGGCAGTGTGCTCCGGTAATGGGCGTTAAGGGGGCACAAGTGGTAAGTGTGAGGAGGGAGGAGAAGGGGCTCTTAAGACAGCACCTGTCGCGTGCTGGCCCAGGGGGGGCTTTCCTGCTGGGTCTGTG
Source organism: Galaxias olidus (assembly GCA_026901105.3). Taxonomy (NCBI): domain Eukaryota; kingdom Metazoa; phylum Chordata; class Actinopteri; order Galaxiiformes; family Galaxiidae; genus Galaxias; species Galaxias olidus. Next base: position 90,682 of record JAPMUY010003700.1, read on the forward strand.
GTGTAGGAGGGAGGGAGGGAGGGAGAGAGGGAGGGAGGGAGACAGGGAGGGCGCTGGAATGTGGCATAGTCTCCAGGGACTATAACCCCCCTCACCCCCTCCAATGATCTATGGATCTCGTTCGTGTAACATTAAGACCGCCGCGCGTGCACGTTTGACGATGCACACCGGAGACAGGCGAAGCCTCACACACACACACTCTCTCACACACACACACACACACACACACACTCACTCACGCACACACACGCTGCAGTACAGTAAGGTGTGGGAGGTGCGGACCAGGGCTGCTGGCGGCAGGCCAGCGGTGGATTAAGTCACTTCCCTGTTGCTCTCCACTTCAATGGAAGGAAATCAAGAGGACCCCCGTGCGCCGGGGCTCTGCTCCACTTCCTGTCTCACTGACCCCCCCACCCCCCTCCCCCCAACCCCCAGCTGTAGGGGAGATCTCCCCATTCCCCGGACGTCCTATACGGGCCATCCTCCTCCCAGACAATGGACTCCGCCGTTTGAGGAAGAGAGTGGTGTCAACACGGACACATTTCCATTTTTCCTTTTTCCTCCGGTTCCATTCCCACGTGACCCGAGTCTCTGTGGCGTGTGTCTCCGCGCCCTTTGATTGTCGTTCACCGAGATAGCCTTAGCCCCCCCCGCCCCAAACGATGGCTAGGCCATTGTATTTCAGATTAGTGCTGCGAGGCCATTAAAGATGGTCCCTAAGATGGTCCCTGTAAAGGCTTAGAGTGAGCTGTCTCTCCGGCCTGACCTCCCGCCTTGACCTTTGACATTTCAGCGTGTAGGCCCTAAAGGGAGCGGCATGCAGGGATACGCTGAACAGGCAGAACTCTGGAGAGCCCCACGGGGTCAATGTCTTTATGGGCGAGAGAGAGAGAGAGAGAGAGAGAGAGAGAGAGAGAGAGAGAGAGAGAGAGAGAGAGAGAGAGAGAGAGAGAGAGAGAGAGAGAGAGAGAGAGAGAGAGAGGGGGAGGAGCAAGGGAAGAGACGGGCCGGAGGGATAAATTATGGAGGTGTTTTTATTACCCTGCCGACAGACAGCTTCCGTCTTTATTGGCTACGGACTGACAGACCGACAGGTCGGGCACAACGACACGTAGGAAACCACAGGCACACACACACACACACACACACGACACAACACACTACCCTACTTTCCCATTGTTCAGGCCGCGGTGAAGCGGCAGGGCGAGATCCCACAAGCAATTATGGAATTTAATTACAATTCCCTCCGGGAGAGCGGCGGTGGCAGTGCGCTTCCCGGTTTTCTGTGTCACCCGACGGCTAGCGACAGGGAAGGAGGAGGGGGAGACACTCGTCCACGTCGGCGACGGACGGAGGCGTGGCCCCGCTTACCGTGGCGGCTGGGACGTTACGTGCGCCGGACATGCACCGGCCACGGCGACGCCAGACATTTCCGATTAGTCCCGCGTCCCACATCCGAAGCATACCCTGCCACGACACAAGACAACAGCGGATGAAGCCACGGAGCCGACACGCGAGTGGACGTGAAGCTCTGTACCAGATACAAGCCGCAGGGGAGTCCTTGTGAACGTGCCACGGTGAGGGGGTGGTCTTTTCCCCCTGGCTGTCAATAACGGGGTGTTTCGGAAGTGGTGGGGAATCAAATCCCCGATACGCCCACGACAGTGATTTCCCATTGTTCCCGATCCCCCTGAGCCAAACGCGGAATAACAGCCTGACGCAACAGCAGTCAAAGACACATTAATCCTCCCGGCGTAAAGCAAAGCGGAAGCACGATAAACAACCATATCTAGCCAGTCCATCGCCGGCTGGGCCGGAGGGAACACGATCAGATGTCATCTTAACCGTTACCGCCACATGCTGTCGTGAGCTCTCGGTGAATAACCATTAAGGTGGGCGCGGTCAGCTCCAGCCCAGGGAGCCAGACGTCGTAAAACCTCCCCCAGACAAAGTGGCCTGTCCCTGGGCTTTGCCCTCTCTGACCCCCCCTGGGTGGAGTGGGTGATTAGTTATATCCACGGGTTAGGCTTTGCTTGTATCCCGGCGCCTGAATAGCACCGGGGCTTTGTTTTAGGGAGCCGTTCGCTGACTCCGAGGCCAGCGAAGGGCAGTGTGAACAGGGGCAGCTGTTGCGGAGTTGGTGGGGGGAGGGGGGGGGGGGCGGCGCTGGAAGGTCGGAGGACGGGGGGACGGGGGGTTTCGGCCACGTGACCTCGTCTCCGAGCACCCGTGATCTTGTTGGGGGAGAGTGGAGGTGTCCTTGGGCAGCGGCTGGCGACAACGTCCGCGCTCAGGGGAAGGGAGACGGTTGCCGCGGCAGCTGCTGCGTCGGAAATTGGCCCCTCCGTCCAGTCGGAGGCGAGACGTCTTCTCTCCCCCGGCTTTTTTTTTTCTTCTTCTTTTTTAACAACCCAGCCACTCAAACCACACGCACGCACACACGCACGCACACACGCACACGCACGCACGCACACACACACGCACGCACACTCCCACCCACACACTGCCTCAGAGTAGGTCGAGGACGTTGAGGGGGAGCTGCTGAGTGAATGTAGCAGGTCCAGATGAAAGAGGTTCTCTATGACATCACCGGTGCTCTGCGCTCCGCTTGGCAAGCAGCGCCGCCGCTCGTGCCAACAGGGCAGGGGCTCAGGGCTGACCACCTGAACATAGTGCATGGAGGGGTGGAGGGAGGGAGGGGGGGAGGGAGAGCAAAGAACGAATAGAAGAGAAAGAAAGCTTGAGATTTGGGGAGCTGGGGTTTGTGGGAAAAATGTGGAGTGAAAAACACAACGGGGGTGCAGGTGTTCACACTAGAGCAGAGGGGTGCGGAAAATGGTACGCTGTGTGTTCGGGTGCATTTGGCTTTGTGTGTGAGAGAGAGAGAGGGAGAGAGAGAGAGTGAAAGAGAGGAAGAGAGAGAGAGAGAGAGAGATGTGTTAGAGTGTGGAGTGCACAGGCCGGAGCCGCAGACAGTCACACATGTCCCGCGCATTAGCATAATCCCGCCCACCGGCGCCGGTGTCATGGTTACACTTCCATGCAGACTTATGGTGTGTGTGTATGTGTGTGTGCCTTTCTAATCACATTACCGTCCGCCACAGGCCTAGTGTCTCAACATGGCTCTGCCGCGCCGCGTATTAGACATCAGCCACGCACCGCCCCCCCCCCGCCCAACCCCCCCCCCCCCCCCCCCCCCCCCCCCCCCCCCCCCATGCGGAGCGCCGCACACTCGACCCGCTCTCCCCGGGAATGTGCTCGGAGCACGGTGGTGCTTCGATCCACGGGGATTCAGGGAGGAAGGGGAGTCTCCGGGATTGTTTTTTCGTGTCGCATTTTTACAACGACGTAACATTTGGACTCTCGGGGATGGTTGCCGCCTTGGCTGAGGAGGAATCTGAGACGTTCCCAGACCACCGAATGATCGGAAAGACGGTTTTTCGGCAATTTCTCCTAAATTGTTATCGTCTGAGACGCGCTCCTCGCGGGGCTCTTGATACTCTGAAATGAGGCTGATGGAGGGTGGGGGGGGGGGGGGGGGATTAGGGTTCCTCTAAATCAGAGGCAGACGGATCCACCAGGCGAACCCATGTTTAATCACAGAGCCCCCCGCCTGTGTTGACTCAGAGAGAGAGAGAGCGAGAGAGAGAGAGAGAGAGAGAGAGAGAGGGAGAGACAGGGAGAGGGAGAGACAGGGAGAGCGAGGGAGGTGGAGATGGGGTGAGAGATAGAGAGAGAGAGAGCGAGAGAGAGAGGGATAGAGAGAGAGAGAGGGGCCCGGGCTGCAAGCTGGAGGTCTCTCTCCCCGCCTCGCCCTCGGCGGAGGGGGAACACACCCTTTAAACTCTCACAGATGCCCTAAGTGTCTGGTAATGTATGACAGAAGGCTCTCGTCTGTTCCCCCTGCCCCACACACTGCCGCCTAGGCGGGATCCGTGCGTACACACACAAACAACGCACGCATACACACACGCTCCCCCCACCCCGCCCACACAGACACACACAGACACACACAGACAGACCCTCACACAACGGTGTCAGTTTCATTGTCTCATCCCGCGCAGGCCCTTTGATGGGGGGCACGCTCACACACACACACACACACACACACACGTCCTGCGGGATCGTCTCGGAGAGGGAGGAAGTGGGGCTGCGGCTTGGTCCGCGTCCCGGAGAGAGCCTGGGAGTCATCTGTGGCCCGCTGCCGTGAGCCCCCCCCCCCCCCCCCCACCCCGGGGGCTGATTCACCGCTCCATCACACTGGAGCCGCATCCATCATCATTACCACCTGACAAATACGGGAGCCGGCGCTACAGGAAGTCGGAGCAATCGCTAGCGGATGCAAGCCCCGGCCCCGGCGTCTCTTTGTAGCCCGCGCTCCACGGTTGCCATGTGTGGCCGGGCCCCGGGCCCCGCGCCCTCTCCTCCGGTGACATCACGGCGCTGATTGACAGGCAGTCCGTTTGTTTTCCTTTTTTTCTTTTTTTTTTTTTTTTTTATTGTGGGGTGGGGTGGGGGGGGGGGGGGGGGGGGGTTGGATTCCCTGTGCTCCCTTTGTTTGGGTGAGAAAAAGAAGGAGAAGAAGAAGCAGAAGGAGGAGGAGGAAAGAAAAAAAAAGCGGTGCCTTTAAACGGTGTGTTTACGTTGCATGGGTGCTTTGAGGGAAAGCACAAAGCCGCCACACAGTGGGTGGATTATAAACTTGGAGCGAGTTTCAAACGGACGGGGTTTATAAACAGAGAATTCCCCCACACACACTCGCCGGTCCCAGCCTGCCGGAATATTAGTGTGTTAGCACTGGGGATCAAAAGCAGACAGAGGCCATTTATCCCTGCGCTCTAAAAGGTTTGTGGGCGCATATCCGTGTGTGTGTGTGTGTGTGTGTGTGTGCGTTCCGCCTCCTCAAGTTGCGAGTCGAGTGATATGTCGAGTGTAGTTCATTAAGGGGCTCCAGAATTCATGATGTCACTGAGCGCATTAACACCTTGGCTGCCCGGCATAGGGTTGCCATGTTGGGCGGATGGCCCTAGGTCTCCGTGTCTCCACAGCACAGAGCAGAGGACTTGAAGGGCCCCTGAATGCCCATTATGTGCCAGCTGTTCAGAATGAGGAGTGATGGCTGAGCCTGGCAGGGCTCCACGCCGCGAGGCCCCTACTACCGTGGCTTCAACCCGTCCTGGGCCGGCCGCCAAGGCCTCCCGCAGGCTGGGCCTGACCCCCCCCCCCCCTCCATCTCCCCCACCACCACCACCACCACCACCACCCTGACCATGACCACCGACCAGCCTCCACCCCACCCAGGCCTGGCCCTCGCTACACCCCCCAGCCTCTCCCCCCCCCCCCCCCCCCCCCCCCCCACCCACCCCCCTCAGCCCTGCACCCCTTACCACCAGCCCTCTGTTTGACATTCCTCGGGGGCCACTGGTTAAATCTAATCCCATAATAAGACACTCAGCTGTCCGGGAAAAGAAAGAAAACTTTCCTCTGGTAAATTCCAGACTTCCTTTTTTTCCCTTTTTTCTCCTCCTCATTCCCTTCTTCTTCGTCTTGGACTGGAGGCGAGATGACACTCAGGGCCCCTTGGCCAGTTGCCTGTGTCTTTCTTCAAGCCTGACTTATCCTTTCTACCCTTCTCGTCCTCCCCGCCCTCGCTCACTCGCTCCCTCCTTTTTTCCCTGGGGTGTTAGCTTGCCTCCCTGTCGGGGCCCCGGGTCCCCTAACACACACATGGTGGAGCCACGTTTCTGTCTCCGGGTTGTAGAAGCTCACACACACACACACACACTCACACACACACACACTAACACCCATACGAGCTCTAAGATCACAGATGCAAACAATCTACTTATCTTGCTCCAACGGACCTTTCCCATAGTTGGCTTGGCTGGCTTGGCCATCGTGCCAGTGACTCCATTAAGTCTCTCTGTGTGTGTGTGTGTGTGTGTGTGTGTGTGTGTGTGTGTGTGTGTGGTGCCTCCTCCTCACCTTCTCTCCACAGAAAGCTGTCCCTGCTCACATCCCAAAGGGGATGACGGACGCCCCCCCCCCCCGTTGTGCAACCGGCCTCCGCTGCACGTGCCGCGTTGGCTGAGGCCTCATGGACAGGCCTCCAGAGAGGTCTCTCCAGCTAGGAGGTCACTGTGTGATGTGGCGAGAGAGAGAGAGAGAGAGAGAGAGGAAGGGTCAAGGCTAAGTGTGTCGGGGAGGTGGGGGTGGGGGGGGTGGTGGTTGGAGTGTGTGTCCAAGGCTGAGTGTCAGTGTGGAAATCACTAAGCTGCCTTATCAGCTTTGGGAGCATGGGAAAACTGGAACAAACGTGGATGCACCGAGGAGAGATAAAGGGGATTGGTGGAGGAGGGGTGGAGGGACGGGAAAGGACGAGTAGCAAAGGAAGGCAAGGGGGTTCGAGAGCTGGGGATGGGGAGGGAAGGTTAGAGACACGGGCAGGGAGGGAGAAACGGGTGCAAAGGGGAGAGCGAGGGATGAGGAGGGTAAGCACCTCAAGAACGACAGAAATGAAAAACACGGACAAAGGACGGGGGATCAACGGGGGGGGGTGGGGGGCTTCACACTCCGTGACCACGCTTAAGGCCACTCACACAAAGCTTTAGGGCCCCGCCGGCGTCATTAGCTCACTCACCGCCATTCACCGGGGGCCACGCCAAAACCCCGCGTCTGGCCAGGTGGCTTTGGGGGAGACACGGGCGATTTAAAGGACAGGGGCCGTGGAGGGGGACGGGGGACGGGGGGGACGGGGGGGACGGGGGGGGCTTGTTTGTGGTTCGAGAGGGGGGTGGGGGGAATCCCAAACAACAGATGGTCTGTCTACTGTCTTTAACCCAGATTTGAGCTCCCTAATCCTGGCTTCACTGGGGGAATGTCCTTTACGTGGAACCCAGCAAATGACCATCAGGGAGCTGGACGGCGCTCACTGGAAGGCCACCTAGGACTTTGCCACTCCGTAGGGGGATTTAATTACGGAGCGTGGAACCTCATTTATTTTGAAGTGGCTCTCCGTGGTAAGGGGTGGGGGTGGGGGGGGTTTGATGTATGGACGTGCTCAAGGTTGCCGTGTTGATTATTATTCCACCCCCGACCCCGTCGTTGAGGGCGGTCGTTAGGGACCTTGTTATGTTGTCGGTAACATACGCCTCGTCATTAAAAAAAATCAACCTCCCTGCGTGATTAAAAAAGGTAACAAAACGCCACGCGATAATTGGGGGTTGGGCCAGTGTCAGCGACAAGAGGGCTGCCACTCACCCTGACAGTGGTGACCCCCTCCCCCACCCCCCTCGGCTGAGAGCGGGGGCGGGGAGGGGCAGGGTGGGGGGTCGGGGGCAGACAGTCAGCTGGCACAGCTTGAGGTCGGCGACGGGTCGAAGCATGGGTCAGCTGATTTAGAGGGTCCGCTCTGGTCAGCTGACAGGAGGCGGGAGGGGGGGAGGGGGGGAAGGGGGTGGAGTCAGTCAGCTGGTGCCGCGTCGTAAGGGCCGACCTCGTAAAACAGGGTCAGCGCCGGGATTCTCCTTAACCCCTCCTGCTCCTCCCGACACACACACACACACACACACACACACACAGCGCCCCCCGCTCTCTTGGCCCTCTCATTCCCTCTTGCCTCCGTCCCCGCAGCAACGCTCCCCCTCCTCCTCCATCCTCCTCCGTGTAGATCCACCTGGTCCCCTCCTCCTCCCTGCTCCCAGGCCAGCAGCTCACCCCCCCTCAGGTTTGAAACACAGCGTTTCTCCTGCCACCGCCGTGTACACGAGGCTAGGCTTCCAATCTTGCGCAACCCTGTTGCCACATTCCCGCTTGTTTTGCCTCTGGGTAACCTCTTCAACATTCCCGCCAAATGCCCGAGTGCGGGAGAGAGGGATTCCGCGAGGAGGAGGAGGAGAAGGAGGAGAAGGAGGAGGAGGAGGAGGAAGAGGAAGAGGCAGAGGACAGAATGGAGGGGTCTGAGGAAACACGATAGGGATTAACGGCTGGAAGGGGAGGTTGAGGTGGTTTAAAACCAGGGGGGGAGGGGGGGGTTACATGGCGAGGCTGCTGTTTGTTTACGTGTCTGGCTTCTTAGAACAGGTTAGATTAGTGGCTGGCTGTCTGAGGTTACACTTGGGTCGGATGACGGATGGCAGTTCCACTCGGTGGCCCGGCTAAGAGCCGCCTGATGTCACGGCTTTTTTACGGGCGCTTTGTGGCAAACCGTCAAAGGAGCAAGAGTTCAAAAGAAAAAAAAACGTCCGTTCACAAAAGCCACCCTGGGCTAAAAACCGTGTTCAAAGCACGGCCGCTTTCAACGCGACGAGCGGGCGACATCAGGCTGTCAAACGATGGAGCACTCCCGCCCCCCCATCCATTTCACAAAGTGCTTTTGATGTCGGACGTTTTTGGCGCAGCGCGGCCGGGGCGACGCTGCCACGGGTGTTGGCCTGCGGCCCGGTCTCCCCCGCGCTCTGTGCCTTGTGTTTCCCCTCCCTGACGGTCAACGACGCGCTGGTCAGCATTTCTGCCGATTGAACCGGGAATCAATGAGGCCTCTGAGCTGACGCCGCGGAAACGGAGCCGGGCCGGCGGAATTGATCGCGGCCCCCGACGAGAGATCGGAGGCCCCAAGGTTAGACAGGACATCAGCGTCCCTGGGGGGGGGGGGGGTTGTCTAACAGAATCAGCCTGGATTAAACCTCCCCTCCATGGGACCTGAGGTGAGGGCAGAAGCTCTGGGCCTGCAGATGGTTGGACAGAGTCCGGCTGTGACAAGGCCGCAGGAGGGCCGACCCACGTTAGTGTCTGGAGAGAGGGAGTTAACTTGGTTTTGTGTGAAAAATGACCTTCCTCAGGGAAGAGTAGTAGAAGGGAGACGAGTTAAGGACCAATTTGTCCCCCGCAAAAAGGATTTGTTTGCGGGGCCTCGCATACGGCGACAGATGTGTAGCGCATGGAGGGGGTGTGCGCTCTTGATGGATGCGGGCTCCGCCCGGGCAGGGGGGGGGGGGGGGGGGTGTTAAACCGTCAGAGGAGGCCGAGGACACGCCACGCCCACCGCCCGGACCTGTTGACGAGTCGTAACCTTTAATTCCCCTCTCGACGCTTAATGGCGCGTTAAGCACAAAGGGCTTCACGGAGGGGCCATGCTAACGCCTGATCGGATAATCAATGGAACAGGAACGCTGTGGGTTTTTTTTGGGGTAAGAGAGGGTGGGACAGGGGGACTAGGGGGCCGGGGGGGGGGGGGGGGGGCAGGAGGGGGTGCTGAGATCTATCGGCGGCATTGAGTTGTGACAGGGGGTCATGGACAAACGGCCCGGCGACCAGCTGACAGGGGCAGCTGAACCCGACGGGGCCGAGGCTGCGGGGTCAGAGGTCAGGGGCCTGTCCAGTGGTCGCAGACGACCGTAAATCGCCCCCCTTTATTAAGGCCCTTCTACGTGGTGATCGTGACCATCGTGCAGCGGGCTAGGAGCCATTTGGGGGTCCGTCAGTGACCTGTAGGCCGGTGGCTGAGGGCCATTCTTAGACGTAGCCATGGAGCCAGCCATTCCAGTCCAGCTATAGTCTGGGAACACCAAGCGCTCCATAGGCTATGGTCTTGGAACACCAAACGTTACATAGTCTATAATCTGGGAACACCAAGCGCTCCATAGTCTATAGTCTGGGAACACCAAACGTTACATAGTCTATAATCTGGGAACACCAAGCGCTCCATAGTCTATAGTCTGGGAACACCAACCGCTCCATATTCTATAGTCTGGGAACACCAAGCGCTCCATAGTCTATAGTCTGGGAACACCAAGCGCTCCATAGTCTATAGTCTGGGAACACCAAGCGCTCCACAGTCTATAGTCTGGGAACACCAAGCGCTCCATAGTCTATAGTCTGGGAACACCAAGTGCTCCATAGTCTATAGTCTGGGAACACCAAGCGCTCCATAGTCTATAATCTGGGAACACCAAGCGCTCCATAGTCTATAGTCTGGGAACACCAAGCGCTCCATAGTCTATAGTCTGGGAACACCAAGTGCTCCATAGTCTATAGTCTGGGAACACCAAGCGCACCATAGTCTATAGTCTGGGAACACCAATCGCTCCATAGTCTATAGTCTGGGAACACCAAGTGCTCCATAGTCTATAGTCTGGGAACACCAAGTGCTCCATAGTCTATAGTCTGGGAACACCAAGCGCTCCATAGTCTATAGTCTGGGAACACCAAGCGCTCCATAGTCTATAGTCTGGGAACACCAATCGCTCCACACCACACCCTGTTCATCTGGTGCATTGCCGCACGTCAAGGTAACACATCCAGTCGCTCATCCCTTGGTTGGAAGCCTAATTGGCACCTTCCCTGGCATAAAAAAAGATGAGATCTCATTTGGGTCAGTGATAGACAGGCGGCGTAGCGACGAGCGTGTGTCGAGTTTGGTTCCATCCAAGTTGCCAGGCGAGAACTAGGAAGATAAGCATCGTCCTTATCCGAGCGATGCGATGGGAATCTCTGGGAGAGTTTGCGGCGCGCTGAGCGCGGAAGAAAATGTCTTTGTCGGGTAAACAATCGGTCGGCTTTTTAATTCCCCCCCATCCCGTCCCCCCCCCTGCCCGTGCCTGCATCTGGCAGCGGAGGAAGTCGAGGAGGTGGGCTGGGAAAATCCTGTCTAATCTGATGACACTAATTACAACAGCACAGTCAGACAACATGGTCAGGATACCTGCTCAGCGACCGCGACTATGGCACGTGCGCGCGCACACACACACACACACACACCTGCACACACACAACCACACACACACACACACACACACACACATACATACACACACACACACACACACACACACAACCACACACACACGCACACACACAACCACACACACCTGCGCACACACACACACACACACACACACACACACACACACACAACCACACACACCGGCATGAACAGTCAATACTGGGAACTATCTCCCTCTAGAGTAATTATTTCTCTCTCTCGTTATCTCTGTCTCTGTTGTTCTCTCCGCTGCCTCCCTCACACACCTCCACGTCAAACGAGTCCCCAAACAGCAGGTCGGACGTTTTTTCAAGGGGAAAAGGTCCTCTCATCTCAAATTGTATGACAGGTTTGCTCCCAAAATACACTTTAAAGGAGCACTTCTCCCCCTCCCCCCCCCCCATTCCACGAAGGCTTTTCAAATCTACGGGAGACGGGGAGATACCATCAAACCAACGGGAGCGATGGTGGGATTGTGGGAGGGGAGTGAACTGTAGAGGGAGGGAGAGAGACGGGGAAGGGAGAAAAAAAAAATAAAGAAAAAAGGGTGCGGACGCTGAAGGACAACAGAACGGACGAGAGCGCGGGCGTTTTATTGTCGGTATCACGGGAGGAGAGGTCAGTGAAAGAAGGTGAGAAAAAAGGAGCCCGCCGCGTTTGAAGAGGCACCGTCGCCGCGGCGATTGCAGGGGGGGCCCATCAAAGGGTGCGCCTAATCAGCGCGTTCATAAAGATAGGCGCAGGCGGCGCTTTGGAGTGTGTGTGTGTGTGTGTGTGTGTGTGTGTGTGTGTGACATGCCAGCGCAGACACACAACACGAGGCCACGTGTGTGGACGGCTCGTGCGCGCTCCGCGTCCGAAACGTCCGTGGACTCTCGCGCCCGCTTCCCCCCGCTCGGTTTGACCTCTGACCCGAGCCCGTGCTGCGAGGCGAGCCAGCCGCTCCGTGTCGGGGGGCAGGCCGCCCCTCTCTCTCCTCTCCGCCCCTTCCCCCCCGTGCGGTTTACCTGGCCGGTCCCGGCGCGCTATCGGGGCCCCTCTCCACACGGGCCGTACA
>JAPMUY010003700.1:107500-165000 GCA_026901105.3 Galaxias olidus
CATACACGTGTTTTCTTTTCTTTTTTCTCTCTCTCCCTCGCGCTCTCTCTCTCTCTCTCTCCCTCTCTTTGTTTCTTTTCTATTTTCCGCCGCTCCCAGCCCTAAACCTCGAGCCGTCCACTTTCGGCTTTATGAGGAACCCCTCGGCCTCCATCCCCATCGGGCCCTTCCCGACGCCGGGATCCCGGAGCGCCGGCCACATCCCAGCTGGACCCTAACGAGACGCCCCACGCTGACCCACCGCGGCAGTCGCTCCAATGAGGCTGGCAGGGTCTTTTCATTTTGTTTTCCTCCTACGGCGGCCCCCTAACGCGATCCAGATACCCCTGCCATGGCGGCCCGGGCTAAGGGGGTGGAGGGGGGGAGGGGTCAGCGCCGTGAGAACGCCTTGCTCCCTAACGACATTTGGAGTGGTCGATGAGAGGGGTCAGGGGTAATGGTGACCTCACTGGGCCACACTTTACTTCCTCCCAATTAGAGCACGGCGCCAGATCAAAGGGGCCAACCGCATAGCAGCGGGAGGGCTACTGAAGAAGGAGGGAGAGAAGGGAGTGTGGGGGAGGGGGGTTAAGAGGAGAGGGGAAGGAGAAGTATAGAATGCCCCTTTCTATAAACTGCGGGGCGGAAGGAGTGCATGGAGGCGTTTACGTTCTCTAATAAGACGCGGGGGTCAGCGGGGGGCTCTGGGCTGGGGGGGTGAACCCCAGAGGGCCACCGCGAGGCCTGGCTCCTCTAGGTAGCCGGGGGGGCCGTAAAGACAGGAGGCGCTGAGGAGGGAGAAGAAAGGCCTGGTGTGGTGGTAGCAGAAAGAGAAAACAAATCCCTCCTTTTTTTTCCCACCCTCCTTCGAACGGGGGGGCACCGCATACCACATCTCCATGCTGGTCTGGACTCTGTTGGGGCTGTGGAGGTGGGGAAGGGGAGGCAGACAGGAAGTGACACGTTTAGCACTTCCTCATCCTAACTAGGGGCTGTGGATGCCATGTGGGCCTCCGTCGAGGGCACGCATATTCATGACCCGCCACGACGGCACCGAGCGGTTCCACTGTTTCCACGGCTACCTCCGAGACCTCGGCCGGGGCCGATTAGAATATGTAGATGACAGGGCGCGCCGGAGGGACATTGTGCTCCTCAACGCTTAGGGTGCTCCCTGCGAGAGGGAACCTGTGGAAAACCCTGTTTCCCCTGAACTGGCTACACGAGTGAACAATGTTCTGGTGGAACAGACGGCTACATTAGGGTTAGATCCATAGGGTTGGATTTGAAACTGGGACACGAAAATGTTATAAGTCTCAACGTAAAATCGGTCACTCCTTTGTCTAATTTGTTTAAAAGCAAACGCAAGCTCATATCATTCATATGTTTATTGCTCATTAGTGGATCATTTTGCATTTTGGTTGTTTACTCAAATATATTTTTGTACCATGGTAAAGTCTAGCTTTGCATATCCCAGAGGTGGCTTTACATGGTGAAACTTTCATGCATCTTTTGTTTGGTCGAACCTTAGGTGAAACTACGTTGCACTTGAGATGCATGGTGTAAAGCCCACTGCAACGCATTTGAACCTTGTCTGAAACTGAAGCTGCAACATTTGCAAAGTTTTCAACTTCGGGAGACTAGTTCCACGCAACAGCCAATCAAAACGCTGATAAAGTGTCATATGATGACCTCAAACTACTGATACAGCATCAATTCAAACCGATTTCAACTGATTGATTTCAACTCGACAACGGCTCATCGCCGTTCAAAGAACAAAACAATACAACAGAAGATGGTCTCCTGGATGCTTTAGAAGGAGATTTTCTCCAGGACAGCCATTATGAAACAAACTAGCTAGCCAGTGCCAGAAGAATAGCGATTCATGTCTGAATTGATATTACCCAGCTAGAAAAAGGATACGTAATAAGATATAAAGATGTAAATGTAGCTACAATGACGCCTCCCACTTGCTATAATCTAGCGAGAAAGTACGACAGATGACAAATGATCAATCTAGCTAGCTAAGTTTAGTGAAATAAACTATTAAATCGTGTAGAGTGAGACTTTGATTGATGGATTAATTGGTTGTGTGGAACTGATGTTTCATGCAACCTGCAACAAGTTGCGCTAAAGTTTCGCCGCGTAAAACCGGTCGAGAACGCCAGTCATTGAGTGATGGAGTAATTCACCCGCGGACTACTTGGTGAGCAACGGTGGCTAGGTCAGCGTTTGGGCCAGTGGCTAGCGTGACAGCTCCCGTAAGACGATCCGACAAGGGGTTAAAACCTTTTCCTGTGTCTCGTTCCTATCGGGAGGCAAAGCCGCGTGGAGGGCAGCGGTCGAGGTACCGGGGCGTGCCGGACGAGGTCGGAGGAAATGGCTGCCTGATCCCCTTCGTGTGTTCCCGTGATCCCGATGTTGACGGGGGATTTGGTCGCTCGTTTGTTGGGAGCTCGCGCTGGGGATCAGGGAAACCGCTGGGAAGTCGAGCTGGGGGTGGGGGTTCTTTTTGATGGAGCCAGAATTCCGGGCACTGCCTGTAATCGAGGGGGGATAAGGCCGTGTCATCCCCGTCACTCACCTGGATTTATCAGCAGGAAATCTGGGAGTGAGGCAGCATTCCAACCCCTCCTCCCCGGGGGCAGGGGTGGGGGTAGGGGGTGGCCACGGCAGGTCGAGCGGCAGACAAAGAGGCCTCAGTCCCAGGCCAGATCGGTATTGGAGGCCTATCTGGCTTGTTTGCTTTCATAAAGCATACACTGATACTGCGTCCATAGTGTTCCTGTATTGAGTTTCTTTACGGCCTACTCAAGCAGTGCCCTCAGAACAGATTGCACTATTAAAAACCTATTTGTTAACCCCTAAAAACCAGAGGCACTGCGACCCCACAACCGGCCAACCCCCCCCCCCCCCCCCCCTTTAGGCCCCTCTGCCCCCAGCCTCTACCCCCCCAGGGCTAGCTGGTGAACTGTGGACCACCCCCTATTGCTGATGTTGACATGTTCAGTGACCTATTCTGTCAACACACACACACACACACACACACACAAACACACACACGCACATCCATCGTGTGTGGATCCTCTGATACGTTCTGATGTATCTTCTGCCCCCTACCCCTAAACTCCCAAACTCCCCATTTCCCTCTTATGTAGCGGCCAAGCCGAGCACGGCGCACCCCTGGTGGGCCCAGTGACCCCGCGGTGAGCCCCTCCCTTTAGGTCCCGGGAACCCCACCAGCCTGCTGCCGGCAGGGGGGGAGGAGGGTCAGGTCAGTCAAAGGGCTGGAGGGTTGGTTCTCATTCATGACTTCTCATGGATGTTTGGGACCGGGATGAGAGTGAATGGCACCCCCTTTCCATTGAGCCGTGTGCACGTGAATGGGCACCCTCACTTGCACACTCGCGCACGTCTGTTCTATATCACGCTGGCTGAGGAACGCGACGGAGAACACACACACACACACACACACACACACACACACACACACACACACAGAGAAAACATAAACACTGTGCCGCCGTCCACACCACCTCATTATGGCAACAATTATTGGGGTAATCAGGCTGCAAAATTACGGGCCAATAACTGAAGCCTCATTGTCTGAGTCGGGACACTGCTCCCCTTCAGCGCCGCTCCCACCCCGACACATCATTTTTGGAAGTGACCTCTTCACCCCTCCTGACCTCCGCTCCCCCTTAATACCTTCCTGTCTCCATTCTCAGGGCGTACAAGGTCGCGCTGTGTAAAAGGTCAGGGTTGAAAGGTCCGGCTGTCACTCAAGGCCCGCCACCCAAAAATAGGTGCTCTGTAATTTTAGTCGCGGCAGGGCAGGGGCAGCTAGCACGTCCGGCAGCGTGAGTTATGCCCCCGTCACTGGGTGTCAGCGCTATTAACCACCCCCCCCACCCTCCCACCCCCTATGCGTTTTGGCTTAGCGTGCGCTCAGGAAACAACGCGGACGTCTTGACACAGAGGAACGTGGGTATCCACCCGGGTCGGGGCGCGGGCCTTGGGCGACTCGCGCGCTGAGTGGGACGGCGCAGCGGCAACAGGAAAGCCAACCAAACCGGTAACGAGATGGCACTTTTTCCTTTTCTTTTCTTTTTGAACAGCCCGCAGGAATTCGCCGATGATGGCTTTGAAGAGGGGAAGTCAGCCTTTTGAAAACACCGGTAGAAACCCTGGGGGCTTAGCATGGCTTTTCGGGCACCCGGGGGTGTCTTTCCGCGCTAGCCTGCACAAAGTGTTGTTTGACGGATGCGCGGCATGCTGGCACAGGGACCGCCATTGGCCACGGTCCTAGCGCTGCTATGTAAATCATGGCCTTCCTGCGAGCCCGGCCGGGTGAATCCATCGCAGGCGGCCTAGCACAGTCGGGAGGAGCTGAATGGGCCAGCATGGCCGTCCGCATTCCTGCGCTCTGTCTCACCTGCTTTGTGGTGACACGACTTGGCAGGGAGACACACACACACCCACATACACGTCAGTTGACACACACACACACACACACACACACACATACCGCACACAGACATCCACAGGCAATTACACTGGGGACTCGTTCTCATGAACTTTCTCACACTTTCGCTGTCTTGTTTCTGCCTCTCTCCTCCTCTCTCTGTCTCTCGCGTGCACGCACATGCACACACACACACACACACACACACGCACGCACGCACGCACGCACGCACGCACGCACGCAGCCACAGAACGTGAGCGAGGTGTGGCTTTCACGGAAAGGCGAGCTGAGAAAATGTCTCGGCGTTCTCCTGCCTCGGGCATAGTGGTGTACCTTATTAAACACATTCTCTCGTTCTACACGTGGAGGCCTGAGGTGCACTGCTGTGTGTGTGCATGCGGGCCGGATGTGCCTCAACGATGAGGCAGTCTATTTCCTGGTTCAGCTCATGCCTGAGATTCCACGGTCAGGGTTATGGTTGAGTTTCGGGGTTAGGGTTCAAAGCCCGGAAGAGAGAGAAAAAAGAACTGTGGCAGCGTGCTAAACCAGTGTTAAGAAAGAGGTTGCGTAAAAACAAGTATCCTGAGTCAGCTCTTGGCAAGGGAATGGCATTCTCTTTTTACGAGTTTGCTACTCCGGGCCCTGCACATAAACACTCGCACACAATCCCTGGCGCATGTACACATTAGCGCGCACGCGTTCGCACACACACATTAGTGCACACGCGTTCGCACTCACAAATTAGTGCACACGCACACGTGCGCGAGCCAACCCTACACGGCGTCTGTGTAGCCAAGCTATGACAAAATTTTGGCCCTGTGGATTTCCGGAATTCTTCCCCAAACAGTCTGTCATTGTGGGTGGGGAAGGCCAGCTCATTGTAACCGTGCCATGTTCCCTGCACCACGTGTTTCTGGGAAAAAACTAGGGAATATTCGAGTATCTGGAAGAGCCTATATTTCCGTGTCCCCGCAACAGAACCCCCCGACACGCCAGTCAACGAGGCTTTCAGGGGCGGCGCCGGCGGTCCGAGGAAAAAAGCGAAAAAAGACATATTCCGTGCGTGGCTCTGCTCAACCACAACCACTTCAGGACAACCACATCCGAGGCCGACTCGCAGGGACAAAAACCTGTTTGAGGTGTTCTCTGGAGAGAGCCAGAGGATTGCAAATCACACGTGCGTGCGCTCCCCCAGTGAGCTTGCCCGCACACACCGCCATAAAGATTCCTGCGTCCCGGCGGCCCCCCGTGCGGCAGCCCTGTAATAAGAGGGCGTGATTGATCGCCCGACAGCGAGAGGAGAGGAGCGGAGCGCGGTGTACAGTAGCCAGCCGTCGGGATGGGCCGCTGCTTGCCAACGCCGAGGATGGTGTGTGGGTGTGTGTGAGAAGAAGAGTGGGAAAAAGGGGAGGATAGGAAAGAGAGAGAGAGAGAGACAAAGATGGTTATACAGGTTGTGCGAATGTGTGTGTGTGTGTGTGTGTGTGTGTGTGTGTGTGTGTGTGTGTGTGTGTGTGTGTGTGTGTGTGTGTGTGTGTGTGTGTGAAAACAATCAGGCTAATTAAAGTCCTTATTAGAGCCGGTGGAAAGCAAACTCCAGCAACCAACGAGTGAGAGACAGAATGAGAACACTGAGACGGACCGAAAGTAGGGTAGAGAGAGAGAGAGAGAGAGAGAGAGACAGACATTTGTTTCCATGTCCGCCCGTCCCACTGGTTACTGGCTGTTCCTCAGCAGCTTGTGTGTTTGCCGCTCCGCGTGACAGTGCCCGTGATTGAGTGACAGATGAAGGGAGAAAAGCGAGGTGGTAAAAGAGGAGAGGCATGGAGGGCGTTTGAGCACACCGGCACATATCTCATACCATGTATCATGTACATGTCCTTACATCTCACTTCTCCCACCAGGTGCGTGTGCTTGCATTTTTTTGTCTCTGTGTTCTCTCTCTCTCTCTCTCTCTCTCTCTCTCTCTCTCTCTCTCTCTCTCTCTCTCTCTCTGTGTGTGTGTGTGTGTGTGTGTGTGTGTACATTAAACAGTTTTGTTATGAGAGTGTTATATAATCTTGTCTAATCCTTTTACAGGTGTGTGTATATACTCCTCTCCTAGTGGGAGATGGCAGATATGGAAAGTCCCACCCTCCCCCTCTCTCTCTCTCTCGCTCTCTCTCTCTCTCTCTCTCTCTCTCTCTCTCTCTCTCTCTCTCTCTCTCTCTCTCTCTCTCTCTCTCTCTCTCTCTCTCTCTCACTTTTCTTGGAATCTTCCGGAACATCATCTGGATGTTTCCCACCTTCAAGCTCCACACTCGGTTGAACTTCGGGAGCCTGTTTTCACAGATAACGATCGTGGGTTCCTAGGGGCTCAACAGAGAGAGATGGAGGGGGGGAGAGAGAGAGAGAGAGAGAGAGAGAGAGAGAGAGAGAGAGAGAGAGAGAGACTCAGAGAGACAAAAAAAAGGTTAATGAGAACCGAGGGAACGGGTGGAGATGCTGGGGGGGGGGTGGTCCTGGTGAGAAGGGGGCGGCTGACAGAATGATGAGGGGGCGGATCAGAGTGGAGGTGGACGGGGCTGATTGATGACCGCCCCCCCACACACACACACAGTTACCTGGCCATGGCTTCCTGTGCTCGTCACACATGGCTGTGGCCTCTGGCTCTCTCCCTACCTGCACCTCGCTAACCGGAAGCTTCTCCCAGCGAGGAATGCGAGACCCACGCAAAGGTTACCTGAAGTTGATGTGCCTTTTCCTCGCGGCGAGAAATCTCTGAAAGGTTAGGTTCAGGGGTTTTTCGCGAGGTTTCTGGGAAATGCAAAACATAAATTTCGCTCAATGTTTCTCGTCTTGTCCTGGATAGAAAAGGCTAAAACATTGTTGACGGGGGTAACGTACACGTTCAGCGGGGGGCGTGACGCACGGAAACGGCTGCCCCGTTGAAGTCCTGCTTTCGTTCGTGCCCCTGGGATCCTAACTTTTATGGCAGCCGTGCCTTGAAGATGCACAGGCAACTATAAGGTGCACCATAAAGGCGTCATTACGCACCAAACAATAGAGCCCGTTGTAAGTCACTGGCGGAGTAGTTCAAAGCCGGAGACAAAGAAAGCGAAAGAGAACGTGAGAACAAGAGAAAGAAGAGAGAGGTGGAGGGAAGGTGGACGAGACTGTGTGTTGGGGAGCAAGAGTTGCTGTTGGAGGAGGATTCTGGTGAAGTGTTTCAGCGCTCCGATGAGGGAGCTGGCAGGACGGAGCCCGCGTGTTTGGCTGTGAGGAGCGAGGGAGGACGCCAGGCCCTGTTCCTCCAGAGGGGCCTGGTGGAGAGAAAACAGAACAGAACAGCAGAGAGCGAGACACACACACACGCACACACACACACACACACACACACACACACAGGCACACTCACACACACACACACACACACACACACAGGCACACTTTTTGCCCAAGGGGCTGGTAACAGGCTGTCTAGTGAGAACGAGACAGCAGGGGATTAATTCACTGTGTAAAAGATTGGTTTCATTAGTGTGTGATTGGCTCCATTGTATAACGTCGGCTTGGTGGATATGAGGCAACAGCAGTGTTATTTTTAAAAGTATGTATTTTTTTAAGGGAAAAAAATAATAATAGTTTCCGGCCTAACGGTAAGCAGTCTGGGGAGTGCTGTGGCTCCTGGTATAGATCCTCCATGGAGGGGGGGCCCGGGGTGGTGGTGGCTGGTGGCTGGTGCAGCCCCCCGCCTGCAGCAGGAGGGGCAGCAGGGACAGGCACCGGCTGACCCTCCAGCTTTGGCCCCCCGCCCCCAGAGACAGCGAGAGGGCCGCGCCGCGCACTGCAGAATGTCCCGACGCAGCGCTTTTCATTTTCAAAAACGCCGGGGGGGGGGGGGGAGCGAGGAAGCTGACGAGGGCAAACAGTCACGCACAGACACACTACCACCCCCCACACCCCCCCCACACACACACACTACCACCCCCTCCCCCAGCCCCCCGGGCAATCTGCTGACGTGTGTGATTGTGCCGGGCGGCTCCCTGTCTGTGTGTCGGAGCGCGAGCTGGGGGGGGTGGAGGGGGGGGGGGGTCGCTGCTCGTCGGCCACGTCGCCCACCAAGGTGTGAGGGGAACACGGAGCGTGGATTCCCCCCCCCCCCCCCCTCCCCGGAGGAAGAGATAGTGTGGCCTTTGAGGCGGGGCTGCTTACGGACTGTGCGTCCTCTGCCTCTCCGTCGTAAACACACGAGCGCAGGTGGTCCGTGTGGTGTCTGTGTGTGACGGGCTTAGGTACAGCGTAACCTTCTGGCTCTGCTGCTGACTGGCTGATTGAACCGCTCGACTGGAAATGGGACACTTAATTTGTTTTTTTTCTGACTAGATTGGGTTCAGGGAAAGGAGGAGAGAGAGGGAAGGAGAGAGAGAGAGAGAGAGAGAGAGAGAGAGAGAGAGAGAGAGAGAGAGAGAGAGAGAGAGAGAGAGAGAGAGAGAGAGAGAGAGAGAGAGAGAGAGAGAGAGAGAGAGAGAGAGAGAGAGAGAGAGAGAGAGAGAGAGAGAGAGAGAGAGAGAGAGAGAGAGAGAGAGAGAGAGAGAGAGAGAGAGAGAGAGAGAGAGAGAGAAAGTGGGTCAGCCAAAAAGGCCCTGAGGAGGGAGGGGGACTCAGGTGGGCGGGGGGGGGGGGGGTCTCTGAGTGGGTCTGAGAGTATGGAGGGCAGATCTTGGTTGGGGGGGGGTTTGGTGGGGGTGAAGGCAGGGGGACTCAGAGGAGCTACACCACTGAACTCCTGAACCCCCTCACCCACTGACCTCATTCCGAAAACCACTGAAGTCATCGCGCTTCCAGATTTGGGAAAAACAACCCCTGACCGTCAACCCCGACATGTCTGGCTGTCTGTCTGTGTCTGTGTGTGTGTGTGTGTACGTCTGCCTCTCCCTCTCCTTTCTCTCTCACACTCTCCCTTTTTCCATCCATTCTATTCCCCATCACTCTCTCTCTCTCTCTCTCTGTTTCTCTCTTCCTCTACCCTTCGGCGTCTCTCCGGCCGTCTCCTCCTCCTCCTCGGCCCTGGCTTCTCGCCCCCCCCCCCCCCCCCGTCACTGACCGCCAGCCGTGCCCCACACTGCGGCCATGGCGTGAGACCCTCCCCTACGTTCCCCACACCCTCCGCCTCTCCTCTCTCCGTGTCCACACCCCCAGGTCCCTGTGTGTCGGCGTGCTGGACTAGAAACACAACCGGGCCCCCGAGACGGAGAGGTGCAGACAGAACGAGGGATGAAAAAGTCATGAGAGGGGATGGGCGAGGACGCGGCGCTCCGAGAGAGAGAGAGAGAGAGACGCCCCCCCCCCCCCCCCCCCCCTTCTCCCCCTCTCCCTGCCTCGGACCCCCTGCTGGGATAATGTCCCACTCTGTCTCTCCTCATCTCCCTCCCCGTCCCACACTCCTCTCTCTCTCTCTCTCTCTCTCTCGCTCTCGCTCTCGCTCTCTCTCTCTCTCTCTCTCTCTCTCCGTGTGATGAAGGTTCATCCTTTCATCAGGTCTGTTTCTTCCGGTGCCGTGGGGCCTCGCGGGGCCCCTGGGCTCTGACGATTCAGTCCGCCGTTCTCCTGTTTCCCTGCTCAGCGGGCCCTGGAGAGACGGAGAGAGGGAGAGAGAGAGAGAGAGAGAGAGGGAGAGACAGATGAAGGAGGAGGAGAGAGACAGCACAGTTTGTTCTATCAAGTCGTCTGCGCTCTGGGCTTGGCAGTGTCCCTGCTTGAAGGGGGCGTCCGAGACTCCCTCTGCGCGCCCGTCTGTGGAATGATGTTCCCCAAAAGAAAGTCTGCTCCAAACTTTATTCCTATCTTCTTCTTCTTCTTCTTCCTTTGTTATTTCTTCTTCGCCTGTAAGAAATAACAAAAGAGAGAAAGAGCGAAATTATACAAGACAAGTAAAATAAAAGACAAGTCCAGAAAAGTAGACTCAAAAAGCCTCTTTTTAACAGGAGGAACAGGGAGAGTTGCCACTCCATGTGTGGGCCTTGAGGACACTGAGGCGGAGGCCTCCGCTGGGCCCACCGCCCCGCTGATTGAGACGTAGCCCACACAGGCCACCCTCCTCTGGGCCGGAGCGATGGCGCGGACGCCCCTGGTTCTGGGGGGCGCGCCAGCCTGTGTCGGCAGCCTGCTGGGGGGGCATGGCCCGGTGGGGAGGGGGAGACGGGGGGACGGGGACGGACTTGACGTGTCGCTGGCCTGGGTGTAAAGGATCTGGGTGAGAGGGGAGGGGGGCGGCAGGCGCCGGGGGGGGGGGGGATCCGCTCGGTGCCAGGGTTGCCCAGATACGGGCAGAGGGTCCCGGCATGGCATTCTGTCCCTCTCTGCCTCTTTTTGTGACCGATTGTGAGGAGCACAAAGATGCGGCCATGTTGTCTGGTCGAGTGTCGCTATGGCGCAGCGGGGACGCTCTGATCCCTGTGGCTCTGGTGTCTTCACTGCTGCCCTTTGATGATCAGCGCACGCACGCACACACACACACACACACACGCGCACACACACACACACACAGGGGCACGCGCGCACGCAGAAACAGAAAGTGTGAAAAGTCACCGCCTTGGTGCTTTTTACCGCTGCCCTTTGATTGTGACGGAAAGACACACACAACACACACACACAACACACACACACAACACACACACACGCGCGGCATTGTATCGCGTTGTAGTGGGGCTCTTTGAAGAATGAGGCACACAAACCCAATATGCCTCTCTCTTACACACACACACACACACACACACACACACACACGCGCGCGCGGTCACACACAGATGCTCCGATTACAGTTATTCAGTAATGCTCAGCGATTGGGCCCGTTGGCTTGCCTTACATGATGGCCCTAATCACAATGGTTGGCCGGGCGGACAGAGTGATTGTAAGTGCGTCGAGGGGGGAGGGGTGGGGGGGTACGGTGTGTGTGAGTGATTACCGGGGGGCTGGTTCGTATTAGAGGGCCGTGCAGCAGGAGGAGGAGGAGGAGGAGGAGGAGGAGGAGGAGGAGGAGGAGGCGGTGGTGTGCAGCTTGCCTCTGGGAGTCATTTGTGTGCTTGGGCTCCGATCACTTCGCCGCATGGGGGGCGGCCATCGCCGGCTACACCGCTAAAACTATCCGGCAGAGTCTCCCTCCGCCGCCGCGTTCCCCATCCCGGTTTGTCTCCGGGACTCCCCCCCCCCCCCCCCCCCGTTCCTCTTTTGCCGACACCTCTCTTTCCTGCCTCGCTCGGTGGACAGCGGCGGCTGTTGCCCCTTTGGTCTCTGCGTGCCTTTAGAGCTCAGCGCAGGGGGGCTCTCTGGTCGCTGCGGGGGGGGGGAGGTGAGCGAGCGTGTTTTAGGAGGGGCTGAACGGCTACGGCTGAGCACCCGCTCGTGGGGGTCGAGGTTCACCGGGAAACGGGGGTGAGACGGGTGATAGTAGCTGGACGCTCTTCGCTCCAGTTTCTCTCTCTCTCTCTCTCTCTCTCTCTCTTTCTCTCTCTCTCTCGACGTTAAAATATCCCCCCGTCCACCTCTCTCGATCTCTCAATCGGCCGGCGTAACCCCAGTTTCTCTGGAGCCGTAGAGAGAGAGAGGGGGGGGGGGGGGAGTCTGCCCGGTAAGAAGAGCTGAGGGGATCAGAGGAGAGATGATCCCTTTAAAACACAAAAAAGATGAGAAGGAAGTACTTTTTCAGGGCAGCCAAAACGATTCAAGTGGAACCTTTAAAAGGGTACTGGCATTCCCAGGTGGAAACCTTATACCCGCGCGCGCATCGAGAGCGACACATGGCGCGCCGGGCACATCAAAGGCGCTCGCTGGGGGAGAGAGAGAGAGCAGACAATCACTTTAAAACAGATGATTGGCCAACGCGATCTTTATGATGTAGCTGTCAAAGGGCTCCGCTTTCCCGGTACAATTACAGTGCGTGTGTGTGTGTGTGTGTGTGTGTGTGTGTGTGTGTGTGTGTGTGTGTGTGTGTGTGTGTGTGTGTGTGTGTGTGTGTGTGTGTGTGTGTGTGTGTGTGTGTGTGTGTGTGTGCGCGTATGTGTGCGAGCGTGTATGTGCGCCTGCGTGAGAGAGACCGGCTATTAACATCACAGACCCTGGGTCGGATCTAGAGTGTCCAAACGGCCCTTGGGGACGGTTAGATGTCCATAAAGAGAGGGGGAGAGAAAGAGGCGGAGCAGGGAGGGAGGGAAGACGAATGGAACAGGAAAGAGAGATGAGGAAGTGTGGGCGGCCGGGGAGGTAAAGAGGTAAAACAGGGAATGAGGAGAGGAAGTATTAATGGCAACGCGGGAGACAGATTACTCCCCCCCCCCCCCCCCCCCCCGAGAGAGAGAGAGAGAGAGAGAGAGAGAGAGAGAGAGAGAGAGAGAGCGCGAGAGAGAGAGAGAGAGAGAGAGAGAGAGAGAGAGAGAGAGACGGATTGACTTTTGTGGTAATCTCTCTCCAGTGGCCTGGCATCCCTTCAAGCCAACAGCTCCCAAATTACCCTTCTCTCCTCGGGGCAGCTCACACACTCACCGCAGCACCAGCGGGGCACTGGTTAATACCCTTCATCCCTCTCACACACTCACGCACACACACACACACACACACTCACACACACATCGACCCACACAAACACACACTCACATAGACAGAGACTCACACAGACAAACACACACACACACACAGACAGACACACACACACACGAGTCTGCGGTTGGCTCTGTCAGAGTGTGTGACGGGCAGCGAGGGGGTGGGGGGACACACAGAGCTCCGGTGTGGTCCCCCCCCCCCCCCCCCCCCCCCCCCCCCCCCCCCCCCCCCCCCCCCCCCCCCCCCCCCCCCCCCCCCCCCGAATCAAATCACTGGACTGAGTGAAGGTGAGGCCAGGAGGAGGGCTGCTCTGCCCATTGTCCGCCTCTGTGGCGGCCTGGCGCACCGCACGCTGCCCACGGGGGTGAGAGTCACTCACCTAATTAAATACCAGTGTCTGTGACAGGGAAAGGACGCTGTGTGAGTGTGTGTGTGTGTGTGCGAGTAGTTGTGTGTGAGTGTACGTGTTTGTGGGAGTGTGTGTGTGTGTGTGTGTGAGAGTATGCGTGTGACAGAGCATGTGGGTGTGTTTGCGTTTGGTACGAGTCCCTCTGAATCTGTGTATCTGGGCTGGTTTGCCTGTGATTTCGTGGGAGCGTTTGTTTGGGGTGTGGGCAGCTTTTGGGGGAGGGTTGGCCTCCTTACGCGAACGCTTTGCCCTTACCTCCTCATGCGCGACCCTCACCTGAGATCACCTCGGATCCCCGTTCCCCCGCCACACACTCCCCCTGGAGACGTTGCCCAGGGCCCGGGGGCCGACCCAGGCCTCCGTGAGGGGGCTGCAGCCCGCGTCCCACTGGGTTTTATGGCCTGGTCATTACACGCTCCATGCGGCTCTGTGAGAGCCATACCCCCACGGGGACACACACTCCTGCCCGGGGAGGCACATACCACACAGGGCGTGGGCTGGCGTCGACGGGGCCTTGCAGCGATAGACCAGATAGACCGGATAGCTTGCGTATCGATGCACACGCCATCGCTTCACCCTCGGGATGCCCGCGATCAAAACTCTCGTCTCCGGCGCTTCCGAGCCCTGGTTTTCCCCCCAAGATCCTGTTTTTCCCTTTTTTTTTCTTCCCTCGCGGTCATTCTCGGTGGCCGGTAAAAGTTTAACCGACGTGCACCTTATCCGGGGCGGGAGTGTCCGTGTTTAATGGGCCGGCCGTGAAGCGCGGGCCCGGGACCTGAATTATAGATGAGTTATGTCTAGGTCTGGTTTCTGTGTGGCGAGGAGATGACGTGGAAATGTGTCGCTGGATCGACTTTCTCCGGACACGGAGACAGGCCGCCTGGCTTTGATTCAAACGACCTGGCAAATATACCTTCGACGTGAGCAATTTCTTCATAAATATCCTACTATCTAGTTTCACTATGTCTGCTGTTTTAAAAATAACTCCACTTTGAGCGTTCGTCGAAATCCTTCAAGTGTCAGCGGTGTTCTCGGGGCATTGTCCTCTATTGACAGCTTATCTTATGTAACGTCTCATTTGCATTTCCAGACAAATAGCTGGCATTTTTCTCAGGGAAGCCAAGCGAGACGAATCAAATCCATCTCTCCGACGAGGGCTTGGAGGAAAGGAGGAGGGGAGGAGAGGAGGGAAGGAGACGCCAGGGGATCTCGAAAGATAATCGCTGAACAAGGCTCAAATCTCACGTTCGGATCTCACCGAAGTATGCTTGATTACGGAACTAAAGTGTGTAAATGCGGTAGTTCTCACTTGAGGCAGCCTGTTGAGGGATCGCCCCCTCCTCCCCTCCTTTCCTCTCCTATCCTGTGAAGCCCTCTAACCCCCCTCCCCCCATCTCACCCCTGTTCCTCTGTAACTCAGTTACTTTAGGATACGATAACCGTCCCCCGGTTACCCAACCAACCTCTCCCCATCTCCTCCCTCCCACCCACCCACCTCGGCCAGCCATGACCCTCCCAACGCTCCCTCCCCCCGGCAGGGGTGGCACAATGACTGTCATGCATATCATTATTGGAGCCCCCCCCCTCCCCCCCTCCACCGCCCCACTCACTCCCCCCTGAGGGTTTGCCCATTGACCCCCTGACAAAGGATGAAAGTGTCTCTTTCGGGGAGGGGATGGGCCTGGGTCTGGGGGGTGGGGGGGTCGGGGCGAAGAGCCCCGCTTCCTCCTTCAGGTCGGGATAAGACCCAGCAGGCCTTTCTTCACGCTAATAGGCACGACCTCTGAACCGCGGACAAAGAACATCACTTCAGGAGCCGTGAGCACTCCGTGTGTGAGAGAGAGCAGGAGGAGCCACTGGGGGGCGAGAGGGGCTCCGGGGACCTCTGAGGCCGCCAGACCACTGACTTGACAGGGAAGAGGGAGGAGAGGGAGTAGATGGGGGAGGGGGGGAGGGGGGGAGGGAGAGAGGGACAAGGAGATTTCTCTTCTCTTCTTTTTTTTCTTCTTTTTTTCTTCTTTGTTTTGTTTTGGGCTCGAGGACTCGTTGCTAGAGTTCAAAGGGCTTTTCTCCCCGGGGGCCAGGGTCTCTTGTACCTGGCTTTGCGTCGCTCCTCTCATTTTGGACGGTTGAACGGAGGAATGTCGGATTACTCTTTTCATTTCGGAGACATGTTTAGGTAGCTGATGCGTGCGTCCGTTGTGTGTGCATGTGTTTTGTATGTTGTTTTAGAAAGAAAGGCAATGTGTGTTAGCGTGTGTGTTTGTGTTTGTGTGTGTGTGTGTCTGCCCCCTCTTGCATGCTTCAGGAGCACGGTCGTCTCAACGCGTGGGCGTAACACAGTGAACATCCCCGGGTGTTCCTGGACCGTCCAGAGGGGACGTGTGTGAAGCGCACTGTATCCCGTTTCCCATGGGGGCGACCTCCCCACCCCGCCGCCTCCACAGGGAGAGACCTGACACACACGGATAACATGTCCAGCGGCCCACAATGCAATGTGGCAGCGTGCACAACCAGCGGGACAGATAAAAGCTTGTGGTGGGGGGGAGGGTGTCAGTACAGTAAAGGCATTCGTACGGGGCTGCTGAGTATGGGAGCGGGGGTCTCCGTGCTGTAATGTGGGAACCAGAGGGCCCCTCCTGCCTCCTCGTTTCAGCTCCGCTGATCAGAGAGGAATGGGAGGGATGGGGGTGGGGGGGTACCTGCAGGGTGCTGAAGGAGCAGGGTCGGGGCGTCGGGGTGGTGTGTGTGTGTGTGTGTGTGTGTGTGTGTGTGTGTGTGTGTGTGTGTGTGTGTGTGTGTGAGAGAGATAGGGGTCCACTTTTGGTTCTGGTATAATCCGTCTTCAATGGCCCCTTCCGCCTCGCTCGCAATCCACCCACAGCCTAGACCCACCCCCCCTCTCCTCCTCCTCCTCCTCGCCAAATTCCCTCTCCACCTTCAGCCATCAGTTTGACAGGTCCCAAACAAAGCCCGCTGGCCCTCTGTGCTCACACACACACACACACACACACACACACACACACACACACACACACACACACACACACACACACACACACACACACACACAGACACACACACACCCACACACCCACACATACCCACACCAACCCCATACAGTGTATATGAACTATATATAAGTATGCGCTTTTACACTTGCACATAGACAAACTGGTTTACACACACACACACACACACAATCGCCGGCCTATCTTGAGTATTGGACTGGCAGACAGTGCAGAGCTGCATAGACAGGTGGGGAACAAAAGGCTTTTAGCCCATCCAATCCAATGGGTTCTCTGAGTCTTCAATTGCTCTGGTTGACAGTGGCTTGGGGGCTTACATTCTAGTCCCACTGGCGCTCAATGGGATCCTCTTTGGGGGGGGGGGGGGGGCGTTAGAGGTGAGAATTGGCTTGTTGTGACTGGGGGTTGTGTTTATAGGTGATATTGGGCCACTTTGTGTTCAATGTAAGAGACAGTCGCAGGGAGAGAGGATGTCACCCACCTGAATGCACACCGTCCATCCTGCGACACACAAACTAACACGAGCACATTCCCTCTGCAAGCACACACACACACACACATACAGACACACACACACACAGACACACACACACACACACACACTCACACACACACTTACTCAAGCAAATTCCCTATGCGAACACACACACACACACACACACACACACACACACACACACACACAAGCACATCCCATAGGAGCGCACACACACACACACACACACACACACACACACATGTGCATGCCCACACACATAAAAACACAGACTCACGCAAGCTCATCCCCATATGAGCACTCACACCCACACAAACACAAACAGAGCAAGGCACCTAGACCCGAGGTGAGCTGGTGCCCGTCAGAGTGCCAACGGCACCCGCTCCCTCCCCCAGCCGAGGAAATCCCCCTGCAGAGCTAATTGCCTTCATTATGGGGTGACTCTTAATGAACCTCCTAGCGCCAGGCCTGGGGTCATTAGAGCCGGCGGGCCTGAGACAATGGGTGCCTTCACACCTGTCACCACAAGGACCACTTGTTGGGGGGGGGGGGGCTCTCTCTCGTTGAGCTGCGCCCGTGTCAGTGTGTGTGAGGAGACGTTACAGGCCAGGGATCGCTTCCTCTTCCCGCTTCCTCTTCCCGTGAAAACTGAACTGGATGGGAACCGGAGGTGGAGACCAGCGGGCCGTCCATGTTGCTGGGCTCTCAACCTGTGGTGAATCACAACCCTGTCTCCCACTCCCTCCGTTGCCCGTTCCTCCTCCTCCCCTCCTCCTCCCTTTACTCCCTGTCCTCCTCCTCCTCCTCCTCCACACTGAGCATGGCCTGGAAGAGTGTTATGTCAAGTACCTCCCATCCTGCTTTGTCCCTGTGTGGTGAAGTGAGTGAAGCGAACGGCGATTCCTCATTCTCACCCCCCCCTCACCCGCTCCTCCCCCAACCCTCCACCCCTCCCACCCCCCCAGCCCTCTTCTCTCCCCTGTCGTGTCTCTCTCTCTCCCCCACTGTGAAGCTGCTCTAATCCTCATTGAGTAAGATCCCCGCGCCCCCCCTCCTTCTTTCCTCTCGTTCCTCCTCCCTCCTCTGCTCCTCCCATCCAACCTTTTCTCTTCCACCTTAACTGCCATTTCTCCTTTCTTTCCCGCTCTCATTCACTCTCCCCCCCCCCCTCCCCCCAGGCTTATTTCAAAGGTCCATACTGGCTTCCTCCATTCCTTCTCCCTCCTCTCTCGCTACCTTTGAAAATCGTTCCTCCGACCCCCACCCCTTTACCCCCCACCCTCCTTCGCTTTCCTCAATCATCAATCAATTAATCAATCTCCGTACCTCTCTTTTTGCCCTCCTCTCCTCCATCCCTCCGTCCATGGATCAGAGACAAAGCTACCCACCCATTGTACCCCTTCCTCCTCTTCCTCCTCCTCCTCCTTGGCTTCCGACTGGGCTTGGCTGGTTAATGTTCCCGAGGCATTCAGTGTGCAACTGGCCCCCAATTACCACGGACAAAGAGAGGGCTCCCTGTGCCTCTCTCTCGCTCTCTCTCTCTCTCTCTCTCTCTCTCTCTCTCTCTCTCTCTCTCTCCTCCGCCGTCCTCACCCTTTCTCCTCCCCCTTTCTTCTCCGTCCACATGGTCCCGGGGCCAGCGGAAGGCTTTGAAGAGGGAGGGGGGGGGGGGGCACCCACGAAGAAGCCCCCTGCACCTCCGAGCCCCGTCAGGGTGGCCCTTTCTCCTCGCCCCTCCGTGGCCCTTTTCTCGGGAAGCCTTTGTGGGGTCCCGTGTACCCCGCGTCGCGTCCCCTCTCTCTGTGCCACCCCCCACGCCTCTCTTCCCTCTTCCCTCCTCCCTCCTCCCTCTTCTTCCTCACCCCCCACCCCCAGCCCATGAAAAGAGCGACCTGCTCAAGAATGTTGTTTTTACTTTCTTCCTTTTCTTGTCGAGCGGGTGATTGGTGAGGGCGCCGCGGTTTTTGTTGTCCGTATCAATGGTGCCACTTGATGACAATTTGGCGGGCAAGGGCGGCCATCTTTAATCGGACGTCAATTTATGGCGCGCTCGCCTCGCTGTCTTGACTGGGGTTCAAGGAGCGAGTGGGGGTGTTGTGTCCCTTTTTGTTCCTTGTTTTGTCGGGGGAGTGTGGCTAACATTAATAGCGTGTTGCTTTAGTGCCTCGCTCCACACAGGCCTCCGCTGGCAGAGGCTGAGGAACACATTGAAATGGCCTGAAATGGGCCTGACAGAGCAGGCCGGCGACACGCTCAACGGGCCTCTGGATGTGTGTTCAGTAACTGTGCGTGTTCAGCAGGTTGAGTGACAGAGGGCTTGTCAGGGAGGAAAAGGAGCCAGTAGAAAGTTACCTGAGCATTACCGACCTAACTTTGGAGGACACGGTAGACCCCACACATCACATCTAATGGTGGTTAAACAGTGGGGCAAACGTTTCCACATCCAACAGTGCATTTACAGTAGGATAAACATTACAAATCCATCTGTGGTTTTAATGTAGGATAAATGCTCCGAATGTAAGGGTGGATTTAAAGTAGGCCAAACCTTTAACTCCTATTAGTGGATTTACAGTAGGATAAATATATCACATCTAACAGTGGATTTACAGTAAACACATCCCATCCAGAGGTGGATTTACACTAGCTGAAATGTCCCATATCTAAACGCAGAGTAGGCCAAGCGTTCAATATCCAAGAGGGGAATTAGAGTGGACCAAACGCTCTATGTCAAACATTGGATTTATGGTAAGTCAGTTGAAACAAAGACACAAAATGTACCCTGATCCATGACCAATGGATTATCTCCTGCCGGTCGTTATTGAACTCTCTCTCTCTCTCTCTCTCTCTCTCTCTCTCTCTCTCTCTCTCTCTCTCTCTCTCTCAGACACACACACACACGCAGTGCAGAATGTTCGTGAATCTCCTCAGTCCATTACTCATTGTCTCCGTCTCGAGACACCGCTGGGAAGTGGGTTTTTCCTGGAGTACATTTCTCTCCCGGGCTATTTCTCTCTCTCTCTCTCTCTCTCTCTCTCTCTCTCTTCTCTCTCTCTCTCTCTCTCTCTCTCTCTCTCTCTCTCTCTCTCTCTCTCTTTTTCTCTCTCTCTTTCCCTCTCCCTCTCTCCCCTCGCTCAACCCTCTCCGTCTTTCCTCCTGGGCGGATTTCCCCTGTTGACGTGGGTGATCACGTCCCCTCGGCCAGCGGCGGCATTCCAGAGCACACCAGGCCGAGACAGATCCTTATTCCCGGGTCCGTGGGCCGCTACCTGCCGAAATGGGGGTGTCCACAGCTGGGGAAAAGATCCCACTTCAAACGACACCAGGAACCGGAGAGGTATCGTTGACACCACCCACTCAAAAGCAATAAAACACCAAGAGGGTGGGGGGTTTGGTCAGAGAAGGAGTGTGTGTGTGTGTGGGGGGGGGGGGGCAGCATTGAAGGTATGGCAAATCCCGACAGGATCTCAGGACTGCATGTACCTCGGACGAGAAGAGGACGAGCCGCTAATGCCCACAGTGCACTGCATCTCAGACTCGGCTTTGTGAGGGGGGCAGAGACAAAGGGAGAGGCCACTTAAACAGCATTCAGATGCACCAATTATCAGTGGCCGGGGGCCTCCGGAGCGGGAGGGGGGATTATGGCTGTATGGGGGATTTACATAGATTGAGGCACGTGCTGCGGGGGGTTCACACCCCCCAGGGAAGGAAAGACAATAGAGAGAGAAGGGCCACCGCATGAGGTCAGCCCCCCAGGAAACACTGGCCCTAGCAGCATTAAGGGCCTGGAGGGGGGAGGGGGGGTGGGGTGGTTCATTAGAAGGACGTGGACAAGGGGCCTGTAGCCCAGAGGAGAGAGAGAGAAGAGCCAGGTTCGACATACCAGCACGCGCGCCCCAGACAGAGGCAGCTCCGCGCGGGCCCAGCGTCCCGACGCGTTTGGGTGAACGGGCGGCGTTGGCGCGGGGCCGCACGGTTGGCGAGCGAGGAGGCCGACGCGTGGCTCCTTGACCGCGGGGCCCGGGAGCGGTCACACCCCAACGGTGACTCCCGTTGCTCCGAGCTGACTAGCGTCACGCAAAAACAGACACACACACACACACACACACACACACACAACACAGTGTCAGACTGAGGGCCGACCTCCACAGAAGTGTGTGTGGGGGGGGGGGAGGGGACGTTTCATAACAACACAAACTGTTTTTGGTATTTTAGCCCCCGGGCTCCAATTTCGAGCATCCTCCCACTGCTCATACCCCCCCCCCCACACACACACACGCACACTCTGCATGACCACACGCTGAAGTTACACAGGCCTCCTGACTGCGAGCCGTCGCCGTGGCCACCGGCCTGGTGGAGAAGGAGCGGCCCTCCGACGCCAGCCCCCGAGGACGGGTCGGTCCGAACGTGCTCTGGACGGACCGGTGTGATGGGCCGGAGACCCGCGGTGGTGGACCTCTCAGAGGTCTGCGGCAGGGGTCCAACCTCCAGCTGGGTTTCCACCACAACCTTTCACCTTCCGACGGATGATGATGGCGGCCATGTTGGCTCTCCCGCACGGTAAAGGTCGCTGGTTGTTTGGGAGGAAGTGGGAGGCGGGGGAATATGTGCAATGGGATTGTCAGACAGGGCCCTCTCGGCCCCTCGGCGCTCCACAGCTGCATCCTGGACCTATTACATAACCTACACAGAGTCTCTGCATTGTTGCTGCGTGCGTTGTGTGTGTGTGTGTGTGTGTGTGTGTGTGTGTGTGTGTGTGTGTGTGTGTGTGTGTGTGTGTGTGTGTGTGTGGCTGCATGTCCCCCATTCCCATTCTGTTTTCCATAGTGGAGCTATAGGGCTTTCCCCCCCCCCCTTTCTGGCCCCCCTGGTTGAGAGGCTGTCAGTGTCCGCGTAGCGCGGGAGGCCTGGGGGCTTTGAGGAGCGCCGTGATCAAACCCGGCCTCAAATGGTATTTGACCAGCCCCGGACACAGCTTCAACGGTCCTCATCCACGCTAGATGAACGCTCCCCTTTAGCCTCGGTGTGGGGGGGGGGGGGTCTCCGTTAAAGAGCCGTGTCCTCCGCTCTGCTCTCCCCTCTCCGTCCTCCGATTTCACCGTCCCTCCCTCCTGTTTCGCTCACATTCGTCACAGCCGGCGTCAGCCGGCCGGCGTCGGGGACGCTCTCACGCGAGCCGCCCTTTAGAGGGCCACCATGAACCTGGTACATACACAAACATCAGCCTTCGATGGCTGCCCACGGCTAATCGCCCCGGCATCTGCATGGATGGAAGGGGGGGTGATCGGGCCCTTTTGAGGAGGACGGGGCGAGGATGGAGGGAGCGGCGCGGAGCGGAGCGGCGTGCCTTTTCCCACATCAATCAAGGCAGCGGACGACGAGGAGAAGAAAAAGAGGGGCTAGTTAGCACCTCCCGATTGTTCCAAAGGATGGCTCCAGTGCGTCCTCCCGCCCCCCCTCCCGGGCCCTGTTCTTTTGGGCCGGCCCAGTGGGGGGGGCGAGGTGGCGCCTCTGGAGCCCCAGAACCAGCCCACGTCCATGCGTCCGTTCGGATCCGTCAGCGTTGGAGGTGGGCGGGGGGTGGGGGGGGGGGGTGGGCAGGAGGTGGGCAGGAGGTGGGCGGGGGGTGGGCGGGGGTCGGGGGAGCCTTTGTCCCGCACCACATTCTTCAGGCCATTGTGCGCCGGCCGCGACCATTTAGGGATTTTAAAGGCTCGTTTGCACAATTCCTTTTGTCAGCGACCCTCGGGCACAGAAAGGGAGAGTGAGAGAGAGAGAGAGAGAGAGAGAGAGAGAGAGAGAGAGAGAGAGAGAGAGAGAGAGAGAGAGAGAGAGAGAGAGAGAGAGAGAGAGAGAGAGAGAGAGAGAGAGAAAGAGGGGGGGCAGTGGTTCTCAACGCAAAAGGGGAAAAGGGAGAGGGGAAGCGAGAGGATAAAATAGGAAGGAGGATAAAAGAGTGGGGTGAAAAAGCTGGGGCTTGTGTTTTTTTTTATGTTCTTTTTTAATTACATGGAGTGGCAATATAGTAAATCCAGGGCCCTAGGCCTCCTGCACATGCTCTCACAATCCTCAGCGCTCTCTCTCTCTCTCTCTCTCTCTCTCTCTCTCTCTCTCTCTCGCTCTCTCTCTCTCTCTCTCTCTCTCTCGCGCACACACACACACACACACAGTCGGGGCCAATGTCACACTCGGAATCTTTACAGCAGTCTTTAGGTTTTCACTTGGGCAGCCTGGTGGAGGGTTCTCATGGCAGCGAGCGGCATGGCGTAATGGGAATGCAGATAGCAGGTCAGACGCGTCGCATGTTCTCACCCAGACCCCTGCACGGGAAACACGGCCAGATAGCACTGACCCCCTCCCTCCCCCCCTCCCTCCCTCCCTCCCTCCCTCCCTCCCTCCACAGCGGTTTCTGAGAATACCGCTCAGCTATCACAGGAGGTGTATTTTTCTTTTTCTCCGCATTCCGCCGAGCCAGTCATAGCTGCGAGGGGCCTTGGCTGGCGAGTGTGTGAAGCGTGTTTTGACTATGATAAATCTGTGTGTGTGTGTGTGTGTGTGTGTGTGTGTGTGTGTGTGCGTGTGCGTGTGCGTGTGCGTGCGTGCGCGCGCGTGCGTGCGCGTGCGTGCGCGCGCGCGTGTGTGTGTGTGTGCGTGTGTGTGTGTGTGTGTGTGTGTGTGTGTGTGTGTGTGTGTGTGTGTGTGTGTGTGCGAGTGTGTGTGTGTGTGTGTGTGTGTGTGTGTGTGTGATATTCCGTCATTACATAACACAGGTCCTTGGCTCCCTGTGGGCCTGCTGTGCCGCCATGCCAGTGCTGGGCCTGGGACTCTTTGTGGGGCAGAAACAGGGGAGTCCTCCGTTGAATTGATAGTGAAATGCAATGATCCAGTGGTTTGTTCATCCATGCACGCCTCGGGGCACACACACAATGGACGGACAACTCCCAGTGTGGCAAGGGGTTTTTGTCTCTGTATCATTTGGGCCGCATTGTGACCTAATAGGCAAATCCTTCACAAACAATGAGGTTCATAATAAACTATACAATTATAAAATGACACTGCCAAAGAACAAAGCACCAACATTATGTGAGGGCCAATGCTGTCGAGGTATTCCACTGAAGCAGGCGTACTGGAAACAACAGACCCTCAAGCAGTCCATAAAAGCTGACTCATTTGACCACTCTCCACACCCCCTGCACGGTCAAGACCGGGGGCAGCCAGATGTCCCACAGCCCTGTGTTCATGAGAGAGAGAGCAAAACCGCCCGTCGATCCCACATCCACCGGCACACAGCAGTACGTTCCCATGGAACGAGGCGGACACCGGGTCAGTGCTCAGGCCAGGCCAGGGCCAGACCGGGTCAGACCCGACGAGGCCCCGCGCCACCACGCCCCGGGCCCGATCTGTCGACGAGGAGCCGCTCGATGGCTCCACCAAACCGCTCGCCTGGATCACAGAGATAGACGGGGGGGGGGGGGGGGGGGGGCTGGTGTTGGTAGGATGGGCCGCCCCCCCCCTCATACATCTGAATGGCGGGCCACAGCGGGGGAGGGGGGGGGGGCAGCAGATAGACCCAGGCTAATCTGATGTGGCTGAGAGACTGAAGGGCCCTCCGAGTCCTTTAAGACGCGTCGTTATCACCTCCACGGGGTTCACACGGCCGCGCCGAGGGCCCCACGCATTCCTCTCCTTTGTGCTGTGGGCCCGGCTAGGGAAGAAAAGCCACGGAGAGGCAAAGGACGGACCCCGGGCACTCTGCCCCCCCCCCCCGTGTCGGTCATGGAGTCTCCGCAGGAGTCAGTTAGCGGGCTCCGTGGACTGTACCACTTGACTTCAAACGGGGGGGACCGGCGGCTCGTGTTTTTATTTTTTTTACGCGTTATCTTTTTCCCTTTCAACGGATTCTTTCTTTCTGTTCTGGCTAAGCCTCTGGGAGAAAACGGCCAGAACAATGGGCGGAGGTCGTGACTTCTGGTGGCAGGGGTCAAAGTTGAAATGGCGTGCGAGGTGGGGGCGAAGGCAGAGGAAGGACGGAGGGGTTGCCATGGCGAGGTTTGAATTGGGGGGGGGGGACTAGCATTCACCCAAAATAACTTTCAAAAGTGAGTTTCCCATCAGATGGCCTCCCCATGGGGAGCTGAAAACCAACCCAACACACCCTCCCATAGGTGGTTAGGGCAACGTGTTGAGGCAAACATCAATGCACCCCCACGGTTCCAAAGACACACAAGGCATCCTTCTTTCATCTATTTATTCGCCTTTAGAAGAGGGCTTGTCTATAGTCATGAAATATGTGCTGCTGGCCAGCCTGTTCTGGCGTGTTCCCGCTGGATGGATGGATCAGAGGCGCGGAGCTCTGCGTTGATTCTGAGTCAGTGTTGACGGAGTCCCTCTTTGAATCCCGCTGGGTTTAGGCGAGTGCACAATGACAGGGGTCAAGAGGGTCAACCTGCAGAGAAGTGTGACGGCACTCACATTTTTCTGTGCTATCACATACACACACACACACACACACACACACACACACACACACACAAATTTTTCTGTGCTATCACACACACACACACACACACACATTTTTCTGTGCTATCACACGCACGCACACATGCATTTTCTGTGATATCACACACACACACACACACACACACACACACACATTTTATTTTTTTGTACTATTAAACACACACACACACACACACACACACACACACATTGTTCTGTACTATTAAACGCACACGCATACAGTTTTTTGTGCTATCACACACGCACACATACATTTTTCTGTACTATTACAGAAACATGCACACACTGTCTGTAATGTACAGACACACTCACAAAGGGTGCGGCAGTAGCTGTGTTGTAAACTGTCACCTCAGTGAGTTGTGGCAGTGACCTACAGCTACATATGGTGTTTCACTACCTCCCCTCAGCTGTTCGGCTTTCTCTCTCTCCCTCTCTCTCTCTCTCTGTCTCGCTCCTCTTTTTGTATTTTTTCTCTTTCTTTCTCTATTTTGCTCTCTCTCTCTCTCTCTCTCTCTCTCTTTTTCTCTCTCTCTCTCTCTCCCTCTGTATTCCCCTCCCTCAGTCCCTCTCCGCACCTCTGCTCTGCATTATTTCAGGGAGTGGCTTGCCCACAGGAAGTCGTTCACTTCCTAATTATCTGCAC
Organism: Galaxias olidus; assembly: GCA_026901105.3. NCBI lineage: Eukaryota > Metazoa > Chordata > Actinopteri > Galaxiiformes > Galaxiidae > Galaxias > Galaxias olidus. The sequence goes on from JAPMUY010003700.1 coordinate 133,610, forward strand.
ATCAAACGGCGGTCGCCGGGAAGACGCAGACCATAAATCCAGCCCCCTCCGTCACACGGCGAGAGCAGGGGCAACAGCTGCCTGTAATTGATGTTGTAGGTTCAAACTGTTAACACATGACTACCCCCCCCCCCTCCATCCCCCTTACACCACCAACACTTACTGTCTGCACACAGCGGAGAGAGAGAGAGAGAGAGAAAGAGGCCGCAACACAGGGACCAGGACTAGGTCATCTGTTCAGAGGGAGAGGGGATGAGGTTACAGACAAAGACAGAGAGAGAGGGGGAAGGAGAGAGGGAGAGAGAGAGAGATAGAGAGAGAGAGAGAGAGAGAGAGAGAGAGAGAGAGAGAGAGAGCAAAATAGAGACAGAAAGAGAAAAAATACAAAAAGAGGAGCGAGAGTGAGAGAGAGAGAGAGAGAGAGAGAGTGGGGATGTTTCAGGCAGCGTGGTTGGTTCTGAAGTGGTGCAGCATGGCCCCACTCCGCCTGCAGAGGCCCGGGTCCACAGTGACCGCTTATGATTGGACGAGACACAGCCAAAGAAAGGAATGAGGAGAGAGAAGAGAGAAGAGAGGGGTGAGAAAAAAAGAGCAAGTGACAGACAGGCCGCGCTAACAGAGGCCGACCGCAGCGTTGGCATCGTGATGGATGGTCGGGTGGGAAAAAAGTCGGACCAGTTGTCAGATCTGGTCGGGAGCCAGATGTTAGGCATCTACACCCCCCCCCCACCCCCCCCCCACCCACCTTTTACCCCAACCCCTACCCCAAACTATCACCCCAACCTGGGATGAGCCGGTGTAAAAGAGGGTCATCCATCACTGCCGGACCCTCGGCCAGAGCCTGGCTCCGTGGGCAGGCCGGACCGCCTGCCGTTGGGGCTGCACGCTAGGGCCGCCCCCCCCAGCCCCCCTCACCTAGCGCTGGGATGACCCTCCAGGACGGGAGCCGGCCGTCTATGGGCCTGGGGGGCCTTTAGTACCTGCCACCACCATGCAAATTGGGCCCTCAGAAAGTGATTGAGCCGCCCCCATTGTCTCTAATGGCCTATCGTTGGGGAAAGCCGTCTGTGGCGTGGGTGTGCGTGACCCTCTCTCTGTGTGTGTGTGTGTGTGAGTGTGTGTGTGTGTGCGCGTGCTTCCTCCCGGAGTTTACAACGATCAGCGGGGAACACAATTAGCCCAATCAAAGTGAAAGGCGGTGGGGGGGGGGGGGGATTTGGGGGGAGGGGGGGCGGTTTATGAACGCGGTCGACGTGACGACGGCCTTGCGACGGGGACGGCGCGGGATGTCAGGCGGCGGACGCAGACTCCTTTGATGTGGAGGTGGGGGGTGGTGGCGGGCTTTCCGGCGCGAGGCCTTGCCTCTCGTTAAACCGGCTGGCGCGCAATCAAAGATATATGGGCCGGGACAGCCGTGCGGGTTGGACACATTAGCGGATTGGATTTTAAAAGGAGGGGGCCGTTTTTTTTTTAAAGGCGGGCCCTCCCGTAAAGGCTGCCGGCTACGCGGGACACTGGGTGTGTGCGTGCCGTGGGCGCAATGAATTAGCGAGCGTTTAAAAGCAACATCTTTTAAAAGCCTGTAAAAAAAAAAGAAGAGAAAAGACAGGGTCATTTAAAGAGCAGGCGCTCCGGGACGGATCGATGGCGGCCCACTGATCGCTGAGTGCGCAGATCCTCAGCCAGACGGAGGCGGGGCGCGCCGGAGGCATCCGCCATTTTCTATCTCCCGTCCTGTTACTCTCTATGACCGGAGAGTCAGGGCCCGTTGAGGTGGCGTTGAATTTACCACACCACTGTAGGATGTGGCTGGCCGGGTACAAAGCCCTCTCCCGTGTTACGGTGGAGGCCCTGCCTAATGGAACACGGGCCCCCCAAAACGGCCGGCCCGCTCGTCCGCCCGCTGCAGAAGAGGACGGCGGCTGCTGGTTTAGGAAAGTTATTGAATCAGGGAATTCCCTAAAACCACTCCAGGGGTGGAGGCGCGGGGGTGGGGGTAGGAGACGGGCTCGGCTGACCCCCACCGTCCGTCCGCCTCTCTTGCCCCCTAGGCGGGCTCAAAAGTGGATGACCCTTAGTCAGCACATGCAGGGGGGGGCGCGGACAATAGGGCCTATTCTGCCAACAATGGGGGGCATTTAGACTGCCGCGGAGCCCAGTGACTCCAGGGGGGGAGGGGGGAGGGGGGAGCGGGGGTCCGTCAATGAAAAGCTGTAAACTGTGAGCCGCGGTGCGGGGCTACCCAGTGGCTAGCGGCTAAGCTTACCTATGGGTGAGGTCAGAGGTCAGGGCCTAGACCATTGGCACGCAGAGGAGTCAGGTCAGGGGGGTAGGGGTGGGGGGGGTGGGCGGAGACTGACAGGACAGCAGTCCTGCAGCATAGACACACAGAGAGAGAGAGATACAGATACAAAGAGAAAACGAGAGAGAGACTTATACTAATACATACAGTGTACATGTACATAGACAAAGGCAAAAGAGACAGCCAGAGACAGAGAGACAGACAGAGAGACAGAGAGACAGACAGACAGACAGACAGGGAGACAGAGAGAGAGACAGGGAGACAGAGAGACAGACAGGGAGACAGAGAGACAGAGAGACAGACAGAAAGACAGACAGACAGACAGACAGACAGAGAGACAGAGACAGGGAGAGAGAGAATTGGAGAGCCTGTAGGCCAGAGATGGAGTGAGAAGACCCGATTAAGCGTTGATCCCTTCAGTCAGTTGGTCCGCGTTGTGAAGTGTGTCGCTCCGACTCCTTCCATCGGCCACCTGAACTCGATCCCGAGCCCAGCATCCAATGGATATGAACACGCCTGATCAAAGGTGGAGCACTGCGGCGAGAGGCCGTCCCACTGGTGAGCGCCGCGCACCGCCTAGTGTCTCACCACACCCCCCACCACCTCACCCCCACCCACCCATCCACCCACCGATCACCCTGCCTTTCTTTGGCCAAAATCAAAGGCCGATACTCTAGACGCGAGGACTGACATTGATCTTAATCTCCAGCCACGACTGCGGGCGGGTGGGCGGGAGGGCGGGGTAATTTGGAGAGGCGTGCGTGTCCGTGTGTTTGCGTGTGTGTGTGTGTGTGTGTGTGTGTGTGTGTGTGTGCTTCTGTGTGTGTGTGTCACCAAAAGGAGGTCGGGTGGGGGGAGGTTCCGAGGAGACGGGGAAGATGATCCCCCCCCCCACCCCCGTTCAGTTCGGCCACATAAAGCACCAGCGATAGCAGAGCACCCCCCCCTCCCCCCCCAGCCAAGCCAGCACACAAAGCCAGGAGGCCCGCGATCGTTAAGCGATTGGGTTACAGCATGAACAGGTGAACTCCGTCTCTCCCACCCCCCCCCCCCCCCCCCACCCCCACCCCCCTCTTTCATACAGTCCTCTGCTCTATTATGATCGACGAGGCCCCACTTCTCCTCCCCTTCTCCTCCGCCGACCCGGTGCTCGCTCCATCCAGGGCGGCCATTGTACCTGCCGCTCTTTGAAGTGGCTAAGTCCTAAATGGCAAGGAGGAGACAACGGTGGGCAGAGCCCCCTATTCTTCCACGGGCCGGGAGAGGGGAGAAAGGGAGACGGGGGAGGGGGGGGGGGGCACACGGGACTCTTGTTTCTGACAGGTGTCTTTTATGGAGGAGAGTGTGTGCTCCGCCGGTGCCGCTGCTGTTGCCGGATCAGGTTCCCGGCACTGACCCGCGTCACCTGCCGAGCGAGCGACGCCCGCCGCGCCCGGCCATCTGTGTGGTGTGGAGATTTACTGGAAACGGGGGGGGGGTTGTGTGTGTGGGTGTGTGTGTGTGTGTGGGGGGGGGTGAAGCTCTCGTTGGCCCCCGGAAGCGGGGGTGACCTGTGGGGGACGGTCAGCGGCATGCCCCCGGGGGCCAGACGCTCTGCCACTTTGTTGTTCCCGAGGGTTTATCCCGGCTAGGCTGGGCACTGGGAGTAATCCCCTGGCTGTTTACATCGCAGCTTTAATCCCAACGCTGCCTCCTCCTCCCAGCCCTTGTTTACGTCCACGCTGTGCACACCGGGAATGGGCCGGCGTGGGTCCGGTGCGGTTCGTCAACGGACGGCCGGTGCGACGCGACAGCAAACGGGGGGGCAGGAAAAGAGCCAAGGCTGCTCAATGTAAACAGCTACAGTACATCATCAGATAAATGACGAGGTCACTCTCTCTCTCTCTCTCTCTCTCTCTCTCTCTCTCTCTCTCTCTCTCTCTCTCTCTCTCTCTCTCTCTCTCTCTCTCTCTCTCTCTCTCTCTTTCTCTCTCTCTCTCTCTCTTCCTCTCTCTATCTCTCTTCCTCTCTCTCTCTCTGTCTTCCTCTCGGTGTATCAACAGACCCACAATCCAATCACGTGTAGACAAATCAGATCAGCTGTTATCTCCTCATTAGCTCCAGTCCAAACAGACACTGTGTGTGTGTGTGTGTGTGTGTGTGTGTGTGTGTGTGTGTGTGTGTGTGTGTGTGTGTGTGTGTGTGTGTGTCTGTGTGTGTGCGTCTGTGTGTGTGTGTGCGTGTGCCTACAGGCAGACTCGTCTCCCCTCACACGTGTTCGCCCCGCACGTACGGCCCGAGGCGTGAGAGGGATGCATACATTATCGCGCGCTCCCTTCTGCATGCGTGTGCTGCGATACCTCCAGCTTGCCTCGCTGACTACCTAGTCCAGCATGGGGGGGGGGGGGGGTTACAGTTCGGCAGGCTGCTCCTGGCCTCAGCCATCTGGGCCTGGCCCTTGGCGAGTAATCTCCCCGAAGACTAAGATGGAGCAGGGGTCGGGGGGGGGTTTCGTTGAGCCAAAAGCCCCAGGTGGATCTCGACCGCTCCGACTGGCCTAGATGGCCAACAGTGACCAATGAGCTGGTGGATTGCCTCTGAAGGGGAAAGAGGGAAGGGGGGGGGGGGGCACACACATCCAATCAAACGTGTTCGCCGCGTCTCCCCCCGGTCCGTCAATTATAGAAATCAATGCCACGGCTGAGTTAGCGTCAGAGGCCTGGCCCTTCATTCAAATGAGCCAGTGGCGTGTGAATACCATTACCCCCCCCGCCCCCCCACACACACACACACACCAGAAGACAGGCTGATTATGCCGTGCCGTCCAATGTCGTTGCCGTGGTAATTAACCTTGCGCGTAATCCAGCAAGCCCGCTGACGGATGTCCAAGAACCGGGCACCGGCCGAGGGTTTTCTCTCGTGAGATTAGCACGGGCGTTCACTCGCGCACCCGCACCAGCACGCAGCGTCCCACTCAACAGCTGGCAGAGACAATGGAGAGGCATAAGCCACTCATTAAATATGATAATTTATTTGATCCTCTTAGATGGACGAATTAGCCGATTTGAGAGGGAGGCGAGGCCGGCGACACGGGGGCCACTCCATCCTCTAATTTGTCCAATTTCCCTCTCGGATTGACGGACTCTCGAGTCATCGCCGCGCGCCCTTCATTGTCGAGGGGTTATGGGGGGGGGGGGCAAAGTGTGATGGATAAGATGGAGGAGCGTGGAGCAGCAGAGCCCCGGTGCTGACGGCGGGCTCGAATTGGCGTGGGAGCCGGGTGTGTCGGTGTGGAGCGACAGACTGTGGCGGTGGTGATGAGGTGGAGGGCCAGCAGGCCGAGACTGGAGCGCACTGATCCATCAGAGAGAGCTGACAGTCGGCCAGACAGCCTCGTAATAGACCGGTCATGGACCAAAGACCCTCTGGAGAATACGCACGCACGCACGCACACACACACGCACGCACGCACACACACACACACACACACACACACATACACATACACATACACACACACACACACACGAAAAAAGAGACGTACAGACAGACGCACACGCATACACCACACTGCATGTTCATTGTCTCATGCACATAAACACTCAGAAACACTTGCCAGTTAAAAATAATGGAAAGGCATGCGCCCAGAAACACACAGACACGCACTCACACACACACCCACCCACACACACAGGCACCATCCCAGACAGAGAGACAGATTGGTTTTATTTAAACGACGTACTCCTTTAATGCCGCTGTTAAAGATCTCTCATATTCCAGGACACATCCGTCACCAGGGCCGTTGTCTCCGCCGTGTCTGGGATCTGTTTTCGGTTTGAATTGCTTTTCACACGTCTAGATATGACAGGCCACCCGTTGCTCCCCCCCTCTCTCTCTCTCTCTGTCTCTCTCTCTCTTCCTTCCTTTCTCTTTCTTGCTCTCCCTCCGTCCGTCCGTCCGTACCCGTCGTTGGCGGATGATCCCGACCGGTAATGACGGCGGGAGACTGAGAGTCCTCTCCGGTTCATTAAGCCGATTCCCACTGAGCTCTGGCCCACATGTGTCAGCCCTCAGGGGCCACCACCGCCCCTCCCCCCGGGCCCCTAGCCCCCCGGGCCCCCGCCCCCTCCCCCCGGGCCCCTAGCCGGGAGAGGACAGATAACTGTCGAGGGAGAGGTCAGCTTCAAGTTGTCCGCCCCCCCCCCCCCCACACCAGACTCCTTCTCCCTCCGTGCCCCGAGCGGTTGGCTCTCTCTCCCTCTCTCTCTCTCTCTCTCTCTCTCTCTCTCTCTCCACACACACACACGGATCGATCTCCCCATGGTTAGGCAGGAGGTTAGGCAGGGCTGTGGAGGAGAGAGAGAGGGGCCGGCTGAATTGGCACGGGTCCACTCCTTCACTTCGGCTCTTCCTAAAATACACACACCGCCCCCGCCCCCCCTCACCCCCACCCCACTCCCTGTACAAACCCCTCAGGGCGAGCACACAGGGGGATTTGTAAAGCACACAGTCAGCGCACAGGCTTCAGCCATGCCTGTGAGGCGGACCGAGTCGACGGGCAGATGAATGAGCGAGCGGATGGACAGAGCGGGATGGAGGAGAGGAACGGAAGGGTCAAGAGATGGACAAAAAAAAAAAAAGGGGGGGGGGGGGCCGGGCTTTCAACCTTTCATTCCTGTTTGATATGAACTGTCATACCTTTGTCCTTTGTCTATTCATATCTGTTTAAAGGGCCGGGACCCCGTGTCCCGCTCCCCCTCTCCCCTTCTTTTTTTTCAGGAGGCCTCACCCATCACTGTCACCCCCTCCCAGGCACAGGGGTCAGAGTTCACCGTCCTCCAAGCCCGCTGGAGATCAAACGGAGTGCTGATTTGCCCCCGCTGGACGCAGTAATGACCGTTAAATCTGCCATTACGTCACCCGGGAACACACACACACACACACACACACACACACACACACACTTTGCCCGCTTCCCCTTTTAAACATCGATGGGGAGAGTGCGGGGGCAGGGGTGGGGGGGGCACGCTTTGCGGGGACATATCGAGCGACGCGGGCTGCGGGTGGGGGGGGGGGGGGGGGGGGGGGGGGGGGGGTCAGTGGGAAACTGTAGGTGGGTTTGAAAAATGCGGTAGCCAGACGTGGGCATGTTCAAACATGTAAACGCTTTGTAGGCCATTGATTGGTGGTGTAAACAGAGCCGGGGAGTCTGGCTAGCTGCGGAGGGCCGGAGGGAACGGCTGCTCGCCTCCCCGTTAGACCATTGGAACGTTAGACCATGACCAGTGTGTCCCCGCCATGCTTTTTACATCTCCACCAGCCTTTTTCCCATGCCGGGACGTTTGTTGGAGGGACACATATATATATATGTGTGTGTGTGTGTTTATAAAGGAGGGTTTGGTTTAGTCTAATTGAGCTGACTTGCGGACGGTGTTTATTGGAGCGCGGGCCCATTTGTTATGCGTTGCCGGCCGGAGACACCGCCATGAATCAATCTCCCCGCGTGTGTACAAACACAGACACCGTGGTGCGACTACTCCAAATAAACACACAATGGGAGAGACACACACGCGCGCAAACACACGCACACACATGCGGTCGAGATGCACGGGGCTGGCACTGACGAGCACGCTCGTGCGCGCGCGTGTCACCGAGGCACAGACCAGCGCGGAGCTCATTACTCTCTGAGAGGCTGGGCTGGTAGCGCGGGGTTCTCCCTGTGGCCTACTGGACAGTGTGAGTTATGGTCCTGGGCCTGGGAGACATGTGGTGTCCACATTAATGCCGGCCCCGCTGGGGTGTGAACCTCCGAGTCCCAACAACCCCCCCCCCCCCCCCCCCAGGCCACAATGCACACACCGCATCCCCGTGGGGGGGGACAAAAAAAACCCCGGTCGTCGGCGTACGGACACCTCCGTAGCCCCCCGACGGTTGTCCTTGGAATGTCACCGGGAGGGCGACCGTGGTTTACGGGCAGGCGCCGTGGCCTACATTGTCGTTCCGGTCGTTGCCGCTTGGCCGCCACGTCGAAAGAAAACACACCAAGAAATGGCAGAAGAAGCCACCGACACGCCAACCGAAGGCGTCCCGCAGTGCCAACGTGCCGGCGGTGCCTCTCACAGGGTTTCCCGTTGTGTGAGGAGAAAACGTGGAGGGCGTGGCCCGCCCGGCGCGTGGGCGGCGAAGGGGCAAACGGCTCGTTAGCGTCACAATGGCGTCGACGTGGGCCGAGGACGTGCCAGGGGCAATGCGAGGGAGGAGAACGGCGGAGCAGCGCGTGAGGGGAGCGTCTCTTTGGTGCGACGGGGTTTTGGGGATGGACGGGGGGCCTGTTGCTACACGCGTGGCCGATTCTTTGAAAGGGTGAGGTTTGTTTACCCCCGTGGCCGTCTCCATGGCACCCAATATAGCCGTCCCAGAGCCTTTCTCCCGGCACGACAATCCTGCTCACTTTGACTTTGGCCGTCAATGGGGAATCGGGTTCGCCCGGTGTTCCAGACACTTCCGCCGTTTTCCGTGGCCATTGTCCCTCATTCTCCTCCCATTTCTTTCTCTCTCTCTTTTTTTCCGTCACTTTTTTTTCTTTTCCCCTCTCCTTCCCCCCCTTACCTCTCCTGTATCTCTCTCGTCCTCTCCTCCTCTCGTCTGTTGTCGGTTTCGTCTTCCTTGCCCTGCGCTGTGGGGCCATCTTCTTTTTTTTTCTTCCTTCCTTTTTTCTTTTTCTTTCTTTTTCTTTCTTTTTTTTTTTTTACACAGAATACACTCTTGAAAAGCTATTCATGGATTTTTCAATGAAACCCTATTACCTCTGTGCGCTAGCGTGCCCGTGTTTGTGTGTGAGTGAGACGGTGGGGGAGGGGGTGGGGGGGAGAGGGAGAGCGGTATTTTGGGGGCCGTGCTACAGTACCATCTGTATGCTAATCTCCCTCGGACTTTAGTCAACTTTGATCAAGCGCTCAGGCCTCCTTTTCTCCCGCTCCGTCCCTCCATCCCTCCCCCTCCCTCCCTCCCTCCCTCCTCCCCCCTCCCCTCCTCCCCCTCCATCCTCTCTCCTTTCCTCGACCTCTATGTGCTCAGCAATTACTGTAGCTGCACGGCCCTTTGTGTGGCCACGTATTGCCCTGCTAGGGCAACGCCGCCCTGCAGGAACTACACCCCCCACCATCCCCCTCCTCTCTTTCTGCCCCAGTGCCCCTCCACAATCTCCCTCCCTCCCCCTGCCGACCTTCCCTCTACAGACTCACCTCAAAAAAAATCTCCTCTCGCCCCCGCTCACGTTATCCCCTTGCTCATCCCCCTTTCCACACGCTGAAACCCCCCCTCCCCCTCACACACACACACACCCTCACACACACTCACACACACTCACACACACTCACACACACTGCCCAACCCCTTCCCCCGGCACCTGCGGCTGTGATGCGCCGCGCAAACCACAGACCCACAACAGATGGTAGCAGACCCCCCCCCCCCCCCCCCGCTTCCCCCCCCCTCCTTCCTCCCCCCGGGCATGGATGGCAGGGCCCCCCTGGCATGCCCGGGCCAAGCCCAGCGTGGCGGCGCGAGACCGGGCGCGGGCCGTGCCTTTTGTCTGGGCAGAGGCCGGGCACGCACGCACTGCACGTCCCTGGGACTACAATAACAAGAGGTATTGAGCGGTGAAGATCCACAACGGGCTCCTTTTTTTGTTTTGCCTTGGACCGCCTCTACCCTCACGCCCCTCCCCTCCTGCAGACCGCACGGTCCAGCGGCCATTGTCTTCCCCATATGGAGAGGTCAACCCGCTGAATGCGGACCCGGCGTCAAAGGAAAGGACAATGTAAACCTTGTTGCGGTGTGTTGTCAGCGGCGGCGGTAATGACTGTATCAACACAGATGACTGAGTGACACACACACACACACACGCACATGCACACGCCCGCGCGCGCCCACTCAAAGATGTTAAAAAAAAACTGGAGAGATTAACGAAGAGAGAAATAGAAAACAAGCTCGAAATAAAGAAGTCGTGCGAGTCGGCGAGTGTGTGTGTGTGTGTGTGTGTGTGTGTTTGCGTGCTTAAGTGTGTTGTGCTGTGAGGCAGGCAGTGGGCAGAGGATAATGTGTATTAATCAGGGAAAAGCCGGGCCATATGTTTGCCTAATGCGCGAGACTACTGGGCCCAGGATGACAGCTCACCACTAAAACAATTAGCCTCATTCCACACCAACGTCTTTACAGTAAAGCGTAGGAGTGCGAGTGTGCCGGGTGCTGCGTGTGTGTGTGTGTGTGTGTGTGTGTGTGTGTGTGTGTGTGTGTGTGTGTTGGACGGAGGGGGTTGTGTTTGAGTGTTTGCAGTTGGGGATAGGGGGAGGTGTGTGTGTGTAGACAGCTGAGAGCACACCACAGGGCATGTGTGGGTGTGGGTGTGTGTGTGTGTGTGGGTGTGTTTGCTTAAGGGCGACAGTGTGGATGGTTGATATTGTGTGTGTGTGTGTGTGTGTGTGTGTGTGTGTGTGTGTCTGCCCGTGTTTGTTTTGCTCCCTGACCACGCCGCCGTCTTTACTGGCAGCACGGTGTGATCTTGAGGGGCCACCGGTCCGTAACAGAGGCTGGGTAGAGCGGTCTTTGTTGTGATGGCGAGGCCTTATTGTTTTGGCTGTGTACTGTAGGGCTGGGACTGTTATCATCCACCGACTTGTTTTGCTCTTATAACCAAGCAGGATAAGCCATTAGGCAGATGGTAAGTGTAGCTCCCACAAGGACACACACGCACACACGCACACACACACACACACACACAAAGACACCAGACCCCTGTTACGTAATCCACCAGACACCGTTCCCCTCGGAGAGGATCAGTCCCAAGATGGCCGACTCCAAAACAAACTCGTCCGTCTCTCCGCCCCTTGCTGCTGTGCCACCGAAGTCTGCGGCTCGCGGAGGGAGATGTTTACCGGGGAGGACAAAAGCTCCGCACAAAGAAGACACCCCGTCCGCGCGGAGAGCCTGCCTGCCTTCGCTCTACCTCGGCGGGGCACGCCAGCTCCCCCGACTCCGCAGTCAGACCGGGGCGACAGATTTCTCTTTCAGGCCCGTCCAGAGGCAAGCTGGGCCAGGCCCCCGGGTGGGACACTCCCCACACACTGGCACATAGTTGGCCCTGGGCCCGGGGAAGGGCAGGCGGAGGGAACGAGAGGAGAGGGAGGAGAGGAGGGAGAGAGAGAGAGAGAGAGAGAGAGAGAGAGAGAGAGAGAGAGAGAGAGAGAGAGAGAGAGAGAGAGAGAGAGAGAGAGAGAGAGAGAGAGAGAGAGAGAGAGAGAGAGAGAGAGAGAGAGAGAGAGAGAGAGAGAGAGAGAGAGAGAGAGAGAGAGAGAGAGAGAGAGAGAGAGAGAGAGAGAGAGAGAGAGAGAGAGAGAGAGAGAGAGAGAGAGAGAGAGAGAGAGAGAGAGAGAGAGAGAGAGAGAGAAGCGGAAGAGCAGGGAGCCATGTGGCTGATGTTAGTAAACAGTATCCGTCCTGGCCAGGGCATTGTGGCGCGCTGCGCTGGGGCGGGGTATCAATCTCACCGGCCACACACAGAACGGGACAAAAGCTCCCGCGCACACACACACACACACACACACACACACAGGGTCTCGCAGACGAATAGAAGAAAAGCCCCCTTCGCGCTCGGTGTCTGCTACTCGGCAGCTGCGCCAGTTTCCATGGCGACGGCCGAACAATGCGGGGAGAGTGGTGAGCGTGTGTGGGTGTGCGGGTGTGTGTTTGTGTTCATATCCACTTGAAGTGTGTGCGTGTGCGTGCGTAGGTGTACGTGTGGGTGGGTGTGAGAGGGTACGGCGAGAGAGACAGAGAGAGAGAGAGAGAGAGAGAGAGAGAGAGAGAGAGAGAGAGAGAGAATAGTGAGGGCACTCTCTTTATTTCTTTGTGAGGAAAAGGCTGTTGCGTTCATCTGAATAAGAAAACAAACACAGAGGCAAAAACAAGGACGGTGACCAGGGAGGAGGGGGCTCTCTTTATGACCTTGTCCCAACACACTCCTGGTGACAGTGACGTCTGCACCGAGAGGGAGAGGAAGGACAGCAGGAACGGTGGGCTTTTTCCCTCCTGTCCACAGTGTTACTCAGGATCAATGAGGCACATCCACACGGAGGAGAGTACTTTTTAATGTCTATTTATTTTTTCAAAATGAGGTATTTCAAAGTGCTATGAGTTGCAGCACTTAATGTATATTTTTAAGAATGAAAAAACAAACATCTTGTTTCCGTTGACCCAGTTGTATGCACCCGAAAGTTACAAATATAAAACGAGGAGAGAGGCGGGGTGGGGGTGGGGGTGGAGAAGAGGCGGGGTACACGGGAATAGAATAGAACACATTTGTCTGTACAAAAGAATGACTTCAAATGAGGGAAAACAAAAACGAGAAGATAAAGTGATATCTACCGAAAACTCATTTTCATACGAAAATATATGTATCAAATTTAGTATGTATCAGGTTCACACTAAAAGCGTAAAGATGTGTAGAATTAGTAATATGGTACAATACAAAAGAAAAGAAAGAGAGAGAGAGAGAGAGAAAAACCAATATATTGTAATATTACAAAGTTTATGACCCTCAAAAATCAAGGCCTTACAGTACTTTAGAATGTATATAAACTTCCAGTCTAGTTAATGGCAGCTCTCTGACATTGTCCGTATAAAAACCCAAAGACAAAAAAAGGTATTACAAAACAAGGCAGATCTGAGTGTATTTTTGTCTGTACATAACTGTTATTTACAAAAGTGTCGGGTAGCAAGGTGCACAGTTATACATCCTTTGAATGTGTTGGAGCACCAGTGTGAGCGAGAGAGTAGAGCGTGTGACAGAGAGAGAGAGAGAGTGAGAGCAAGAGAGAGAGAGAGCGAGAGAGAGAGAGATACAGAGAGAGTGAGAGAGAGAGAGACAGAGAAAAACACGCTTGTGACATCATTAGAGGATGAGCCAATGGCGTGACGTCGTGCTAGTGTCTTCCTGTTGCAGTGAGAGTCCGCCTGCCCCGTGGTTCCGGCCCCGTGGTTCCGGCCCCGTGGTTCCAGCCCCGTGGTTCCGGGCCGGTGTCACAGTGAGTACAAAAACCAGGTACAAAAAAAGCGTGGGAGGGCGGAGAGAGAGACTTTGCTCCGTGTGTGTGTGTGTGTGTTTTTTTGTTTGTTTGTTTCATTTGAACCTTCTCGCCCTCTTTTTCTCTCGAATCTTTTTCCTCGATGTGACAGGATTGAAAAACGTAAACCCTAAACATTCTTAACGTCAACAAATGTGCAAAAAAAGTGGCGGCAGTGAAAGTCCGAGTGTCCCCTCTTGGAGCCCCGCTCCCCCTTCCTCCTCCTCCTCCTCCTCCTCCTCTGATGGGTCTCCAATCAGTGTGAGACCTCGAGCGTACGAGGTCTTTCCGTACGCCGCCGGGCTGGTGGAGAGGAGAAGGGGCGAGGGAGAAAAGAGCTCCTCCAGGATCCACGTGTGGTACGTCTATGTGTGTCTGTGAGAGTGTCCAAGCGGGAGGTCGTCGTCCCCCCCCCCCCCCGTCCCCCCTCCCGTTAGCGAGTCCGGGCCTTCTCCAGCCTCCTCATCAGCTGCTGCCGGCGGGCCTGGAGCCGCTCCTTGTCCTGCTGCAGGCGGCCCTCCTCCATCTCCAGCGAGCTCACGTACTCGGCCGCCTTCTTCAGGATGAGCACCTTGGCTGCCTTGTCGTTGTGCGCCAGCTCGGGCACGTGGTCGCGCAGCGTCAGGAAGCTGGAGCGCAGGTCGTTGCGCCGCTGGCGCTCCAGGATGTTGTGGTTGCGCCGGCGCTCGCTGTCCTCCGAGTCGGAGCCGCCGCGCGGGCTGCAGTCGCCGCTGGCGCTCCGCTTGGCGCCGCGGCCCGACGAGGCGCTGGAGAAGCCGCCGCAGGAGGCCGGGGAGGAGGAGGCCGAGGGCGGGGAGGAGGAGGCGCTGCTCCGGGCCGCGGGGGCGCGGGCCGAGTCGGAGAAGGAGGGCTTGTGTTTCTTGGCGGGCGGGGCGGGGTCGTCGTCGGAGGCGTGCGGCGAGGGCGCGGCGTAGTTGTGCTGCTGCTGGTGAACGGAGCTCCTCCTCAGGATCAGCTCCTGGGGCGCCCGGCTGACGAAGCGACCGGCCCCTGGGCCAGACGCCGTGCCGGCCCTGGGCCTCACCGAGATGGTGACGGTGCCGGTCGCCATGGGCGACGCCTTGGCCAGGCCGGAGCGCCGCTTCTCCACCGTGACCACGTCGATCTCCTCTTCCTCCTCGTCGTCGTCGTCGTCGTCCTCCTCCTCCTCCTCGTCTTCCTCATCATCATCCTCGTCCTCTTCGTCTGAGAGAGAAAGAGAGAAGCAGAAAAAGAACAAAAGGTGAGTGACTTATCTCTCAGGCACACCACGTATTCCGACTATGTCCTCAATGTGTGCAAACAGTTGAGAGGGGTGTGTGTGTGTGTGTGTGTGTGTGTGTGTGTGTGTGTTTCCATGTGAGAAAGACATAAAGAGAAAAAAAGGCATTGCTCAACCGTGTGTGCACAAAGACAACTCTCTTAATGTTTAGTGTCAGTCACTGCTGTGCTAATCTGCTCGGCAGGCGATGACATGCTCGCTCTCTCGCCGACTACCAGACAGGCCGGCTATTCTTCGGCTTTTCCCTCCCTCAGCCCTTTTCAACCCTCCTTCCTAATCAATGACAGACGGTTGGAGTCTGACGCCGGTCACCTCGTTTCAGCGGCAACAAAGGAGCGGAGGTGACGGGAGAAACTTTTTTTTTTCTCCCCCGAAACGGATATTTTTACTCAACCTTCCGCTTTTTTTTTTGTTGAAAGACTTTGAGGCCCTACGCCTCTGCTTTTGAGGGGATTTGAACGCTGCATCTTAATGCGCGCGCGTCGCTTCGGCCGACGAGACCTATCACGAATCTTTGAAGATGAGAGGAAGTGGCAAACGGCGAGGCGGCGGCGGGAGTGCCGGGCCCCCAGTTAAAATGCCTTTGTGATAATGGCTGCCATTATGGGCTCAGGCCCAGCCGAAGAGTGTGGCATTTTACAGCTTACTGTAACCCACTTCAGACGCCTGTGCCCCGGGACTCCGTCTCCGCTCTCACACCCTCTCTCTCTCTCACACACACACACACACACACACACACACACACACTTACGCACAAGCTGGCTGGCACGGCAATCAAAACAACGCTGCGGCACAGCTGGGTGGACGAGGAGGGGGCGTGGTCCGCCCCACCACATGTTAGACTGGGAACTGGGTTTGTTTGGTGCCCCCCCCTCCCCACCCCCTACCCCGCAAAACGGGGCTCATTTAAATTTGACAGAAAAATTGGCTATGTGGAATAAAAAGACCCAATTATGTGACTATTTTAACAAGCGTCTTTGTTCAGTCGACAGACAAAGTATGTTCTAATCACCAGTTTGAGCTGAATCAAAAGAAGCGTGTCCCAGGTATCTTGCAAGCATATTTAATCAGTGTTCTCCATCTGTGAGCTACATTTGCTTGTGTGTTAATCCCATTATCTGCCATTGGGTGCCAAGCCGAGGGGAGCCTACTTTGTGCCCAGAGCTCCAACGATGTGTGTAGACTAGGCTACCTAATATCTATGCTGACACCGTCTATCCCTGTCTTTCAAGTCTGCGGTGTCTCTTTGAGTGGAAGAGAGCAACGCGCGGTAACAAAAAAAAAAGAGACGCTACTTAACGCTGCAAGCAGCGGAAGAGTCCTGGAGCGGTATTATCTGCTGGTTGGCGGGCGGCAGGCGATCGGATCACCCTTTAAGCCGAGGCGCTGGAGCGGCTCCAGAAAGACAGCTGTCGAGATAGAACGTTTGTTCAAAGCTGTCACCTCCTAAAGAATCGGGGCCCTCCTCCAGCCCTTTTCTCGCCGGCGGTCCAGTCAGTGGGGGTGTTTGGCAAGCTTAACCAATCCTCCCCTCACTCTGCCAAATTGGAGCTCTTTTTACTACCGTTCGCAGCCACCACAAAGGCCACTTGGCCACTCGCGTGATGTTTTGTTTAGGAAGGACGCATACATTTATAATGAACGGAAGTAGGGGTATTCAGAGAAAAGAAAATGTTTAAATTATGCCGGGCTACTTTGTAAGGAAGCTCCCTCTGAACCAGTTTTTTTAAATGCCTATAAACCAAAATTCTGTATGGCTTAATTGTTACACCAAGATTGTACAATGTTTGAAATGTTTATGTTTAAATAATTCCCCTTTACCACCATAAAAGACATCCACCAAGTAAGTTCAGCCTGAGTAATTAGTACCTTCTTTGACCTAACTTTCTGTACAGCAAAAAACAAAACAAAAAAAACAAAAAACCTACGTTGCCAGACCTGTACAATAGGCTAGTTCTTTTGGTCTGGCTGGGATGCCAATTGGGTCTAAATTCGTAATGTACACAATCACCCATTTGACTGCCATCTGCCGGATGAAGCGCTTGGTGATTACATAAACCTCGATCACTGTGTCACCAGTTTGTGTACGAGAGTGTGTGTGCGTGCGCGCGCCTGTGTGTGTCGTTCGTAATCCGATTATGAGCAGTCATAATACAATCTTAAATTAAATCACCCCAATTAGACTCCTACTAAATCTTACAGAAATTTGCCCAAAGATAAACTATTTAAACATATAAATTAAACATTTTTTACGTATTCCAAATATAAAGCCTATATTGTTAGATGTTGCATTTCTGATGTTAAAATAAAACCAAAACAAAAGGGTCTTTACGCATCCTGGTCAAAAGTCCACTTACCAGAGTCGCTGTATTGAGTCTCTTCTTGGCTACTGTGGGCTGTAGAGGACGGGACAGTCCCGGATATGTCCCTGCTACCGTTTCTTTTGTTGACAGGGAAAGGGAACACTATCGTAGGGTCCACACACTCAGACATAGAGCGCCTCAATTCCGGTGCCTTTACGATGACATTTTTACTAAATCCGGTCGCACTGGAGATGGCTTTACCGAGCTTCTCGGTGACCACACGCTCGAGCTTTTCCCTGGCGGAGAATCCACTCCACATA
Organism: Galaxias olidus; assembly: GCA_026901105.3. Classification (NCBI taxonomy): domain Eukaryota; kingdom Metazoa; phylum Chordata; class Actinopteri; order Galaxiiformes; family Galaxiidae; genus Galaxias; species Galaxias olidus. Next base: position 150,916 of record JAPMUY010003700.1, read on the forward strand.
CAGTCCTGAATGATGATGTTGTTCGGGTTACTATCCATGGCGGAACCGAAAAGGTCCCCATCTGATGCCCCCCAAATATCGTCCTCGGGCAACAGCAGCAGCTCCGATGCCCAGTCCAATGGGTCACCTAATCCAAAACCCATGAGACTTGCATCCCCGGTGGCTGTGGCGAGCTCCCCCGGTAGCGCAGCTCGGCTCGGAGAGAGAGGCGGCGTTGGTAACAACTCAAATTTCTTCCAGATGTCCTCTCCCGGTGGCGCAGAGTCTGGGCCACAGAGGTAGAAGTCATCCTCGTCCGGGTAGAAGCAGGGTTGTAAGGAGTCAAACTCCAAGTCGGAATCTTTAACTATTGTCGTTGGCATTGTTTCCCAATAGGAAAGCCTATAAAGGTCAAACAGGATAGGTAAGGCCCCCTTTAAAATACAATAATTACATTTGCCAAAAGACAATTATTCAATTTGCCTTTGCAACCATTGTTTAAATTCTACCCAGATCTTACACTCACATAAAAAAAAATCTATTCTCACTATTTAGTGCTAAAAGTCAATTGCTAATATGCTGTGCTTAAAACTACTAACCAACTTAATTAGATCCAAACGTGTAAACTTCAGAGGGCAGATTTAAGTTGGCTACAACGATTTAAAATAAAAAGTAAATATCAATAACGCTGTTACAAGAACACAAGGTTCTAAGAGAAAAAAAAAATCGCCGATTTAAGAGACACCCCATTTTGCCAGACATATATCGAAACAGTATGATGCCTACCTTGTCCTGACTTAGGATGTTGTGAGTTGTGTTGTCTAGTTTCTTTTGTAGTCAGTAATATACACTCGATTTGGAGCACACAACTACCCTTTAGGAGCACAGACAGTCCTCTGAAGTTTTTGTAACCGCGCTGCAGAACGTTATGCACTCCAATGTGTGGTGTAAAGAGGCTCCTCCCACTCCGAGAAAGGGTGCAGGGGCGGGGCCGCGGGAGAGTCGGTGAGACAGTGGGGGCAGACAGGACGAAAGCCTTCTGGTTTAGTATTGTTACTTTCAAGGTGAATGGAGAAACAATGTTAGAATACCGGTACTTTCGTGCATTTGGCATTTTTGTTTGTTTTAATGGAAAAACATTCAGACGAACCCGTGCATTAGGCTATTTACAAATACATTTGTAGTTATGTGATCAGACTAAAAAATGCTATATATATATATATATATATATATATATATATATATATATATATATATATATATATATACATATTTATATATATAAGATTGAACGGAACAAGACTAGACATATTCAAATTAAAACATTGTGTTCAAATCGTATTGCATTGAATGTACCCAGTTGACCTAACCCAACTCTCACTATGGCATTGTCCGAGGGCATTTAGGTAACAGCAGAGCCATATTGCTCTGCTTAACAACACCCGATGATCAAAGAATCTAGTTCACTGCGCCCTCCGGTGGGCAAAGAGACAACACTCGAAGAGACACACGTACACGAGCAGATGAAGCGCCGTGCTTTGTCTCCGCGGTGAATTTGTTGACAGTGGTTGTTGGGCTTCGTACTAGATCTGATCATGATACTGTACACTGAAAAACTGCTTGTTGAAAGCCACAGACTTCAAGCTCTCTGCAGTAGTTTTATAGGTAACAACGTTGCATCTCCGGCAGAGTAGCCGCTTACAGTTGTTACGTAACCACAGACAGTGGTCGTTGCCCTGAGTCATTCCCATTCCCTTTTTTCTAATGATAGGTTTGGCAGAATGCTCATCTGTAATTACGCGCAAATGCTGCGCTCTGGCACGGGCACAGAGATAGACTTCAACTTCTTCGGGGAAACAGTTTGCTAAACAAATGCCAAACTGCTGACCGTCTGTGATGTACACGATCAAAAAGAAATACCTAGCTGAAACCACAGAGAATCTGAAGAGAGAAATTAACCCCTTTTTTTGTTTTATGTTGTTACGTCATGCAAATCCAACCTTGACATTATTGTTTTAAGAAATGTGTTAGTTTTAAGTGCCAGAGAGAGAGAGAGAGAGAGAGAGAGAGAGAGAGAGAGAGAGAGAGAGAGAGAGAGAGAGAGAGAGAGAGAGAGAGAGAGAGAGAGAGAGAGAGAGAGAGAGAGACAGAGAGACAGAGAGGAGAGTGAAGACTTGCAGCTGGACTGTGTGGAGAGGGAGTGGGAATAGCAGGGAGTTTCCTGGGACTAGGATGTCGGCTCCCAGGAATAAAGAGCTGGGATGATGGGACTGTTGAGTTCTCCCCAGCCTCTCCAGCTTATTTTCTCAAACTACTGTTCTATCCCGACCCCTCCGCAGGAACAGCTTCCGCTGTGACACACAGGACAGAGTGGGAGTGAGAAACTGCAAAAGGAGAAAGAGAAACAGGAGAGAGAGAAAGAGCAAGAGAGAGAGAGAGAGAGAGAGAGAGAGAGAGAGAGAGAGAGAGAGAGAGAGAGAGAGAGAGAGAGAGAGAGAGAGAGAGAGAGAGAGAGAGAGAGAGAGAGAGAGAGAGAGAGAGAGAGAGAGAGAGAGAGAAAGCGAGAGTGACACTTTGCACTCCATATAGTGCGGGTGAGAAAGGGGAGCTATCTATTTGGCAGAGCGGGGGCTCAGAAACCTGTATCAGTTCATGGTGAGCAGGATGGATAGATGGAGAGATGTCGGGCATCTTCCCCCCCCCCCCCCCGCGGTCTGTTGGCACAGCAGAGCCGGTGTGTGCCTGCGTCTGTCCCGGGAGGCGTGTGGGTGTGTGTGTGTGTGAGGGCCTGCTTGCTCTTTGCTACGGAGTTCCAAAGCAAAACAGGAGACTCGGCTTCACGCAGAACGGAGCCGAGGGCTCTGCGGCCACAGAATTGGACCGAAATGTTATGTTACACGGTGAGGGAGGCAGGGAGAGAGGAAGAGAGGCGTGTGAGACTTGGAACAACACCGGCCGTCTGGGCCTGTTGTTTTTACGACAATAGAGGAATGCCCTTCCCCCCCATCTCCTCTTCCCCTCCCCCTCAAACCCCCAACATGGATGGTTAAGCAATTGGGCCATTTTGGATAAAAGATTCATAAGTCACCAGCGGTGTTTGCAGGCAGAGGCAAAAACAAACGAGCCCAGTGAAGAAGAGACGGCTCCACAGCCAGGACACGGGGACAGCCGGCCCCCGCACGCACGGCCCATCCATTAACCATGTCCGGGACCAGCTGTCACCGTGCGCGGTCGGGCCGCCCACGCGTGGGTCCAGGAGGTTGTTTTGTTGGGCTCCATTGCCTTGTTCCCCCCCCCCCCCCCCCCCCCGGTGAAGAGGTCAGGGGTCAGGCTATGAATAAAGACGGGCAGGTGAACAGCTGGCCCTGCCGCCCGGCACGTCAGTCAGGCGTGCGTGCGTCCTGCCCGGTCACGCAGGCTCCGCGCCCGGGGGAAACCGGAGCGTCTGTGTGGTCCACCCGCCGCCATGCGTGATCCCGGATCCGATAGGATACCGGCGCTGAGGATATTAGGTGTCGGGATACCAGAGTGCAGGAAGCGCTTAGGCTGACAGACTCATTACGCGACGCGTAGCCTCGCAGACACCTGAGTGGGCTGTGGGGATTTCCACTGAAGTCGGATCTCGCGGCGGCGGCGGAGGATGTATCCCCTGGCCCTGAGGATATGCCCAGACCCACCGGTCTCGCGTGTGCAGACGAGCCCGGAGACAAGGTACGGCCCCCGGGTACGAACCAGAGCTCACTCACCTGCACAGGTTTATGTTCTACACCCCTCCTCTGGTGAAGAACCACGCTGTCTGCTCTGGCCCGGGAACGCACAGGGACCCGCGATGGCCTGGAATGACGAGGGGCCACTGGTAGGATACGTTCCCCGTCAGCCCTGCAGTGTGAGCCGAGCTCTCAGCTGCTGTGAAGGCGCTCCCCACCCTCCGGTCTGGGAAAGGCATTAGGCCTGTCCTTCTTTAATCATCTCCGCTGTCGGATTCCTCAGTGGCATCTCCCCCCCCCTCCCCCCCACAGCCAAGCCGGAGGGCCTTCACACTGTTTGTCCCTGATTCGGTCCGTTAGATCTCCTCTGCACCGGGCCCCGGCCCAGGGCGAACCGTGGAACAACCCCCATCCCTCACCCTAAGCGTCCCCTGCCTTCCCCCCCGCACCAAACCAAGCGTCTCCTCCCTAAAAGCCACTATCCGGAGACCGCACCATGTTTCTGTGTGCTGCGGCTCATCTTGAAACTGTATCCCCCCCACCCACACACACACACACGCACACACACCCACGGGGATCCATCACTTTAGGCCCATCACATATAGGTCGGGCCCAAAAGTAAGGGCCGTGACAAACGATGAAAGGCATATGTCTCTATTTTAAATATGAATGAGGGGGCTGTTAATGTTTAATGCTGAGCATTGAGCCGAGGATGATTTCATGAAATGACATCTGCATGGAGGCCTTCGTTTACCCAGACGAGGGTCTGTAACACGGGAAACCGGCTTCCTCGAGACCTTGAGCTAGTGATTTACGTGAGAAGAAGTGTGGTTTCTTTTTTTGCTGCCAAGGTGGATTTCATTAAAGGTTTTGCAAGAGGACACGTACCCTCAGAGAAAGGTAGGAGCAAGTTGGAACAAAGCTGCCAGGAATTTGAATGAAACCTCGATGATAATAAAGTAGTGTCAATACCGTGATGCAATATGTCTGAACCCAGTGTGTTGTGTTTACTGTTTAAATCATGCGAAAGTACATATTGGAAGATGAATCACGTATACAGAAGGAGGCGGCTCTCCGGCCGTGTTTATTTTTGAATTCCTCCCATCAAGTTAATTTGGGAAACAATAACCTCGGCTGAGAAAACCGCGCGCCGGCCCGCCTACCACAGCGACTCGGCTCTAAGCTGCCGCTTAAGCTTGAGGTGTGTCAGCAGAAATGAAGTGTGTGTCTTCATGTAAAAGCTTGTCCTCACTCTCTCCCTGACAGAACATACAGATGCCTGGGGCTCAATCTCGCCAAACCCACACAAAATGAATCATCGTTCTCAATGTAAACAAACAGCGCTCCGCTTAAACTGAAAGACAGAAACAACGGCGCCACATTGAACGCAAGGATCTCACATTGGCTATCCAGGTAACACACTTTCAATTCAAATGTAGAAAAAACCTTTGTGTTTTTGCACAGTTGTGATGGAAACGGACACACAAACACTCCTTTCGGGCGATTTATGGATGCCGGTAGCCAACGGTTCTGGTACAGTACCTAACGGAGTTTAGATGACTCACTGGGAGGCTATTTGGTGTGAGGGCCAGCGTGTTTCTCAATCCCGACACAGGCGAAATGAATGGCCCGCGGACTAAGTTAGCGTAGCCGTTCTCTTGTCAACAGGGCTGGTGTGTCATGCTAACCTCGGCTAGCATGTCAACGCGCGCTCTACAGGATAGGGGCCCAGTGCTGACGTCTGGGAGGTTAGCCGTTAAGGGAGGGCCTGAGCCTGATGTATTAGCCGGGAAGCGGGGCAGGCCCTGACTCTGCGCCAGGTGAGGAATGTCTTGGGGGGGGGGGGGGGGGGGGGGGGGGTTCATGCAACCGACTAGCAGGTATCCGGGCCTTTCCTTTTCAATGGAAAGTGATACCTTCAGGAGGACCTCAGATCTTTGCACTTCCAGAGGTCACTTTAAGAGGCGATTTCCTGATGATATGGCGGATGTTTGCGAAAGGTGATTATAGATTTGAAACTGATTTTGTGGCCATGGAGCTATTTCAGCATGAGCGTTTTAGCCAGTGTTTTTTTTTGTTTCTTGTTGCAGAGAGACACATTTCATATTACCGTCAGTTTAAAATGAAAATTGAAAGTGATATACCTTTCTTCTTTTTTTTTTGAGGGTTCTGGATTTTTCTAATCGTTGTTATTGATCACGGTTATGCAGCGGATCGATTGGTGGGAAGGGCACGCCAGCCCCCCATCAAAAGAGCATCATGTCGGGTAAGTGTGCCTTGCTCCTGTTTCCCGGATCACATTACCAGTTATGGATCAGCTTCGACTGGGAATTAATGTCCCTGACCCTAAGGGTGAACATCATTAGAGTGCCCGACGATCAATTGGAAATCAATATTGGTGATGGAGTGATCAGCGAGGCACCAGATATCTGATGTCCGATCGCCCAGCATTACATTGAAAGGAAAGGGCCCCTTTTCACCGCCACCTCCACCAGTCGGCTGGTCACCGCGTCACGTTGAAATATGTCCCCCTAAAACCTCTTCTGACTCACCCTGGGAGAAACGTTTAACTCGACTGTTCAAACTGTTGCGCGTAAATTCTGCTTCGGGGAGACAGCTTTACAGGCCTATTGTTGCTGCTTCTAAAAAAAATGGAGGCTTTGGTGAGTTTGTGGGGTCGTGAATCAGGGGAAGGCCGGCCCTGTTTGACGGACGGTGCTGTGGGGTCACCACCGACCAACAGGAGAACCTCTGCCTGTTAAAGTGACTCTGGACTCTAATGAACACATGCTGGAATGATCAGTTCACCGTGTGTGTGTGTGTGTGTCTTTGTGTGTGTGTGTGTGTGTGTGTGCGTGTGTGTGTGTGCGTGCGTGCGCGTGTGTGTGTGTGTGTGTGTGTGTGTGTGTGTGTGAGGGGGGGTGGAAAGAGATGCCTTCATTTACTTTATTTATGCATCTTCACACCACTGTGCACGTGTTTGCCCGTTGTACCTTTACGGCAGGACCATAATAGAAACACCAAAACCTGCTGAACTTGTCCTCAGTTCAAACTGTCCCACACACACACACACACACACACACACACACGTGCACACACACTCACACACAACCTGATGTTGCAATTACTAGCAGACCCCCTGGTTGCACGGTCCCGCTGTTGCTTTTGATAAGGAGGCCTGATAAGGCAGCTCTCCCCATTGATAACACTTCCGGCGAGTGTGCTCGATAAAGAATGCCCTTTGTTTGGAGAGATAGCGAGGGAATGGGGGTGTGAGGAGCGCAGAGGAATAGGGGTAGAGAGTGAGAGCTAGGGCCCTGCAAGTGACTTGATGCACGGGGTCAGTGATGCAGTGTTTTGTTTGTTTTCACACACACCCACGCTCCCACACAAACATTCTCCTCGGCAATGGTGGCATTATGCAGGCACAATGTCACCCCCCCCCCCCCCCCTTCCTCTCTATCTTCCTATCAGCCTTTATCACCCACACACACACACACACACACACACACACACACACAGGAAGATAATAAAGCACACACAGGTACGCTTGGCCCCCCTGACCCCTGTGTAGCCCTGTCTGAGGTCAATGAGCTCTTTTTAGTAGAGCCCCCTCCCTCCCCCCTTAGAGTCCATCTTTATCTCTTTGGGTTTGTTTTGATCCCCGGGGGTCATTAGCTGGCCTAAATGTGTGTCCCCTCACAAAGGAGATGGTTAATATGTCTCAACACATCCATTTGTCAGCGCTTGTCTAGGCTGCGCTGAGGGTGAAAGAGGAGCTCTGCGTTTAAGCTGGCATTTCAGGACTTACAAGCATTTCAGCACCTCTGCCAGGAAAATCTTTCAGTGTGTGCGTGTGTGTGTGTGTGTGTGTGTGTGTGTGTCTGTGTGTGCTTTTAGTGCATGTGTGTTAGTGGCTTTTTAGACACATTCCTCGCTGGGTTGGGTTACCGTATATCAACCCTGACATCATCAGTGTGCTGTGTTCGGGAGAGGGAAGAGAAAGAAAGCAAGAAAAAGAAGAAGAAAAGGGGAAGAAATGGAACGTTCTCGATCCACTTCCTGCTAGCATGCCCTGTCCTGTTGGACTGTTCCAATCAGATTAGCATGAGTTACGAGAGGGGGGGGGAGGGGGAGGGGGGGGGGGGGGGGGGCGGATGGGAGAAAGAGACAGAACAAAGAGAAGGAGTGCACTGCGAACGCAAGCGAAAGAAAGCGCACCACAGAATCACAAAAAAATAAAGACTTTTGTGGGAGGTGTGCAGAGAAAGGGAAACTCTGACCCGTAAATTAGCGCTGAGGGTTTGTGTTGACAGGCGGGAGTGCTGCTGATACCGTTTTGAATGCTATCGCCGGGGATAGGCTGAGCTGGGGCCTCAACAGGAAGTCAGCGGTCGAGTAAAATGGCCGCCCCTGCTGGCCTTTTGGCTGTTAGTGGTCAGGGCATTCGGTTGTCTGGGTGATGAGTGAGCCCTTCCTCCTGGCTCCAGACCCTGCTTCACTGTTCAGGGGCCCTCCCAAGGTTCCGCTTCTCGTTTCAGCCTTTTTTGTGCGGATCATCTACTGGCTCTAGGCGCACGGAAATTGCTCAATAGATGAAGTGTGCTAAATTGTGTGTTCGTTTTTAAGACTGATCACACGATCATGTGTCTTACTGCCTAAGATGCTTTAATGATGAACTGAGTAAATTAATCCATAATTTGCTTCTGTTTGCACAGTTCTGAGCTTGTGTGTGTAACAACATGACAGTGTGTGTGTGTGTGTGTGTGTGTGTGTGTGTGTGTGTGTGTGTGTGTGTGTGTGTGTGTGTGTGTGTGTGTGTGTGTGTGTGTGTGTGTGTGTCTGTGCGTGTGTGTTTTATTGAGTGGTGGTGTGTGTTTGTGTGTGTGTGCACGTGTGCGTGCGTGCATGCGTGTGTGTGTGTGTGTGTGTGTGTGTGTGTGTGTCTGTGCGTGTGTGTGTGTGTGTGTGTGTGCGTTTGTGTGTCTGTGTCCATGTGTCTAGCGGCTTGCCGTGCAAAGGCAGTGGAGGCTCTAATGAGATGGAAATGACTGGAGGGGGTGGTCTCCATGGCACCCAGCAGGGTGACGGCCCACCTTTGAAGTCCTGATCCGGGGTCCTCGGGGGTTGTCATGACGATGCGCGGTGAGGCCCCTGCGCCCCCTCCCTGGAGAGATGGTTGTGATTGGTGTATTGACAGGCATGCAGCAGCCTCCTCTTCCCGTCCTATCTCCTCCCTCGTTACTCCCCCCCCCCTGTCCCGTCATTCCTGCCATTCCTCCCCCTTCTCCAACTCTCCCACGAGTTGGCTCATCGCTGAGCCTCGGTAAACAGGAATGGCCGGTGCTTGCAGAGGTCGGAAGAGAAAGAGCATGGTTCCCACCGTGGTCTGATCGAGTTCAGACAGATTCAGACACGACAAACGCTCGGGTGAGATAACTACCACTGGAGTATTGGTGAGTTGTTTGTTGTTTGGCTAGTCGTTACGTAAGGCTGCTTTGCATGTTTCCGGAGGTCGCCAACAAAGTGCCTGGCCCCCGCTGCACATGCCCTGGAGGATTACCATGCGACACACATAGCACACCCCACATTTTGGTGGGTGGCTGACTGGTGTGTGTGTGAGTGTGTGTGTGTGTGTGTGTGTGTGTGTGTGTGTGTGTGTGTGTGTGTCAGACTTTATGCGGTGACTTTGCCGCTGATGCTAGAGGACAGCGGCGACGGAGGGCGAGGAGCGGCTGGTCATCAGGTTCAACCCCGTCGCCACCGTCGAGGAAGCATGCCAGACACGACCCGCTGTTCCATCTGGCCAGCCTGCCCAGCTCTATGTGTGTGTGTGTGTGTGTGTGTGTGTGTGTGTGATAGAGTGTGTGTGTGTATGATAGAGAGAGAGAGTGCGAGAAATGTGAAATGTGTGTGTGTGTGTGTGTGTGTGTGTGTGTGTGTGTGTGTGTGTGTGTGTGTGTGTGTGTGTGTGTGTGTGTGTGTGTGTGTGTGTGTGTGTGTGTGTGTGTGTGTGTGATGACAGACATGCAGGGCTAGATGTATGTGCTCTGTGTCACCCGGCTTAGTCCATCGCTCACGACTCCCACCACTCCGGTTAGACAAAACAAACAGACCAAACAAAACAGAGGGAAAACGTATACTTGTGCCCTCACAAACACACAAACACACAAACACACATGACGTGAGAACCCACGCATATATGAACTCACACACACACACACACACACACACACACACACACACACACACACACACACACACACACACACACTGTCCTTTTGGGACCGCAAAAGAGCAGGGACCCTAGCCTTCCAGACCAGACCGGACCCTCTCTCGTGTAACCGTGGAGACAGCTTTGATGCACGTCTCTGGGAATCCTGCGGTCCGGATAGATTTTTGACGGACACCGGTAGTCCAAAAGGCCCACATGCCAGGGAACTGAACCACAAGGTCAAACCGTTCACACACACACACACATACACACACCCACGCACACACACGCACACACACACACACACACACACACAAACACACAGCACCCTGGACGTGCTCTATGATCCTCTTCTCCTGTGCCTCTCTCCGCCCCGCCCATCACGTGGCTCCTCCAATCGGTTCCTCCCCATCTCCCTGTCCGTCACCTTAATGAGCTCCTGTCAGTGGCTACCTCTAGAGGGGGTTTTCTCTCGTTTAATCGCCCGCCCTCCTCTTTCACTCCACACCCCTCGGTCACGGTCTCTCTCACACGTCTCTCTGCGTCTTCTCTTTTCACCCCCACCTCTCACCTGCGACTCTCTCTCTCTCTCTCATTCCCACCTTCCTCCCTTCTGTTTCCTCTCCTCTTCATTTCTCCCTCCTTTTGTCTCCCCGCTCTCTGTTAGGCTACGGACCCTGGAGCTTTGATCCGCCCTTCAGGTCCCGGGGAGAGGGGGGGCGGGGGGCGGGGAGGGGAGGCGACGACCCAGAGACGCCTCAGCGGGTTAGCAAGGAGAACATAGGAGAGACAGGAAGAACATAGGAGAGACAGGGAGAACATAGGAGAGACAAGAAGAACATAGGAGAGACAGGGAGAACATAGGAGAGACAGGGAGAACATAGGAAAGACAAGGAGAACATAGGAGAGACAGGGAGAACATAGGAGAGACAAGAAGAACATAGGAGAGACAGGGAGAACATAGGAGAGACAAGAAGAACATAGGAGAGACAGGGAGAACATAGGAGAGGTAGGGAGAACAGAGGAGAGACAGGGAGAACAGAGGAGAGGCAGGGAGAACCGAGGAGAGACAGGGAGAACATAGGAGAGACAAGAGAACATAGGAGAGACAGGGAGAACATAGGAGAGGCAGGGAGAACAGAGGAGAGACAGGGAGAACATAGGAAAGACAAGGAGAACATAGGAGAGACAGGGAGAACATAGGAGAGACAGGGAGAACAGAGGAGAGGCAGGGAGAACCGAGGAGAGACAGGGAGAACATAGGAAAGACAAGGAGAACATAGAGACAGGGAGAACATAGGAGAGACAGGGAGAACAGAGGAGATACAGGGAGAACATAGGAGAGACAGGGAGAACGTAGGAGAGACAGGGAGAACGTAGGAGAGACAGGGAGAACATAGGAAAGACAAGGAGAACATAGGAGAGACAGGGAGAACATAGGAGAGACAGGGAGAACATAGGAGAGACAGGGAGAACATAGGAGAGACAGGGAGAACAGAGGAGATACAGGGAGAACATAGGAGAGACAGGGAGAACATAGGAGAGACAGGGAGAACAGAGGAGAGACAGGGAGAACATAGGAAAGACAAGGAGAACATAGGAGAGACAGGGAGAACATAGGAGAGACAGGGAGAACATAGGAGAGACAAGAAGAACATAGGAGAGTCAGGGAAAACATAGGAGAGACAGGGAGAACATAGGAGAGACAGGGAGAACATAGGAGAGACAAGGAGAACAGAGGAGAGACAGGGAGAACATAGGAGAGACAGGGAGAACATAGGAGAGACAGGGGGTGCATTTTTGTTTTTACCATAACATGCCCCGTCCCAGCGAGCGAGCTCCAGAATTCTCCACGGTCATCGAGATGCTGAAGGGAGTTCCAACGTTCTTGTCAGAGAGCCGTTGACAAGTGGACTCTAATGTCTGGGCGGGGCCCTGCCCGACCTGCAATCATCTCTCCTCCAGGATGGCCGACGTTTTAAACCTTTAAAGTATAGCCTGCCCGGCAACCGCTCGTCAAGCCAACTCCCACCTTAAGGTCTCTATATGAGGGCTGCCGTGGAGCTCTGTGTGTGTGTGTGTGTGTTTGTTTCTGGACCTATATGCACCCCCCGTGCTCCCTGTGTGGGTCCCACGTCGTACACACAGGCGAGCGGGGCCCCACACGGCGTAATCACGGCGCTAAATTCACCGTCCGGGGATAAGGGAAGGGAAATCAGCCGGGCCCCAAATCAAAGGCCTGGTTATCAGCCCGGGGAGAGCATGAGAAGGCCGACCCACACAGCGTGGCGATCTGATAAACGTATGGCGGGGGGCGGGCGGGGGGTGGAGGGGGCGGGGGAGGGCGGGGGTGGTGGTGAGAGTGGTGGTTTTGGTGGGGGTGGTGGTTTTGGTGGGGAGCAGGGAGAAAACATCTGCATGTCTATGACAGGCTGAACGGTAGCAAGGGACACTTTATCCCTCAGCCAGCCTTTCATGAAAAAAGAGGGGGATCGGACTCAAGAGGGGAAAAGCTGAAGCAGAGGAGAAGATGAATGGAGCCTAGGTGTGGTGCGTGTGTGTGGAGCCGGACATGGTGCTTGTTTTACTTGGGGTGTGTTTGTGTGTGTGTGTTTTCGTTTGTTCGTGGCTGGGAGTGGTGTGTGTGTGTCGGGACAAACTTTGACTAGTGAAGGCTTGTGCAGAGGAGTGTGTGTGTGTGTGTGTGTGTGTGCGTGCGTGTGTGTGTGTGTGTGTGTGTGTGTGTTGGAGGGGGTCTCTACAGCAAGCCTCTGGACCGGGACCAGTGCCTCACCGGGAGGACTGGTGACCTTGGGGAGCGATTGCGTTTGAGTGGAGCGGAGTGAGGAGGAGGAGGAGGAGGAGGAGGGGTGCACGGCATGAAGAGTGGAGCAGGAAGACGGATCGCCCGTGGCGACCGTGACTTCCTGTCAGAGCCCTGGCCAGCGAGCGGGAGCGCCACTCTGGGGGAAATGGTCTGTAATCGTACTAATCAACATGATTAGCCCCCGCGCTGGCTGCAGCCCCCCAGACCTCAGGCCCACCGCCCGGCCGCCACCCAGGCTGCTGCTGCTGCTGCCAGCCTGCACACACTCTCCACTGGGTGGGGGAGGGGGGGAGGGAGGGAGGGAGGGAGAGAGAGAGGGAAAGTGAGTCGACTGACTGATTGACTGACTGACTGACTGACTGACTGACTGGCTGGCTGACTGACTGACTCACGGACTGGCTGACTAACTGACTGGCTGGCTGACTGGCTGACTAACTGACTGACTGGCTAACTGACTGATTGACCGCTAGTATTGACAGAGAGAGAGAGTGAGTTAAGGGACACACATGGGGACAGTGAGTGGAGACCTGCGCCACTACAACAATGGAACCACAGTAGAGGGTGAACTAGACAGAGGGAGTTAGAGAAGGCAACAGTTCCGCCCAGAAACCTCATGTGGGGACACTTGATTCAATGATGTGGGAAAATAAGGCAACGGGGACAGACAGAAACTTCCCCTCAGAGGGTTCAGTCGGGTCAAATACATAAGTAAACCGAACCGTGTCACACACAAATAGCTCCCTTCTGGGAAAACCAGATCCGCACAGAATATACATTGGGAAAATATTCAGACCATGTATTGTATCTCCCTTTCCCATTGAGCAAAAATAATGGGTTGACCAGATAACAGCTAAATGTAATTATCGTTCTGGGTACATATTGTTTTTTTCCCTGTGTAATCGACCCGGAATTGAATTTGAGCAATTTCCTTAAAAACATTGAAATAAATGTTCATGGAAGATTTGTCTTCTGCCTAACACATATTGTCACAGGGTAGCACGTTAAACAGTTGAAGAGCTAGCACATTTAAAACAAAAGAAAATACACTGTGGAGAACAGCCCCAGGTGCCAACGTTCAACTGATTAATCAGTGAGTCAGCATCCCCCCCCCCCCCTCCCATCGATTTTCCATGTCTAAACAGGCTGTCCATTGGGCCGCTGTCTCTTCCTGTTTACCTGTCCCGTTGACCTCGGATCTAAAGGACCTACGTCTCGGTGGGCTCTGGACATGGCCTGAGGGACAAACGTTCGCACACACACACACACACACACACACACACACACACACACACACACACACACACACACACACACACACACACACACACACACACACACACACACACACAGCCATCTTC